>BSBM01001128.1:1290000-1890000 GCA_027924585.1 Larix kaempferi
ACAAGATTTACTTAATGGAAATTATATACGTAAATAATTACCTTAATGAATATATGCCAGCCATGAGTTTTAACACTGCCAAAATCACCTTTTTTGGTTAAGATATTTTGTATGTTCGACAAAAACCCCATCGGAAACCTTATTTTCTGAATGACCTCTTTTATAGCATTGCTTTGTTGCTCCATCAATAACCATGGAAAACTAATATTTCGGTACCCATTTCCGGCATTGGAAATAATTACACTTTGCAATGCGTGATTGGCTTCTGCAATGTCACTACAAATTTTTCAATTTTATCTTTGTCAGGCCTTCCATCTAATGTCCACCATATTGTTCATGATTGAAAAAGAGTATGGGATAGATGGTGCTCTAAGAAATGTTTAACTTCAATGATTGCTCGCTTGAAGTTAGAAGGACGGGGGCTGTGCTGTGGTCCGGGGTGAGTGTTGGAGGGATGGTACGAACTCAGGGGAGGGGCCCTTCCCCTCCTCCACTGCAAGATAATGCAAGGAAAACATATATTAAGCCTGTGCAAACACAGGAGGAGTGAATCGGAGAAGAGGGTTGCATTCCTCAGGCTGATAATTATGAGTTGGATTCAGGCAACGCGGGGCAGGGGTCTTGTATCCTGAAATCGCTCAGTACTCTAGCCATCTCGGTGAATCCTACATGGGTAAAGGAGCGCATCTAACACACAACAGATCATGCATTGATCGATAAATTCATGGGTATCTGGCCATCTGAGAAAGCTTTAACTTGGTGGATTAATTCTACATGGAAACCTAAAGGTCACTTCGACCTCCTACTGGGTTCTAAGGGTTTCCTTACTGTGGTTTTTCTGAATGTGGAATACAAGGACCATGTATTTGAGGGAGGACCTTATTTCTACTACTCAGCCGGGTTATTCTTAAGAATGTGGAAGGATCATTTTAATCCTAATAAGGAAGACCTGTCAATAGCTCCGGTTTGGATTAGACTCTATTAGTTACCAACTGAATACTAGGATCCCGACATTCTGAAGGATATTGGTGGCGTTATAGGGCACTTTGTGAAGATATCAGATCAAATTAAGCAAGGAAGGTATGTGTCGTATGCTCGTCTTTGTGTTTATATGAATATTTCTAAAACCCTACTAGAGGGGATTACCTTAAACTAGGAAGAATCTGAGTGGTTTCAAACCCTTGATTATGAACATGTCCCTTTCCGTTGTCATCGGTGTCATACCCATGGACATCTGGCACAGGATTGTCATCTTAACCTCCCTATGGAAATACCTGGTAGCAAACCCTAAGCGGATCAAGATTCGGAAGGTTTTACTAAAATACCTAATCGACGAAGAACGAGGAGGAGGCATAATGGTTCAGTGTTGAATAAAAAGGGAAACAATACGAATGGTTTTGCTGCTTTGGATCCCGACCTAATAGAAACCCATATCCCTATGGTGAATCAAGAATCACCTCGTCCTGAGGCTGAAACTTTAGAAGTGGTAACCGAGATCAGTAGTAAGATTAAACCTACAAGGAAAAACCCTTTGGAAGCATAGCATATGGAAGACGACGTGGAGGAGGTGGAACTGGGAGACCTGGACCTTGATAGCATTGAAGAGGCTTTCAAAAACATCGAGGTTCATTCTATCTCAGATAATCAACTTAATCTATTGAAGGACGCGATTCTTAAAACTAAACCTACACCCAGCCTAGGGATTGGACCTCTAAAATTGAAGGAGAGCAAAAGGAAGTTCAAAGAAGGAGGATTGAAAAGGGGAAGGAGATCTAAAAAGGAGCAAATCAGGGAAATTGGGGCTAGATTGGTTGATTCAGGTCAATACCCTACGATCCAGGAAGCTCTCCTCTCCGTGAGATACAGTTCTTGATGAAAATTGTATCGTGGAATATTAGAGGGACTAATGGTCGTCACAAAAGGAAGACTCTAAAAAGTAAGATTATGAAGAAACAACATGTTGTTGTCTTGTTACAAGAAACGAAGTGTTCGAGAGCTCAACTTGAATTAAATGCTCGTCATATTTGGAAGCAGTGTAAATGTATGGCACTGAACGTTGCTGTCCATTCTGGAGGAGTGACTATTCTGTGGGACCCTCAGCAAGTGTCCCTCATAGACTTTCTCTTTACCAATTTCAGTCTCTCTGCGGAATTTCATCTTTTAGGCTCTAATGCGCGGGGTATAATTACCAACGTGTATGGGCCGTGTAGTTATCCTGAAAAGCGTAATTTCATCACCTATTTAACTAAGCTTAGACGCATGTTTGAAGGGACTCATTGGATTGTTGGAGGCGACTTTAATATGATAAGGTCTCTTTCTGAGAAAAAAGGTGGCAGAAGAATCCTGACCCCTGAAAATACCCTGTTTGATGAATTCATTGAGGCAAGTAACCTGATTGATGTTGATATGGGGAGCAATGGGTTCACCTGGAATAATAGAAGAGGAAGGGAGAATTTGGTGGCTTCCAGGATTGATAGGTTCCTTACTTCTGAAAGCATTATGCTTTTAGGTGGGACTCTAACCTCTCGCCCGATTGTCTCTATGGGTTCAGACCATTGGCATGTTTCCCCTATTTGGAGCAATATTGGGACTAGAATGACCAGGCCTTTCAGGTTTGAGAAATTTTGGCTAACCCATGAAGATTTTTCAACTCGTGTGGAAGAATGGTGGAAGACTATTATTCCTCCTAATGGTACCAAGATGTACTATTTTCAACAAAAACTGAAGACGTTGAAGCAAAAGATCAAACAGTGGAATAAAGATGTCTTTGGAAACATTTTGATTGCTAAAGCAAAAATTAAAGCACATATGGAGCTTGTTCAGGAAAGTATCACTCGGATCGACATGACTTCGGAACTAGCTAAAGAGAAAAAAAAGTCTTTCAGACTAGATTTACCAGAGACACACTCAAGAAGAACTTTTGTGGAAACAGAAATCTAGGAATCATTGGTTGAAGGATGGGGACAAGAATACTAAGTTCTTCCACAGAGCTACTATCCAACATAGACACCAAAACCAGATATCTAATCTCCGGACCTCTGCAGGTGTGTTAGGTTAATCTCATGAAGATATAGAGCATGAACTAATTAATCATTTTAAAGAAGTGACTACAAAACCATAGGTGGACTGAACTAAGGCTTTCAAGGAAATCAAGGATGTTATTTCTAGGCTTATTACGGATGAGCAGAATGAGATGCTTATTTGGCCTATTGAATTCCAGGAAGTTGAGTTCACCATTAACCAAATGGAGGATGGAAAATCCCTAGGGCCTGATGGTTTTACAGCTAATTTCTTTCATTATTTATGGGACTTGATCAGAAAGGAAGTTTGGAAGGTGGTGGAAGAATCACAGAAAATGAGGGGATTCCTCCCTGCCTTAAATTCTACCTTTCTCACCTTGATACCTAAAACTCCAATGGCTGAGAGATCTGATTTATTTAGACTGATTTCCTTGTGTAACATTATCTATAAACTCATCACGAAAGTATTGGCTAATAGGCTCAAACCCCTTCTCCCTTCTTTGATCTCTTTGGAACAAACAGGATTTGTGGAAGGCATACAAATTCGCGATGGTATTATCCTTGCATAGGAGGTCTTACATTCCCTAAAGAGCACGAAGAAAGAAGTGATGCTATTGAAATTAGATCTATCTAAAGCTTATGACAAACTTAACTGGACCTATATGAAAGAAATTATGAGCTCCTTTGGCTTTAGTGAGGTCGGGATCAAGTGGATAGCTAACCTTACATCCACTGCTTTCTTTTCTATCCTGATCAATAGGCATTTGTCTGCTGTATTTAAACCCTCCCGGGGCATTCGTCAGGGAGATCCTCTCTCTCCCTTCCTCTTTGTGATCATGACTAAAGGACTTGGAAGGCTCATCTCGCATTTAGTGGAACAGGGGAACATCAAAGGACTCAGGTTCCAACCTTATGAGAAAGCTATAATGCATCAACAGTTTGTTGATGACACTCTCCTAATGGGACACTCCTTTGTTCAGGAAGCTAGACAAATCAAGAAGGCTCTGAATATTTTCTTAAGAGCCTCTAGGCTTACTATCAATATGGATAAATCCTTGGTCTTCTTCTTCAATACTCCTCCTGTAAGTCAAACGAACATTGTAAGGATTTTAGGTTTCAAAAAGAGCTCCCTTCCTACCAAATACTTGGGTGCCCCCCTCTCTGATGTTGTCTTAAAAAAGGCTTCCTGGGAAGAAATCTTAAGTAAAATGAAGGAGAAACTCTCTAACTGGACACTAAAAGCTTTGAACTTCCCGAGAAGGGTGGTCCTCGTTAAAGCTGTGTTGCAAGCGATGCCTTTGTATCTTTTCTCAGTGTTATCTGCACCAAAGTCTATTCTGAAGGATATCAGAAATATCCAACGCTCCTTTCTTTGGGGAGGCACTGTGGAGCACCGGAAATGGCCCCTGGTTGATTGGGAGACATTGTGCAAATCTAAGCCTGAAGGGGGTTTAGGTCTACGCGATCCTGAGAAACTCAGTATTGTGTGTGGAGCCAAGATTTGGTGGCACTGGCTCACTCATACAATTGAGGAATGGGATAGCTTATGGGGAACGAAGTATGCTCCAGAGTATGAAAAACAAGAATGGGTCAGGGTGGATGGACCGGAGCAAGGCTCCCATATTTGGAATATGGCAAGGAAGGGGCGAGATTTGATCAGAAAGCATAGATTTTGGGAGATTCTCCAAGGCTCTTTGGCAAATCTGTGGTCTGATGCCTAGCAACAAGAGCCATCTCTTTTAACTCTGGTGAATGATATCCCTATAGACTCACCTGCTTTCAACCATAATTGGAAAATGGTTGAGTCTTATTGGCAGGAGGAACAGACTGATAGGGGATTTCGTGTTTGGAAATTGATTAACTGGTGGACGACTAGCTATGGGGAGGAGATAGGTAAGCAAATCCATGAATTATTACAACAATGCCAGGTTAAATCTCAGATGGGACCATATCTTTTGCGCTAGGGGTATAAACCTAAAGGTATGTTCACGATGAAGGAAGCTTACTCTATCCAGGCTGGTTATGCTAATATCACAATAGGAAGTGAATGGAAGTGCCTCTGGGGAGCTCAATTATGGCCTAACATCACTCTCTTCCTATGGTTAGTACTGAAAGGCAGAATTCTTACGTGGGATAATATCACTAAGCGGGGCTTTGAGAGCCCTTCATTCTGCATCCTATGTGGAACTCATGGTGAAACAATTGCGCATCTTCTGGATGAGTGTAGTTTTGCCTCGGCTCTATGGGATGAGGGAGCTATGATCTTCTGTTTGTCGGATAGAGTTAGAATTGAACCTGCTAAAATGATCAAATGTTGGAGGAAGGATCCCTTCCAGGTTAGAATTCTCAATCGAATTTGGGAGCTTTTCCCAGGTTTCCTTCTATGGGAAGTATGGAAAGAATAGAATAAACAAATTTTCACAGGGAAACAACAAACATGCAAGGTTATTTGGAGCCAAATACAGCGAGGCATCATTGAGACTCTGCAATTAAATTTATGGATAGAGCAAGATATGAACATACCGACGAATGAGGTAAGAATTTTACATAACTGGGGAATTCGGGTGCCTCCTCGCCATATCAGGAGCCTTTGTCTGCGTCGAATGTCTCCTGAAATCCCGAGGGTTTGGTCTCCTCTATTAGCAGGCTGGCTCAAGCTTAACTTCGATGGGGCGTCTAAAGGCAACCCGGGCACTGCTGGCTATGGTGGTGTCTTGCACGATGAGAAGGGGAGTGTTGTGTACAACTATTATGGTCATCTGGGCAAGGAGACTAATAACGTGGTAGAGTGTGAGGCTATGTTGCACGGTATGTGCATGGCGGTTCGGCATGGCATCAGTTGTCTTATAGTGGAGGGTGACTCAAAAATTCTTATCCAGCTAGCCACCATCCTATGCAATGGGACTCGTGCAGCCAAATTGGCACCTTCGTGGAGGCTGGCGTGGCGTCTGAAGTGTTTGGAAGAAATAATTACGTCAATGAACTCCGTCACCTTCCATCATGTGTGGAGAAGTGCGAATTGTTTGGATGATGTGCTTGCGAACCAAGGTGTAGTCATCATGGTGCTAGATGGGATGGTACGGCCCTTAACATGCCGACAGGCAGGTGTTGGGCTAAGTGTTTGCAAATTACGGATCATGACATATGTGTGATGGATCCTATAGCTGGCCTGCATCCTACATAGTGAAGTGATGTTTTTTAATTGGATTTGTACTTCCTTTTGCAAAGGTTACGGGAGGCATTTTGGTAATCATGTGAAAGGGTTAACTGCTCGTCCTTCTTCCTCTTATCCATCGCCTCTGCTAATTATGTTCAGCGATATGGAGCGTGAGATGGAACATGGAGATCAGCCTCTCACGTTTTGTTTGGAGGTTGCTGAGAAGTTTTCTCATAGTATGACGGTTGCTACGGACGAAGGGAATTACTACAGAGCTCAACTCATTATGGTGGAATTAATGGATGAGAGTGTTGTCTTCCCTATAAATTCGTTCACCGGGGTCGGCCTTAGACATATCTGTCGTAGCTCTGTTAAAGTCTGTGCCTAGTTAAGTTTTACTGTGTTTTCCTGTCGTTTGGAGTGTGGTAGCATTGATATTGTGATCATGCCTCCGAGACGGAGTCGTCAGGCTCCGGTTGAGCCGAGTAATCAAAGCGGGGGCATTGAGGCCCATAATGGGCCTAGCAGGGAGCAGTGGAGAGCTGCCTCTACTGCAATTTTCTTTCATCGCCTTTTTCCTCAAGCGTTGCAGAATGAATTGGAAGAGATGGAGGTTAATCTGTGCAGGCAGGTTGGTGAGAAGGAGCTGCCGACGGAGGCGGTGGCCATGGCTGATTGGATTCATGACCCTGGAAATACCAAGGGTCGTATGGCGTTATACAATTGTGCGATTGTCATGTTATGGGTTACCAAAACGCTCATCTCCCAAACCTTGGAGGCCAGGGTGGATATTTTGGAAGGTTCTCAACATCTGCAGAGGCTGGAGGAGAGTTGCAGGGAGCATGCGGGAGGAAACCAGATGGGTTCATATGAAACTTGATGCCGTAGCGGCGGAGCCGGGCATTTCCTTCTTGACTTGTTCGAAGCAGGTGGATAATCCGAAAGTGGTCGATCTTCGTGGTAAGGCTGCGGGGAAGGAAGCACCTCCGGTTGTCGACATTGAAGATGAGGCCAGGCCTTAGGGTTAAATTCTTTGTTCCTTTTGTTTGGCCAGTCATGCCTGCTACTGTCTCTTTGAGGGGGATGTTTTTTTTGGTTGGTGCCTCTGTGTGGCTTTTTGTGATGTAATGGGGTTTAGATCCTTTGTCTGTTTGGGTATTATGGGTAGCACTGTTAGTCATTTGTTTTTATGTCGAGTATGGATAGGCCATAAAGAACTGCTCAGAACTGTTTTGTTATGGTACTCTGGTCCTTTTTGGGGTGATAATGTTGTTGGTAGGTGTGGGAATTTGGATCTCAAAGGCTGTTGTTTAAGCGCCAAATGCATTGTAATTACTACGATTGTTATCTTGTTCTGGAAGAAATAGAATGATGGTCTCTTTTGCTTAAAAAAAAAGATGAAATGAAAAAAATATACATGAACGATACCTGCAAAAGGATATAAATCAACATCAACATAAATTGAAGTGAAACAAGCATAATATATATGAACAATAATATAAAAATAATAATATATGACAAATATACATATTAAGACAAATATAAAATTCAAATATATACATGTGCTCAGTAACTGCTATGAGCTAGCAAGTCCACCACCAAAGCTAGAGGCATTAGTACTTCCTCCAATAGAACTAGATGCATCAGTACCTTTACCATGTACAAATGCAGAATAAAACAACTAAAATATATCTCGATGAGAATTTGTATAACCTGAGCCACTCATCATATCCAAAAGAGCATTGGGTTGAGATGTACTGGGAGGTGGTGGTGGGTTGACTGGGTGAGGATGAGAGGGTGGTGGGATGACTAAGTGAGGAGAAGAGGGTGGTGGGTCAAATGAGTGAGTGGGAAAGGGTGGTCGGACGACCTGTGGTGGATCCACTGGGTGAGGAGGAGAGGGTGGTCGTTCGACTTGTGGTGGATTGACTAGGTGAGTAAGAGAGGATGGTTGAATGACTTGTGGTGAAGGAGAGGGTGGTATTTTTTCTTGTGGTGGATGAGAGGGTGGTCATTCGATCTGTGGAGAAGGAGGATGATATGGAGGAGGACCACCACCCTCATTAGATGCATCGGATCTAGTGATCTCAGCTGGTCACCACCTCTCTAGTAGCTTGGATGCACCGATGATATGACACATAAGTGATGTCATATTACATGTGAGTCTCCTCCAAATCACAACAATGTCTGGGTCTCTCATGGTCACATTGGCCCAAACAAGGCACACTCCCTACCGAGCCAACAACCTAGACAAATGATTGACCATCTCCTGGTGAAATCTAGCATCAGGCCTATATTACATGTTAGGTCTTTGTAAATGTGGTAGATCCTCTACATATACCATGTTCTTGTCAAGTTAGGGAGGCATGTCCCCAACATAAGTGCCAATATCTACAAAATTGTAGAGAACAATAATTAGACAATTTAATTAAACAATGTAAATAAAATGTTATAGTAAATTACATATGCATTAAAATAGACAATAAAATGCAACTAGATTATTCAAAACATAAATCTAATATTACCTTTACCATCTGGTGGTTCATCCGCGGTAAATAGGATGTTGGGACATCCTTGTCAATCCAACCTTGCGTATGGGTATGGTACCATTTCCAAGGTGTTTTTTAAAGCTAGTACCCACAGAGTTTCAAAACGATGACCTTATAAGGAGTGGGCCTTAACGGTACACCCATTCATCGTCTATTCTACGCCCTGTGGGCACCATATCCAAGGTGTTATCATCCTTGCTAGCAAGTAAATCAAGTGACTCCTGAGTGATCCTATCAAGGAAATTGGACTGGCCCCTCTTAGGAACCATTTTCCCCCATATGCGCACACACACCTTGGTCATCAAGCTAGGAGGTTGGCTACGGAATGAGGGTCGAGTGATCAGAAACCTCTCAAAAAATAAGGAAAACAACTTTGAAGCAAACTGGAAGATTGTCCCGCCATCAAACATAGCACGCCAATGATCCAGAGCAAAACAAAACTGCTGCAAAAAAATGGCAGACCACCTGATGCATCTAGGTCTCTACACTAAAGAACCAACATAATATAATAAGTGGCAACTAATGCACTGCCCATTAGGTGTGACATCGGCCACTATTGTGACCAAAATATAGAGGCATCTAACCTCCTCTGCATGAAAGATATTCGCAGCTAGCCACCCACTACTTGAAAGTCACCAAGGGTAGTGATATCCTCACTAACATATCTCAATACATATTCCATCTGGATGGCTACTACAACTCCAGATGCGACAACGAGCAAATGGGGAAAATCCTCCCCTCTCCTAGAAAATACTATAATGAGGTATATGTCCTCCTCTTTAGGATGGAAAAAAATAACAAATTGAAGGAATTTTTTTATAATGAGGTAAGACTACCTGAGGTATTTTAATTTGTAAAAAAAAAATGAGAAGGTAATAAACAAAAATGTAGACTCTTGTTGGGCTTGGTTTCTTAGGAGGCATGGTTTCCATGTATAGAAGAAATCAAATTTTCCAACTACATGGAAAAATTTCAACTCCACCGACCAATCTAAAATATAATCACGGGAGAAATACAAGGAGGTGCACCAAGTACAAGGGGCGTGGGAATCAACAAGTACCGCCAGTGTTTGGGTGGGCCAATGCAGTCTCTGACACTGAGAAAAGGAGAAAATGACATTGCAGTGCCATTTTTTAATTATTTTAACCTATTCCAGTACGCTTGATTTTGTGGCTCACTAATGCACATTTTTAGGATACACACTAGTGCGATTAGTTTAATAGTAAGCACCGCTCGGTAATATATATATATATATGATCCGGGTCGTGTCCAGGAAGCACGAGGAGGACAACAGTTCGACTGAATGAGTCGGCTCTGTTATGGTGGAAGATTAATAAACAGAATGAGCAAAAGCAAGATTACGCAATACTTCACCAATACAAATACGCACAGATATTATGCAGGAATGTGAACTGTCTTCTATTACTTCTGATAATATTCTTGTATGTTACAATAGTTTACATGCTTATAAAGAAGTCTGAGACGCTTGGGTGCCTGCCCGTTACGTTCAGTTACAAAGAAGAAGTTAGAGCGGTTCAACTATTCAACCATTACAGTCGACTGGAAGACAAAGAGACAGTCTGTCGAAGTTGCTGGTCGCATGTTGATGTTGCGAACTATGAGGTCGCTGAACATGTCGAAGATGCGGAACATGTCACAGTATGCCGAAGTTGAGACTCGTCGGAGTTGTGTCGAAATCGAAAACCTGTCGAAGTGCTAAAGTTGTCGAAGTCATGTCGCGTCGAAACTTGTCGAAGTTGTATCAACATCAATGACTGATCGAAGATGTGTCGAAGTTAGCATCCGACAACAAATGCCAACTGCGATGTGGATCAGACCTCCTTCCTTAAGAAACAATGGACCCCATTGTTTTCTCGTGAAGGTGAGGAAACTTGTCAGTGACTTCCGTAGCAGAGTACCACTTTCCTTGAGATGGGATTTGGCCAGCTTTGGCAACCTGAAACAAGGGAATTTTGATCATCCTTGTAAGGCGTATCCATCGTCCCACAATCGTGTCGCAAGGAAGAGGCTCTTGAACATCTGGATTGATGTTTGCGGGTGCTGTTGTTGTTAAGTCATTATGTTCCAACAAGGGTGCATGGTATGGTCGAAGTAGATCCACATTGAAGACTGGATGGAGACCCAAGCAAGCAGGAATGTCGAGCTGAAAAGTGTTTTCGCCAATCTGTCGAAGAATACTGTACGGACCATATCGCAAGGTTTTAACTTCTTGAAAGCACCAGTGAAGCGCTCCTTCTTAAGATGTAGCCAGACCTTATCCCCAATGCAAAATGTATGAGGAATGCGATGCTTGTCGTGTTCGGCCTTAGCTTTCTCATTTGTTGTGTGCAACATATCATGTGCTTGTCACTAAATGTCACAAATATGTTCTCGAAACTTGACTGCTTTATCAACTTCTCGTTGGATGTGGTCTGTGTCGGAGTTCAACTGTGTCGAGGAGTTGATCAAGTCGATGGGCGCTAAGGGTTGAAATCTGTAACAGATCTCAAATGGACTCTTTCCTGTAGAGTTGTGCTGAGCACGATTGTAGTTGTGATGTATGTATGGAAGACTATCATCCCATGTGCGTCGATGCTGGTGATTGTACATGCGAAGTAGTTGTACTACCAAGTGATTCACAACTTTGGTATGTCCGTCAGTCTGAGGATGGAAATCTATCGACAATGAGAGTCGTGTGTCCAGTTGTTGCTAGAGGGTCTTCCAAAATATGCTGACGAATCTGGCATCTCAGTCGAAAATGATGGTTGTGGGTAAACCAAAGTGTTTCCAAACATGTGTAAAGAAGAGCTGAGCGGTCTGCTGCGCTGTCGTGGTCTTCTTACATGGTATGAGAATGGCCATCTTAGAAAATCGGTCAACTACTACTAATATTGCGTCATGATGATGTCTGGTAGTAGGATAACCCATCAAGTAGTCCATAGAAATAGATTCCCATGCTCGACTAGGAACTGGAAGAGGTGTCTACAATCCCTATCGTCGATTAGGCGGCTTAGCGATGGCAAAAACCACGCATGATCGAATGTACTTGTTGACGTCAGATTTAAGTGTAGGCCAGAAGAAATACTTCTGTAGAATAACAAGTGTCTTTGCTACTCCAAAGTGTCCTGCAGTCTTGTTGTAGTGTGCGTCCCAAATGAGTTGCTGTCATTGCTCACCGGTCGGTACACAAAGCTGTCCAAGCTTGTATAGCAAAGTGTCTTTCAAGAAGTAGTTGGAGTCTAAGGTCGATGACTTGTTAGTCTGTAACTGTCGGTAACCACTAAGAAGTCATTGTCGTCCTCATACAACTGTTGCCAAGTGGTCGTGTCGTAACCCTGCATACTCATCACTATCAAAAGGAGAGTAATGGGTGGTCGACTGAGGCAATCTGCAACAGCATTAGCCTTGCCTTTTTGATACTTAATCACCAACTGAAATTGTTGTAGGTAATTAATCCACTTGACTTGTTGGTTTGTCTGCAACTTTGATTGTGTTGGAGCGAACTATAGAGGCTTGTGATCAGTAAGAATGACCGTTTCCTTTCCAAGGATGTAATGCCTCCATTGCTTGAGAGCCTACACAATGGCGTATAGTTCTTTTTCGCACATCGAGTATCTTCTAACGGTGTCGTTAAAATTCTCGGAATGAAAAGCGACTGGGTGACCAGACTGAGTGATCACTGCGCCCAAGGCATAGTTCGATGCATCCATCTCAATCTCAAAGGGCTAATGCAAATTAGGTAACACAAGTACTGGTGCAGTGTAGAGCCTGTGTTTGAGCTGTTCAAAAGCTGCTTGATGTGTTTTTGTCCATTGGAAGACAGTTTTCCCATTTCCCTTTATCGACGGATTCAAGGGCCAAGCTATGTGACTGAAGCCGATTATGAACCGTCGATAGAAATTCTCCAAACCAATAAAACTTCTTAGTTCTTGAATGCTTCTAGGAATGGGCCAATTTTTTAGGATCTGTACTTTGTTTGGATTGACGTGAATGCCTACAGAGTCAATTACATACCCCAAATATTTGATGTCGGTCATCGCAAAAGAGCACTTGTCCATGTTCAAGTAGAGCCGATGTTGCTGGAGAGTGTCGAGGACTTGTCGAAGATGTCCGACATGTTCTTCCCATGATCAACTGAAAATCAGTTTGTCGTCGAGATAGACAATAACCCATTTGCCGATGAAAGGTCGGAGAAGGTTATCCACATGTCACATGAAGGTCGCAGGTGCGTTGGTTAAGTCGAAAGGCATGACTAACCATTCGAACAATCTTTCCTTGGTCTTGAAAGCAGTTTTCCACACATATGAGGGCTCGATTGGAATCTGATGGTATCCCGACTTGAGGTCGAGCTTAGTAAAGAATTTAGCACCTTTCAGACAGTCGATAAGCTCGTCTATCTGCGGCAAAGGGTACCGATTCTTCACCGATATTTTGTTGAGAGCTCTGTAGTCGATGCACATGCACCAAGTCCCGTCTTTCTTCGGAACTAGGACGACTGGACTTCCACAAGGAGAGGAACTGGGGCGAATATGTCCTTTGTTGATTAATTCTTGGATTTTTTGCGAATCTCTTCATTTTCGAGAATGGATCTTTTGTAAATAGATGCGTTAGGTAAAGAAGAACCAGGAACAAGTTCAATGGAGTGTTTTTCCTGGCAATGTTGAGGTACTCCATCTGGAGCTTGAAAGAGGTTCTGGTACTCATCAAGAATATGATCGATTTGTTTCTTTTGTCGGGAGTTGCATTGGTTGGTGACTCGACACGTTGTTGCAGTCTTCTTAGAATGTTGCGGCTTGATCATGATTAGCGCGAACTTCTGAGCATGATTGATGAGCTTCTTTGTCTGTTTGGCAGATATCAGTGCAACCGTTGGTGTGGGTTATCGCTCTGGTATGTTGAACCATTGATTTCGGATTCTGACAATCACCTTCTGAGGTCATGACTGATAACTTCCATGTCTATCCCAGAGGTAAGGTTTCCCAAACAGGGCGTCGACTACGGAGAGTGGTGCCACATCACAGAGTACTTCATCTTCAAAAGGTTTTATGAAGTAGGCGAGTTTGCATTGTTGAGTGATCCGTAGTTCTTGTCCATCCTTCATCCAATCAATGTTGTAAGGCTGAGTATGCGGAGTGGTAACAAGACCTAATTTCTTCACCAATTCTTCAGAAATGAAGTTCTTTTGGCTCTCGTTGTCCACGATCAGATGCAATGGGTTGCTCTGGACCCATATCTATGTATGGAACAGGCACTCTTGTTCCTCCTCGTCCACGATAGTCGAGGCTGCTGGAGTGGTCGAAGTCAAAAGGGTCGTTGCGTCTGGATCAGATTCTTCCACTGTCTTGTCAAACATGTCAGAGGTCGACACTTTTGCCAAAAATGTCTTCCGAGCTTTGCATTCAGATGTATCATGTCAAGATGAGTGGTGGTAATCGCACCATTTTCCGTTCGGTGGCTGTTTGCTACGTTCCCTTTTGTGAAAAGGCTTCTTACCACTGTCAGGATTTGGCGGTGTCAGCTGAGAAGATTTCGATTTGTTGAAGTCGGCTGGTGCCTTCTTGTCGGGTGGTCTTCCTGATGTCAACTTTGTCGCGAAACGTGCTTTTCCTTCATTTTTGGTTTCCAGTTTGCTGGCATAATGGAAAACATCCGCAAGCATATTGACAGTCATAAATTCCATCTCTTGCTAGATGTACTAGGACAATCCGCTGGTGTATTTCAGAACAAGCAATTTTTCTTCTTCTTGGACGTCAAGTCTTGCCATGAGTCGGTAGAACTCGTTGGTGTAACTCTGTACTGATTGGTCTTTCCATTGCCTTAGCTGCTACCACTTTTTATACTGCTACTCGAGGTATTTCGGCCGGTAAAACTCCTTCTGGATGTGTTCGACGAATTTATCCCATATGTCGATGGGGTCTTCGCTTTTCTCCATCTTTGTCGAGAGGTTCTCCCACCAACAATGCACGGAGGTTGACATCTTTAAGGACACAATGGTGACTTTTTCAGCTTTGGAGAGTTGATTTACAGCGTAATAGGATTCCAATTGTTTCACCCAATTGTCGACGGATTCCACGTCAATCTTACCTTCAAGATTTGGTATGTCGAGATTCATTTACACTTTGAAGGGGCTGATTTTGTTGGAGTGAGTTCTCATTGAGGATCCTTTGGATGTCGAAGTGAATCGCAAGAGAATCTCATTGAACTGGGCAAACATTTCAGTTTGTTGTCGAGATAGAGCTTGCTCAATAAGCTGTGTTGTCTCTTCGGCTGCATGTTTATCATCTATTTCTTTTGTCATTTCTAGAGATCGCGTCTGCTTGGATTGCTGAGATTGCGAGCGAGTTTGAACCAGCATAAGTCAAGTAACTTCGAGAGAAGTGTATACGCAGAACCTAAGCAAGAAAAACTGAGTACGCTTTGATACCAATGATCCGGGTTGTGTCCAGGAAGCACGAGGAGGACAACAGTTCGCCTGAATGAGTCGGCTCTGTTATGGCGGAAGCTTAATAAATAGAATGAGCAAAAGTAGGATTACGCAATACTACACAAATACAAATACGCATAGACAATATGCAGGAATGCGAATTGTTCTTCTATTACTTGTGATAAGATTTCTATATGTTACAATAGTTTACATGCTTATAAAGAAGTCTGAGACGCTTGGGTGCCTTCCCGTTTTGTTCAGTTACAAAGAAGAAGTTAAAGCGGTTCAACTGTTCAACCGTTACAGTCGACTGGAAGACAGAGAGACAGTCTGTCGAAGTCGCTGGTCGCATGTCGACGTTGGATGTCAATGTTGCGAACTGTGAGGTCGTTGAACATGTCGAAGATGCAGAACATGTCGCAATATGTCGAAGTCGAGACTCGTCGGAGTTGTGTCGAAATCGAAAACTTGTTGAAGTGCTGAAGTTGTCGAAGTCATGTCGCGTCGAAACTTGTCGAAGTTGTATCAACAGCGATGACTGGTCGAAGATGTGTCGAAGTTATCATCCGAAAACAAATGCCAACTGCGATGTGGATCAATATATATATATATATTACATATCATCTGGTGTGTTGTATCATGTTAAGCATTGGTGCATCTTTATATATATAACGCATCACTGAGCCATAACAGGTAAATTAAAAACAAGTTTTTCCAGTGCGATGTGTTGTAATGTTGCATGCACCAATGCTTCTGTCTCATTTACACACATCAGACATGGTTTGCCAGGAAAATAAAATAAATATATTTGTAAAAAATTCCGTCGAACTATTTTGATACTGGTGTTTTTTTAATGATGTGTACCGATGTGTTTTGATAGATGTGGAGAACTACACGTTTTTTATATAAAAAAAACTAGTTTATGGTTGGTGCTTTTTAGTTTCACATGCAGTGATGTGTCTGTTTTGTTATCACGCACTACCAATTTTAACGGGAATTATATATATTTTTTTGAAATTGCATTGAGCTTTGTTGTCTTCAGCATCAATGTTTTTTACTGATACACATTGGTGCGTGTATTATGTTGGCGCACTGGTGTGCCTAGATAGATGTGGAGCATCATACATTTTTTATACTAAAAATTTATATTTTTTGTCATCAGTGAACTTCGTAGTGTGGTGTATCGATAAGTCAGTGCTCTTATGATTTTGACGCATCAGTGCGGCTTTTTGTAAAACGCATTGGTACATGTTTTATGTTTTGGCGCATCAATTGAAAACCTCCGCTAAAACCTCCACCTGCTCGTCTTCGCTTTAAACGAATGAATGGGATTTTGTAGGGACCCTCCAAGAACCCTACTAAGCCCAACAATTAATCATGCACATATTCAAATTAACCAGATCTAAAAATATATCAATCAAAATCTCTTATGGAATTAAACATAACATATAGTTTCTTTCGAGCAAAATACAAAACAAAATCACTCAAAAATCATGTATACAGTTTCATTCATTTTCCAATAGCAACCTACATAGCAGAAACAATCAATAAAAAACTATGCTAACCTGATAAATCGATCTTGTTGTGGGATGCCGAAAACTATCGAAGGTTGTCGAAGTCCTGCTGCAAGTATCCTTCCAAATCCCAATTAAAGAGTGTCCATTGGAAACCACCCTACCACTCCCAAAAGGTACTCTTCTTCCCCTGGGACCCCTGAGCTGCAATGGGGATGAATGCAAGAAATTGCTAGCATATCCAAGGTACATGGATTACTACCAAGAGGCTCCCAACCTCGTTCATACAATGACGAACCAAATACCCTCAATAATCACCATGTAACTCAACATAACCTATGCCATCCAATAATCAAGTAAAAATAAATAAGAGCCTCATGCCCTCTCCGTCTCTTTATAGTTTTTTCGAGACTTGCCATGCGTCTTATCCATGCACATGTGTAACTTTGGAATTATCAATTTACTTTTATTTTATTATTCCCCCCTTCTAAGTATCACTTTTTTTCTCCTATCTGAGTGTGTGCATGGTGTTACTACTTTTCAAAATAAATTAATTTCTTTTTTTTCCTTCATTCACAACTTAATTCCTATTTGTATTTAAACAATTATCGTAGCTTTGTGTGTGCATGTTGGTTAATAAAATTGCAGTAATATAATTAATTAAAAAAAACACACCCTTACCCTTTTTAGCGCTTTATTTTTACTGTCGCATTCTCGTTGCGACAAACATATTAAGGGTGCCATGCTCCACGTGTACCCTTCAAATATCCCTTATGTGGTGGGGACTGGTACAACGACCGAGACCTCATTAACTCAGTCAGGTTGACCCTGTTGAGGGACTAATGGTTCCCAAGGAATAAGGTCAAGTCCTTATTTCATCACCCTAGTTTAAACCTCACGAGTGACCGAATCCGCGACCCACCCTCGGGACAACACGCATCTAGCAATCAAAATCCTCTATCGCTTTTCAACTTGCCATGTGGAGTAATTGCTAGTCTTACATATGTTTCACATTCATCCTCGTTACCTGATGTGCACTGATTAGCAATCACAATCCAACACCTGCACGTAAACACTATGCATATCAAATATTTCTAATTTAAAACATAATATATTATTTACATTAGTTCAACATCACCTATCATGCATAACCTAACTCAGTCCGGAGTCCACTCGGTATCGATGCCACCCTGCGTTAAATGTACCTATCTTTTCCCGTCACACTCGACAACCCATCAGAAGTACATGATATACATAACATATATGCATTTTAATCATCAAGTCGTAACTCATCATAATCATCATCAAATCATAATTCATGGCATCATCATCAAATCATAACTCATCATAACTCATCATAATCATCATTAATCATAATTCATGGCATCATCATCCAATCATAATTTCAAACACATAACTTTAAAGCATCCCACTTATTAATCAAAATAATAGTTTCCACACAGGGCGAGGTCATTCGTCATCGAATGTCCTAAAAAATAACATAACAGAATAATTCAAGTCTTAAATCCAGACACAACCAAGTCATTAGAAACCAAATTCCCACAAATAATAGTGTTGTGATAATAATCAAAGTTTAAGTAAAGGCGGGGCACTGCATACACGCCCTCTTCACGGAATTTCATCATTAAGTTCTAAGATAGATAATGAACTACTAACACATAAGTATTTCCGTATAGGAGTGAAGGTGAAAATGCCTTCAAGCACAATAATGTGCATAAGCCTAGCTACAATGGGGCATTGCAGATTCCATTTTCATCACATAATCATGGCAATAAGCACTAGATATTCTACCATCACCAATTTCATGTTTCATCTAATAGGATCCCAATACATTCTTGATTTTTAACAATGATAATATAACCACTAGTAATTTCAAGTAATATCAATCTAGTAATAATTCTCAATAATTACCAATACCGACTTAGATTTCCACCACCTTCTAGTCGTCGACAAGGATCTAGGATATCCAATTAGACTACAAGCTAGATCGTTTCAATAAACACACAAACATGTAACCAACCAATTTTTATCACAACAAAATCCAAGTACACATTCAAATTATTCGATTATCCTCTCCTCCAAGACAAGAAGATAAACCACCTACAATCTTCAGTAAAATACAGATTGGTAAATTATAATCACGAATTACCAAGCAAGAGCGACTATAACATAATCAAAATCAATGCTTACTGCTCCCCTTCTAATTTCGACTGATATCTCTAGTTGTATTGAAAGTTTATCATCCCATAGGGCATGTGTATTCTGGTATTTTGTTCTACTGATTAGCTACCAGACCACTAGGAAAAATTGTAAGGATGAGATGAATTCTCATAGTGTCAAAGTACCCGGCAGCTGTTTTTCCGGTCTCTAATTCAAATTATACCCGTTATTGTCTAAAAAACATAATCAAAATCAATGCAAAAGTCACTCAACATCCCCGTAGACTACTCCCAAACCCCCTGGTTTTATTGAAGTTGATTCTCATCATTGATATGATTTCAAAGTGTCGGAACATAGAGAGTTAGATGCTCATATCAATATTTGTTGCTTAGACATTTTGTTAGTGCCATCATGTCCAGTATGAAGTGTTTGTCATGCACATATCTCATTTCACCACATTCGTTTACGTTTGACCCCTTCGACAAGTCCACTAAGTTACCTTTACATCGTTACCATCTCATGGTCGAGTTTAAGTATGTAGTTTTTCATTTTTTTGTTAATGGCATCATCGTGCTACAAAATCAATGTCATTGTGTTCGCCTTGCCGCATTGTTCGTCTCCATGTTTTGTTTGATGAAAACTATTACTATTTGACCTTCTCAGCCCTCGGTGGAAGTTTCAGTATGCGTTATTGCATCATGTGAGCTGAAAAATGCAAATTTCCTGTTATTCGGTAAATTCTCTAAATGCACATGTTTGAAGTCGTTCTCATTACGTCTAAAGCCCATAAAGTGGAAAATTTCCTCTTTTAGAAAGCTTCGTCTCAAAGTTAATATCAAGCTCACTTTTAATTTACTTATAAATAGTACAACTTTGTCCAAATGAAGCTTCAACGCTACTCTTAGTCATAGATTTGTACACAATTGAACATTTATCCTATTGTATCTCATGCCCTTTTTTATCTCTATAGATCTCTTTAAGCTTTGTTCTATTCTAAATTTTTCCTCTTCACTTCATTGGATCATTCTCTACAAAGTTCTAGTCTATCTAGCAAAACCAATCCACACAATGGAGATTCTTTTTTCTCGATTAATAACTTCCCAATTTAGTGGAAGTTCATCATTTTTTACCTTGCTCACCAAGATCAGTCAACCATTTCTTCATGCAGGAAGTGCATGCTTTCTTTTCTTGGTACACTTACTCTACCATACCAAGTTTCCATAACTTCCTTCTTTGAAATCAGACTATGAAACCTCCATTAATTATCTACTTTTCTTTATCTTAAAGACTATAGACTTACATCCTCCTTTATGCATAAAGATTCCATCTATACTTGTTGGTATATTCCAGGCTCCTTATACCTATCATTGTTTCCTTGCTACACATAATAACCACTTCAATAGCTAGGATCTATTATAGCTCTTTTATGCAAAATAACTTGCATATACTAATCATAATCAATATTTTGCTTGCATTTTAGCTTAAGCACCATCAACCTTTTTTATGACTACACCCAAGTTTGATTTCAATTTCGTATTTGATCCCATAATCACTAAACCCTCTTACACAAGAAATTCAATCTTATTATGGCCAAATTCAACCTTTGCCACTGGTAGCTACAGACATACGTCCAATTATTGAGCGAAGCCGAAATCTATAATGTAATCTCATCCATGACACCTCCATACCAGCGCATAAGCTTTGTCAAGGGTACCATCTGAGTATTTCAAGATCATGGAATTTTCTCAATTACAGGATCATAATTTTTGTTATCAAACATATGGTCCATAATGTGTATTTTCCCCATTTTCACAGTTCATTTCATACACAAATTCACCTAACCTTACTTGTACAACAATTCGAGTCACCTTATTTTTCTAATCATGGAATTCCAACATGAGATTTGAAGCCATTACTCCAACCTTTGCAAACTTCAAACATTTTCCCAAATTTATCTCAAATACCAAAATTGATTACATTAACCAACTATATCATATGACATCGGAAGTAAAACTCCTAAAAACGAATAACCAATATCCATGTCCTCATATTCGATCTGTGTTGTTTATTTACAAATATTCTTCAAAATTGATGCATTATATATGTATTATCTTAATTTCTACAACATATATACTCATTCACTTCCCTAAAAACAACAACCTATACTTATTTCTTTTTTAAAAGAAACAACAGATCTAAACTCTAAACTGGCTCACTACCATCTCAAATATGATGGCCAATCATTAACATAAATATACCAATGATAGTCCCAACATGATTGACACCATAGGACTCAGAGAGGTGACAACAACAAGTTCCCTAAACCCTCTTCACTATGGAGATGCATCTCTCTTACCTAAAACTCTAACAAGATTTATGAGTATTTGGATTCAATTGGGAGGCAAATGGCAAGGAGGAGGCCTACAATCCAAAGATGCTTTGGGCATTATAGACGGGACGAAAATTATTTATGCAAATGCCCTCTTATAAGCCATAGATGGAGATCTCATTCTCTTATTATTAATTCTTGGACTATGCATATTAATTCTGCCTGCACAGCGACAGGGATCCATTCAATTCACAACTACCTCTGCCTGGTTGTTGGGGTTTCATTTCTTAGCCTAACACAGCGACAGGGATCCATTCAATTCACAACATATATTCAATTCACGTTGTCGACATTTGATGCTCGGGTGTGTGGTTTTCCATCAGAAGGAGCAGAGATCAGTTGGGATGAAGTGTAGGAAGAGGATGTTGAAGATGCAGTGTGGTGCGGAGTACTGTCGAATGAGATCACTGGCGGTACCTCTGTTTGTTCTGTGGATATACATGCCCCCATTTTTATACATCCTCAGCAATCCTTCTTCTCTGTCCAGGGGCTTCTCATTGGATCCTCCGTCGGAGCCGAGCTATAAGGGACTTGGCCAGCGATTTGCTCTCGAAGATTCAAGGTTTCGAATTGCGGCTTGCAAACGGGAGTGTTTCATGTGAAGGATATATGCATTTCTTCTTCTCAGGTTTTTCTTCTTGGGAAAATTTCATGCTTAAAAACCTCAATAGTCTTTTTCTTTTTAATAAATTTTATTATCCGGTATAATGGACATTGATTATTTTGTTTTTGTCATCAAGAAGTCCCGAATTCGAACAATTTATTGTTTAGAGAGGCTATTTTAGATTATTATCGTAACAGTTGAATTGAATTTATCGGGATCTAAAAGCTTACATATTGTAGATATTGCTGCTTTATGGGTATAATAATGTCCTCTGCTTTAGATGGAGACAATTCTATGTTTTTATTGCATTAGAGATAATAATTGGGATTATTATGACAGCAACTGACTTTATTGCTCGGGATAGTTTTACATACTTAAGAAATTGCTGTTCTACTTGTATAATGCTGGTCAGCACTATATAGATAATATTATGTTTTTGTCATCGGAGGAGTTTGGAACCGAAGGAATTCCTTCTTTAACGAGGATATTTGTGATTATATTTACAAAAAGTGAGTTTCTTGGGTAGAGCAAGACAGTAAACTCTAAATAGGCCCTCAGGCTTCATAGCAAGTATGTATGGCATTTGATTTTCTTGAAATAGGACACTAATTGTGCCAAGTGCAGCCTCCATACTGTCCTTCGATATTCTGGGCCTGAGCTGGCATCCATACTATCTTAGGAGAGTATCTTTTGTGTTGAGATACATTATTAGTTCTGTTATGTCTAGCATTTATCTCTGTTGTTCAGACTGTTGTTCTTAAGCTTTTACTGTGTTGTACTTTAAGATTATATAAATGCTCTTATTGTCTCTACCGTTCTGCATTTGCAGATTTTATTATCTAGAATTTGCTATACTATAATTCCTGAATCTATAATTGTAGACCTGGCTGAATTTGTTTTGCAATTTCAGTAATATCTATCTGCTATCAGGTAGTTTCTAAGGATCGTAATAGTTGGGCTCATTGTTAGAGCAGTAGCATTCAATAATGTGTTGTTAAGAGTTCTAATGTTAGAAGGTCAGAATAAATGTTAATGATGCACATTTTTTTTTTACAAACTAAAAAGGAAATATATATAAAAGGTGGCTGTGCACAGCCATTCAGAACATTTTAGCAAGACCTGAGTATCTTAGCAAAACAGAGTTGCAGCACCAGGGTATACTCCACTGTGGTTTTCCTAAATACTTCCCTATAAGACTGAGCTAGACATTTATAGCCTCGGGTTGTATAAGCCCGGATATACTGTTTACACAAAAATTTGCAGAAAAACATTCAAATAAACCAAACAGAGAAGACTAGAGGTTGCCTTCAGGCTTAACGACGAATTCCTCTTCCATGGGCAGGGAAGCTTCATCGCAGACTCCATTGACTCGACTGACCCGATTCAGAGAGATAAGTCGCTGTAGATCCTCCTGAATCTTGTCCACCTTCCCCATCAGTTCACGGAGATTGCTCTCATTGTCATCAATACGGGCATCATGGCAGCTTATTTAATACGAAGTGTAGCTGACAGTATCCTCCATTTTCTTTACATCCTTGGCCATTTCACGGTTATCCACAACACTTATGGAGAGAAGCTCATACATGCGTCTCAGGTTTTTCTTGATGTCCGCCATTCCACCAGAATCCCCTGCCTGAGCCATATAAACGTCCTCTGTCAATAATGTTCGAGCTAGCTGAGACTGAACAGCTTGAACTGAATTACCAACGAGCTGAGACTGCTCGAGATTCCCAGTACCAAGAAATTTGTTACAGTAAGTTTTAAGCACCAGCAATTCCCTCTTCAGCGATGAGCCTTCAAATCCCCCAACGGTCAAAGTGCCAATGTTTCCGGCCTCCCAACCAGTGCACCTGCAGCCTATGACCGTGCTGCTTCCGCCATTGTCTCTTTCACCAGGAATAGCAGACTGAGTAAGCAACAAAAAATTACACGGACATGGAGCAAAGACAGCTAGTGCCAGTCGCTCCTTTATCACTGAGCGAATGAGGGGGAGCGCCTGCCTCGGGAGGCCTTGCAGGCTCCCCTCTTCAATTCCTGAAACCGACAGCAAAATGTATTGCAGATACTCAAGAAAACCAGGGCCGAGAGGCATAAGGGAGAGATCAATCGACTTGCTACAAACCAAAGCCATGTTATTAACCAAAGCCGAAGCACAATCGTGCGAGAGGAGGATTTTTGCTTTGTTATTTTCGATAATTTTTCCCAATTGTATGCAAGGAGTAGGAACAAAACTATCGCTGCTTTGCATTATGGAACATGCTTGAAGATGGAGGGATTCCCATTTTGCTTGAGGTGGCCCAATTGAAGTGAGGCTCCTAAGTTGGCCAAGCTATCTGCTGCCGAATTGTTGGATCTGAGAATGTGGTATGGCTCGTATGAGCTGTGCATGAGAAGCTTAACTTTGTTGCACAGACGGCGACATTTTACTGCTCCCTTAGAATAGCCATTGATCAGTTTAGATATTACGTGCTTCGAGTCTCCAAAGATCAAGACCTTGTGATAATTTTTCCCCTGAAGAATCTGCAAGCCTTGGAGGAGAGCTAACCACTCTGCTTCGTTGTTGGTTTGAGTCCCTAATCCCCAAGCAAAAGTTTGTTCTATTTGTACTCCAGGATCCAGTAGAATCCCCCCCGCTCCTGGCACCCCTAATGATGCACATTGATGTATAAAAGGTTATAGTGATGTATTCTTTGACTCCATTAATAAACAATGCATTCTTCATATACATGTTTCTCTCATTTTTATGGTCATACTATATACACCTCTAATCGCCAACAATGGTATCAGAGCATACAACATTTGGGACCTGACTGGAATTCTCTCTCATGTTTATGGTTGTGTGCCTCTAACAACCAACAATGGATTAGAGAGGGTGGCATTTGGAGCCTATGACTGGAATCAAAAGTTCATGTAAGACCAAAGTCAAGAATTCTGGCAGGTTCGAGGAGAGAAGCACTCTTGAATAAAGAGACAGGTTGTACATTAAAGTTAGTTCTAAAAAATAGCAAATATCATTTCAATTTCAATCTTAAAATGTGTCAGCTGAAGAGGAAAAGAAATAATAATCCAAAGAAGTAGAAATGAAAACATTTGTGGAAGGTAGCTAAGGCATATAAACAGTGTATGTATCAACTTGAAAGAAGGTAGGCCAATAAATGCACACATACCATATTCATGATCTGTGGCAGTAGCATACTCAGAGGCCATGAATGCACACATCTCTGCCTGGTTGTTGGGGTTTCATTTCTTAGCCTAACACAGCGACAGGGATCCATTCAATTCACAACATATATTCAATTCACGTTGTCGACATTTGATGCTCGGGTGTGTGGTTTTCCATCAGAAGGAGCAGAGATCAGTTGGGATGAAGTGTAGGAAGAGGATGTTGAAGATGCAGTGTGGTGCGGAGTACTGTCGAATGAGATCACTGGCGGTACCTCTGTTTGTTCTGTGGATATACATGCCCCCATTTTTATACATCCTCAGCAATCCTTCTTCTCTGTCCAGGGGCTTCTCATTGGATCCTCCGTCGGAGCCGAGCTATAAGGGACTTGGCCAGCGATTTGCTCTCGAAGATTCAAGGTTTCGAATTGCGGCTTGCAAACGGGAGTGTTTCATGTGAAGGATATATGCATTTCTTCTTCTCAGGTTTTTCTTCTTGGGAAAATTTCATGCTTAAAAACCTCAATAGTCTTTTTCTTTTTAATAAATTTTATTATCCGGTATAATGGACATTGATTATTTTGTTTTTGTCATCAAGAAGTCCCAAATTCGAACAATTTATTGTTTAGAGAGGCTATTTTAGATTATTATCGTAACAGTTGAATTGAATTTATCGGGATCTAAAAGCTTACATATTGTAGATATTGCTGCTTTATGGGTATAATAATGTCCTCTGCTTTAGATGGAGACAATTCTATGTTTTATTGCATTAGAGATAATAATTGGGATTATTATGACAGCAACTGACTTTATTGCTCGGGATAGTTTTACATACTTAAGAAATTGCTGTTCTACTTGTATAATGCTGGTCAGCACTATATAGATAATATTATGTTTTTGTCATCGGAGGAGTTTGGAACCGAAGGAATTCCTTCTTTAACGAGGATATTTGTGATTATATTTACAAAAAGTGAGTTTCTTGGGTAGAGCAAGACAGTAAACTCTAAATAGGCCCTCAGGCTTCATAGCAAGTATGTATGGCATTTGATTTTCTTGAAATAGGACACTAATTGTGCCAAGTGCAGCCTCCATACTGTCCTTCGATATTCTGGGCCTGAGCTGGCATCCATACTATCTTAGGAGAGTATCTTTTGTGTTGAGATACATTATTAGTTCTGTTATGTCTAGCATTTATCTCTGTTGTTCAGACTGTTGTTCTTAAGCTTTTACTGTGTTGTACTTTAAGATTATATAAATGCTCTTATTGTCTCTACCGTTCTGCATTTGCAGATTTTATTATCTAGAATTTGCTATACTATAATTCCTGAATCTATAATTGTAGACCTGGCTGAATTTGTTTTGCAATTTCAGTAATATCTATCTGCTATCAGGTAGTTTCTAAGGATCGTAATAGTTGGGCTCATTGTTAGAGCAGTAGCATTCAATAATGTGTTGTTAAGAGTTCTAATGTTAGAAGGTCAGAATAAATGTTAATGATGCACATTTTTTTTTTACAAACTAAAAAGGAAATATATATAAAAGGTGGCTGTGCACAGCCATTCAGAACATTTTAGCAAGACCTGAGTATCTTAGCAAAACAGAGTTGCAGCACCAGGGTATACTCCACTGTGGTTTTCCTAAATACTTCCCTATAAGACTGAGCTAGACATTTATAGCCTCGGGTTGTATAAGCCCGGATATACTGTTTACACAAAAATTTGCAGAAAAACATTCAAATAAACCAAACAGAGAAGACTAGAGGTTGCCTTCAGGCTTAACGACGAATTCCTCTTCCATGGGCAGGGAAGCTTCATCGCAGACTCCATTGACTCGACTGACCCGATTCAGAGAGATAAGTCGCTGTAGATCCTCCTGAATCTTGTCCACCTTCCCCATCAGTTCACGGAGATTGCTCTCATTGTCATCAATACGGGCATCATGGCAGCTTATTTAATACGAAGTGTAGCTGACAGTATCCTCCATTTTCTTTACATCCTTGGCCATTTCACGGTTATCCACAACACTTATGGAGAGAAGCTCATACATGCGTCTCAGGTTTTTCTTGATGTCCGCCATTCCACCAGAATCCCCTGCCTGAGCCATATAAACGTCCTCTGTCAATAATGTTCGAGCTAGCTGAGACTGAACAGCTTGAACTGAATTACCAACGAGCTGAGACTGCTCGAGATTCCCAGTACCAAGAAATTTGTTACAGTAAGTTTTAAGCACCAGCAATTCCCTCTTCAGCGATGAGCCTTCAAATCCCCCAACGGTCAAAGTGCCAATGTTTCCGGCCTCCCAACCAGTGCACCTGCAGCCTATGACCGTGCTGCTTCCGCCATTGTCTCTTTCACCAGGAATAGCAGACTGAGTAAGCAACAAAAAATTACACGGACATGGAGCAAAGACAGCTAGTGCCAGTCGCTCCTTTATCACTGAGCGAATGAGGGGGAGCGCCTGCCTCGGGAGGCCTTGCAGGCTCCCCTCTTCAATTCCTGAAACCGACAGCAAAATGTATTGCAGATACTCAAGAAAACCAGGGCCGAGAGGCATAAGGGAGAGATCAATCGACTTGCTACAAACCAAAGCCATGTTATTAACCAAAGCCGAAGCACAATCGTGCGAGAGGAGGATTTTTGCTTTGTTATTTTCGATAATTTTTCCCAATTGTATGCAAGGAGTAGGAACAAAACTATCGCTGCTTTGCATTATGGAACATGCTTGAAGATGGAGGGATTCCCATTTTGCTTGAGGTGGCCCAATTGAAGTGAGGCTCCTAAGTTGGCCAAGCTATCTGCTGCCGAATTGTTGGATCTGAGAATGTGGTATGGCTCGTATGAGCTGTGCATGAGAAGCTTAACTTTGTTGCACAGACGGCGACATTTTACTGCTCCCTTAGAATAGCCATTGATCAGTTTAGATATTACGTGCTTCGAGTCTCCAAAGATCAAGACCTTGTGATAATTTTTCCCCTGAAGAATCTGCAAGCCTTGGAGGAGAGCTAACCACTCTGCTTCGTTGTTGGTTTGAGTCCCTAATCCCCAAGCAAAAGTTTGTTCTATTTGTACTCCAGGATCCAGTAGAATCCCCCCCGCTCCTGGCACCCCTAATGATGCACATTGATGTATAAAAGGTTATAGTGATGTATTCTTTGACTCCATTAATAAACAATGCATTCTTCATATACATGTTTCTCTCATTTTTATGGTCATACTATATACACCTCTAATCGCCAACAATGGTATCAGAGCATACAACATTTGGGACCTGACTGGAATTCTCTCTCATGTTTATGGTTGTGTGCCTCTAACAACCAACAATGGATTAGAGAGGGTGGCATTTGGAGCCTATGACTGGAATCAAAAGTTCATGTAAGACCAAAGTCAAGAATTCTGGCAGGTTCGAGGAGAGAAGCACTCTTGAATAAAGAGACAGGTTGTACATTAAAGTTAGTTCTAAAAAATAGCAAATATCATTTCAATTTCAATCTTAAAATGTGTCAGCTGAAGAGGAAAAGAAATAATAATCCAAAGAAGTAGAAATGAAAACATTTGTGGAAGGTAGCTAAGGCATATAAACAGTGTATGTATCAACTTGAAAGAAGGTAGGCCAATAAATGCACACATACCATATTCATGATCTGTGGCAGTAGCATACTCAGAGGCCATGAATGCACACATCTCTGCCTGGTTGTTGGGGTTTCATTTCTTAGCCTAACACAGCGACAGGGATCCATTCAATTCACAACATATATTCAATTCACGTTGTCGACATTTGATGCTCGGGTGTGTGGTTTTCCATCAGAAGGAGCAGAGATCAGTTGGGATGAAGTGTAGGAAGAGGATGTTGAAGATGCAGTGTGGTGCGGAGTACTGTCGAATGAGATCACTGGCGGTACCTCTGTTTGTTCTGTGGATATACATGCCCCCATTTTTATACATCCTCAGCAATCCTTCTTCTCTGTCCAGGGGCTTCTCATTGGATCCTCCGTCGGAGCCGAGCTATAAGGGACTTGGCCAGCGATTTGCTCTCGAAGATTCAAGGTTTCGAATTGCGGCTTGCAAACGGGAGTGTTTCATGTGAAGGATATATGCATTTCTTCTTCTCAGGTTTTTCTTCTTGGGAAAATTTCATGCTTAAAAACCTCAATAGTCTTTTTCTTTTTAATAAATTTTATTATCCGGTATAATGGACATTGATTATTTTGTTTTTGTCATCAAGAAGTCCCGAATTCGAACAATTTATTGTTTAGAGAGGCTATTTTAGATTATTATCGTAACAGTTGAATTGAATTTATCGGGATCTAAAAGCTTACATATTGTAGATATTGCTGCTTTATGGGTATAATAATGTCCTCTGCTTTAGATGGAGACAATTCTATGTTTTTATTGCATTAGAGATAATAATTGGGATTATTATGACAGCAACTGACTTTATTGCTCGGGATAGTTTTACATACTTAAGAAATTGCTGTTCTACTTGTATAATGCTGGTCAGCACTATATAGATAATATTATGTTTTTGTCATCGGAGGAGTTTGGAACCGAAGGAATTCCTTCTTTAACGAGGATATTTGTGATTATATTTACAAAAAGTGAGTTTCTTGGGTAGAGCAAGACAGTAAACTCTAAATAGGCCCTCAGGCTTCATAGCAAGTATGTATGGCATTTGATTTTCTTGAAATAGGACACTAATTGTGCCAAGTGCAGCCTCCATACTGTCCTTCGATATTCTGGGCCTGAGCTGGCATCCATACTATCTTAGGAGAGTATCTTTTGTGTTGAGATACATTATTAGTTCTGTTATGTCTAGCATTTATCTCTGTTGTTCAGACTGTTGTTCTTAAGCTTTTACTGTGTTGTACTTTAAGATTATATAAATGCTCTTATTGTCTCTACCGTTCTGCATTTGCAGATTTTATTATCTAGAATTTGCTATACTATAATTCCTGAATCTATAATTGTAGACCTGGCTGAATTTGTTTTGCAATTTCAGTAATATCTATCTGCTATCAGGTAGTTTCTAAGGATCGTAATAGTTGGGCTCATTGTTAGAGCAGTAGCATTCAATAATGTGTTGTTAAGAGTTCTAATGTTAGAAGGTCAGAATAAATGTTAATGATGCACATTTTTTTTTTACAAACTAAAAAGGAAATATATATAAAAGGTGGCTGTGCACAGCCATTCAGAACATTTTAGCAAGACCTGAGTATCTTAGCAAAACAGAGTTGCAGCACCAGGGTATACTCCACTGTGGTTTTCCTAAATACTTCCCTATAAGACTGAGCTAGACATTTATAGCCTCGGGTTGTATAAGCCCGGATATACTGTTTACACAAAAATTTGCAGAAAAACATTCAAATAAACCAAACAGAGAAGACTAGAGGTTGCCTTCAGGCTTAACGACGAATTCCTCTTCCATGGGCAGGGAAGCTTCATCGCAGACTCCATTGACTCGACTGACCCGATTCAGAGAGATAAGTCGCTGTAGATCCTCCTGAATCTTGTCCACCTTCCCCATCAGTTCACGGAGATTGCTCTCATTGTCATCAATACGGGCATCATGGCAGCTTATTTAATACGAAGTGTAGCTGACAGTATCCTCCATTTTCTTTACATCCTTGGCCATTTCACGGTTATCCACAACACTTATGGAGAGAAGCTCATACATGCGTCTCAGGTTTTTCTTGATGTCCGCCATTCCACCAGAATCCCCTGCCTGAGCCATATAAACGTCCTCTGTCAATAATGTTCGAGCTAGCTGAGACTGAACAGCTTGAACTGAATTACCAACGAGCTGAGACTGCTCGAGATTCCCAGTACCAAGAAATTTGTTACAGTAAGTTTTAAGCACCAGCAATTCCCTCTTCAGCGATGAGCCTTCAAATCCCCCAACGGTCAAAGTGCCAATGTTTCCGGCCTCCCAACCAGTGCACCTGCAGCCTATGACCGTGCTGCTTCCGCCATTGTCTCTTTCACCAGGAATAGCAGACTGAGTAAGCAACAAAAAATTACACGGACATGGAGCAAAGACAGCTAGTGCCAGTCGCTCCTTTATCACTGAGCGAATGAGGGGGAGCGCCTGCCTCGGGAGGCCTTGCAGGCTCCCCTCTTCAATTCCTGAAACCGACAGCAAAATGTATTGCAGATACTCAAGAAAACCAGGGCCGAGAGGCATAAGGGAGAGATCAATCGACTTGCTACAAACCAAAGCCATGTTATTAACCAAAGCCGAAGCACAATCGTGCGAGAGGAGGATTTTTGCTTTGTTATTTTCGATAATTTTTCCCAATTGTATGCAAGGAGTAGGAACAAAACTATCGCTGCTTTGCATTATGGAACATGCTTGAAGATGGAGGGATTCCCATTTTGCTTGAGGTGGCCCAATTGAAGTGAGGCTCCTAAGTTGGCCAAGCTATCTGCTGCCGAATTGTTGGATCTGAGAATGTGGTATGGCTCGTATGAGCTGTGCATGAGAAGCTTAACTTTGTTGCACAGACGGCGACATTTTACTGCTCCCTTAGAATAGCCATTGATCAGTTTAGATATTACGTGCTTCGAGTCTCCAAAGATCAAGACCTTGTGATAATTTTTCCCCTGAAGAATCTGCAAGCCTTGGAGGAGAGCTAACCACTCTGCTTCGTTGTTGGTTTGAGTCCCTAATCCCCAAGCAAAAGTTTGTTCTATTTGTACTCCAGGATCCAGTAGAATCCCCCCCGCTCCTGGCACCCCTAATGATGCACATTGATGTATAAAAGGTTATAGTGATGTATTCTTTGACTCCATTAATAAACAATGCATTCTTCATATACATGTTTCTCTCATTTTTATGGTCATACTATATACACCTCTAATCGCCAACAATGGTATCAGAGCATACAACATTTGGGACCTGACTGGAATTCTCTCTCATGTTTATGGTTGTGTGCCTCTAACAACCAACAATGGATTAGAGAGGGTGGCATTTGGAGCCTATGACTGGAATCAAAAGTTCATGTAAGACCAAAGTCAAGAATTCTGGCAGGTTCGAGGAGAGAAGCACTCTTGAATAAAGAGACAGGTTGTACATTAAAGTTAGTTCTAAAAAATAGCAAATATCATTTCAATTTCAATCTTAAAATGTGTCAGCTGAAGAGGAAAAGAAATAATAATCCAAAGAAGTAGAAATGAAAACATTTGTGGAAGGTAGCTAAGGCATATAAACAGTGTATGTATCAACTTGAAAGAAGGTAGGCCAATAAATGCACACATACCATATTCATGATCTGTGGCAGTAGCATACTCAGAGGCCATGAATGCACACATCTCTGCCTGGTTGTTGGGGTTTCATTTCTTAGCCTAACACAGCGACAGGGATCCATTCAATTCACAACATATATTCAATTCACGTTGTCGACATTTGATGCTCGGGTGTGTGGTTTTCCATCAGAAGGAGCAGAGATCAGTTGGGATGAAGTGTAGGAAGAGGATGTTGAAGATGCAGTGTGGTGCGGAGTACTGTCGAATGAGATCACTGGCGGTACCTCTGTTTGTTCTGTGGATATACATGCCCCCATTTTTATAAATCCTCAGCAATCCTTCTTCTCTGTCCAGGGGCTTCTCATTGGATCCTCCGTCGGAGCCGAGCTATAAGGGACTTGGCCAGCGATTTGCTCTCGAAGATTCAAGGTTTCGAATTGCGGCTTGCAAACGGGAGTGTTTCATGTGAAGGATATATGCATTTCTTCTTCTCAGGTTTTTCTTCTTGGGAAAATTTCATGCTTAAAAACCTCAATAGTCTTTTTCTTTTTAATAAATTTTATTATCCGGTATAATGGACATTGATTATTTTGTTTTTGTCATCAAGAAGTCCCGAATTCGAACAATTTATTGTTTAGAGAGGCTATTTTAGATTATTATCGTAACAGTTGAATTGAATTTATCGGGATCTAAAAGCTTACATATTGTAGATATTGCTGCTTTATGGGTATAATAATGTCCTCTGCTTTAGATGGAGACAATTCTATGTTTTATTGCATTAGAGATAATAATTGGGATTATTATGACAGCAACTGACTTTATTGCTCGGGATAGTTTTACATACTTAAGAAATTGCTGTTCTACTTGTATAATGCTGGTCAGCACTATATAGATAATATTATGTTTTTGTCATCGGAGGAGTTTGGAACCGAAGGAATTCCTTCTTTAACGAGGATATTTGTGATTATATTTACAAAAAGTGAGTTTCTTGGGTAGAGCAAGACAGTAAACTCTAAATAGGCCCTCAGGCTTCATAGCAAGTATGTATGGCATTTGATTTTCTTGAAATAGGACACTAATTGTGCCAAGTGCAGCCTCCATACTGTCCTTCGATATTCTGGGCCTGAGCTGGCATCCATACTATCTTAGGAGAGTATCTTTTGTGTTGAGATACATTATTAGTTCTGTTATGTCTAGCATTTATCTCTGTTGTTCAGACTGTTGTTCTTAAGCTTTTACTGTGTTGTACTTTAAGATTATATAAATGCTCTTATTGTCTCTACCGTTCTGCATTTGCAGATTTTATTATCTAGAATTTGCTATACTATAATTCCTGAATCTATAATTGTAGACCTGGCTGAATTTGTTTTGCAATTTCAGTAATATCTATCTGCTATCAGGTAGTTTCTAAGGATCGTAATAGTTGGGCTCATTGTTAGAGCAGTAGCATTCAATAATGTGTTGTTAAGAGTTCTAATGTTAGAAGGTCAGAATAAATGTTAATGATGCACATTTTTTTTTTACAAACTAAAAAGGAAATATATATAAAAGGTGGCTGTGCACAGCCATTCAGAACATTTTAGCAAGACCTGAGTATCTTAGCAAAACAGAGTTGCAGCACCAGGGTATACTCCACTGTGGTTTTCCTAAATACTTCCCTATAAGACTGAGCTAGACATTTATAGCCTCGGGTTGTATAAGCCCGGATATACTGTTTACACAAAAATTTGCAGAAAAACATTCAAATAAACCAAACAGAGAAGACTAGAGGTTGCCTTCAGGCTTAACGACGAATTCCTCTTCCATGGGCAGGGAAGCTTCATCGCAGACTCCATTGACTCGACTGACCCGATTCAGAGAGATAAGTCGCTGTAGATCCTCCTGAATCTTGTCCACCTTCCCCATCAGTTCACGGAGATTGCTCTCATTGTCATCAATACGGGCATCATGGCAGCTTATTTAATACGAAGTGTAGCTGACAGTATCCTCCATTTTCTTTACATCCTTGGCCATTTCACGGTTATCCACAACACTTATGGAGAGAAGCTCATACATGCGTCTCAGGTTTTTCTTGATGTCCGCCATTCCACCAGAATCCCCTGCCTGAGCCATATAAACGTCCTCTGTCAATAATGTTCGAGCTAGCTGAGACTGAACAGCTTGAACTGAATTACCAACGAGCTGAGACTGCTCGAGATTCCCAGTACCAAGAAATTTGTTACAGTAAGTTTTAAGCACCAGCAATTCCCTCTTCAGCGATGAGCCTTCAAATCCCCCAACGGTCAAAGTGCCAATGTTTCCGGCCTCCCAACCAGTGCACCTGCAGCCTATGACCGTGCTGCTTCCGCCATTGTCTCTTTCACCAGGAATAGCAGACTGAGTAAGCAACAAAAAATTACACGGACATGGAGCAAAGACAGCTAGTGCCAGTCGCTCCTTTATCACTGAGCGAATGAGGGGGAGCGCCTGCCTCGGGAGGCCTTGCAGGCTCCCCTCTTCAATTCCTGAAACCGACAGCAAAATGTATTGCAGATACTCAAGAAAACCAGGGCCGAGAGGCATAAGGGAGAGATCAATCGACTTGCTACAAACCAAAGCCATGTTATTAACCAAAGCCGAAGCACAATCGTGCGAGAGGAGGATTTTTGCTTTGTTATTTTCGATAATTTTTCCCAATTGTATGCAAGGAGTAGGAACAAAACTATCGCTGCTTTGCATTATGGAACATGCTTGAAGATGGAGGGATTCCCATTTTGCTTGAGGTGGCCCAATTGAAGTGAGGCTCCTAAGTTGGCCAAGCTATCTGCTGCCGAATTGTTGGATCTGAGAATGTGGTATGGCTCGTATGAGCTGTGCATGAGAAGCTTAACTTTGTTGCACAGACGACGACATTTTACTGCTCCCTTAGAATAGCCATTGATCAGTTTAGATATTACGTGCTTCGAGTCTCCAAAGATCAAGACCTTGTGATAATTTTTCCCCTGAAGAATCTGCAAGCCTTGGAGGAGAGCTAACCACTCTGCTTCGTTGTTGGTTTGAGTCCCTAATCCCCAAGCAAAAGTTTGTTCTATTTGTACTCCAGGATCCAGTAGAATCCCCCCCGCTCCTGGCACCCCTAATGATGCACATTGATGTATAAAAGGTTATAGTGATGTATTCTTTGACTCCATTAATAAACAATGCATTCTTCATATACATGTTTCTCTCATTTTTATGGTCATACTATATACACCTCTAATCGCCAACAATGGTATCAGAGCATACAACATTTGGGACCTGACTGGAATTCTCTCTCATGTTTATGGTTGTGTGCCTCTAACAACCAACAATGGATTAGAGAGGGTGGCATTTGGAGCCTATGACTGGAATCAAAAGTTCATGTAAGACCAAAGTCAAGAATTCTGGCAGGTTCGAGGAGAGAAGCACTCTTGAATAAAGAGACAGGTTGTACATTAAAGTTAGTTCTAAAAAATAGCAAATATCATTTCAATTTCAATCTTAAAATGTGTCAGCTGAAGAGGAAAAGAAATAATAATCCAAAGAAGTAGAAATGAAAACATTTGTGGAAGGTAGCTAAGGCATATAAACAGTGTATGTATCAACTTGAAAGAAGGTAGGCCAATAAATGCACACATACCATATTCATGATCTGTGGCAGTAGCATACTCAGAGGCCATGAAATTCTAGATCTGACAGACTGACGAGACCACCCGGCGGCAGAGTTAACAGTACAATTTTTTTGAGAACAGAAATAGAAACAGGAGGCTACTGAGAACAGGAAGACCGATTTTTTGTAGGAGCACATTCTACACATGCAGAAGCAATACAGCCACAACAGGCAAACTGCACAAAACTGCAAGTAGCAGAACCACAAGAAGAGTCTGAGAAAAAATAAATATTAAAACAAACAACAATGTTTGGGGAGACTTCAGTGTGGCATCAGGCAGTAAAACACCAATAGAAGAGGGCAACATGATTAACATCTAGGAGAGTCCAGGATACACATGGGGTAAATAAACTAGAGCAACTGTGAGAATGGCAATAGCAGATTGATATTTTTTATACACTTATAGACTGGAGATATATTGACAACATTTTTAGAAAAAAACCCTTTAACTAGGGCATGAACCCAGATTGCAGATGCCTATCTTAGAGAAACTGATTGAGTAGACAACAAAGGCAACAATGTTTGAGACACAATCTAAAGTATAAGGAAAGACATACAATTACAGACAGGTAATTTCAAGGTTCTCTAAAAATTTGAGAGAATTAACAGTTAACATAGAGGATTTTTATTCTACTGGGAGTTCCTGTTAAGATTTTTAACAATCAAAACTTCCACGCTGGGATAAAAACCCAACTGCATTTAATGGATAAAAACATCCAAGCATAGTTAGCAAGACTGAGCTAAAACTCACATGCACGACAAAATCATAGAATGGTAGAATAGGGATGACAAAGCCAAATAACTTACTGGGCTTGGTAAATAACTGACTCTGAGTTGCACTATTTTGACTTATCAAAACCATCAAAAGAAATTTGGAATGAGTTGAATAGATTGTTTGAAACAACACCTTTTTAGGTTCAAAATGACTTGTGGAGTAGCTATGTCAACTGTTAAGTCGCATAAACAAGTCGAGAACCCTCATGAAACATCCCCAGGTGGAAGCTACCTTTGGGAAAAAAATGGTTGGGGACATCTCTGTGACATCTCCAGACCCCAACTCATCTGCCCCTCCCTAAGATGTAGGGCATGCAGGGAACACAACTCAAACCCCAGGGATGTTGTCCCAATGGACATTTAAGTGGTATTATAAGCTTATTGTGTATTTTGTTACTAAATTTTTTTGTAACATTTAAAGCATATTGGATGGTACAGGCGTGATCAAATATAATCCCAGAGGAGAAAAATAATTGAAGGGTATCCTTGGTTTTGGGGGAGAACATATCTTTCCATGAAGCCTTGACTTTTCATATTTGGCCAGACTTAACCACCACCCCAGTTCGGAATAGGCGACACCTTCTTATGCACTTTTCGATGAACGTGATGCAAATAGATATTGGCAACAATGTAGGGAGATTTATCTCAATGGATCTGAGAAAAGTAGATACCAATCTTGTTTCATCTGCAAGAATCAGTGTGCAAAGCTATCTTGGTTAGGGCTTCATGAAGAAGCGATACTGGAATTTGATATCAACCACTAGAAGCAAGCGTTGTGATGGCATGGCCTTTAGAATCACAATATATGGTTATTTAGCTCTAGCATAGTAAAAGATATCTACAGAGGGACACTCTCAACTTTCAAGAAAGTAAATGGTCTTGTTAAAAAAACGTCAATACAAAACTTTGACATTAATAGAAGAGGAAATCAACATAGATGAGGAAAGTGAATGCTAACAAACAAAAACATATTCAAAAACGAAGAAAGGTAAAGCCAACTGATATAAAGAACAAAAGAAAGAAATAAATTATATTAATGTCCACAATGACGATAGGTCAATGGAACTTGACATTACATCCAAGAGAATAGGAAAAACCTAGGATATGAAAATAAAAGTCTAAAGACTAAATAGTAGCTACACACTAAAACAATGTGAACAAGGTTAAAAATGCAGACATAGCAAAAATGCCATGAAATGGACTATTTGGTCGTTGTTTTGTGACCCTGTAGCATGACTGTTTTACTGAGCATGATTTTCTTTGTCTTTTTAGATGGTGATGGAATGTAATGAAATAAAATTTATAGTGCTCCATTAGAGAATTGATGGTTGAGTTGGCTCCTGGTTCATCCAAACTTTTATTCTTCGAGGATACTTGACCTTGAAGTTTATATCTTCTTTTTGACTGAGTGAATTGTTTTTCTTGACAAGAGAGTCAAACAACTGTACAATATCAGCTTCTAAATCCAATCAGTTTTGTCTATGAAGCATCACTAAGGGGTATATGTTCCATCAAATTCACCCAGGATTTCCAATGAGGTATTGGTTAGATAGTAAACTGAGAGTATTTCATACCCCTACCAAGGATCAAATCCCCCAGAGACGCATTTCACCCCTCATGGCTTGTCTCCCCTGTGCAATCGGGTCGACTCCTGTAGTTGGGTCCAAGTGCAATTAATGGGCAAATTTGGCAGAATAGATGCCCCCCACCTGCAACTTCTTAGCCAAAGGGATATTTCAAAAGTGTTGTAATCTTGTAAGTTGACTACATTTCATTGTAATACTCCCAGAATGGCAAAGGGCATGTTTGTTGCACAATGATAATTGAAAGCATCTTGACAAGAAAAAAACACACAGGACTAGTATCTAGGCTCATCTGCAAACTGGTCGCATTAACATGAAAGCATGTTCTTCACTTTCAGGAATAAAGTGAAGAAAGCTCGCTAGATTCATCGCTTGACCATAACCAGCTTCACTTTTGTTTTGGTGGGATTTAACAAAAACACAGGAGAGGGCTTGGAACTGTAATGTGTACATGCAGTTCGTGACCTTTCATTGTCATAAGCTCAACCCCTACCTCGAAGTGTTGCCATTGCTAACTTAAGGTGTTGAGTAAAGCCCATGGGAATGAAACCTGGTCAATGGTATCTGCCTTAAGGAGAATGTGGATGTGGATTCAGATACGTAATATGTACTCGCAGATCATCACCACCCGGTGTCATAAGTGCAATGGTCAACCCCTACCTTGCAACCACAGGATACTAAGAAAAAGCACATGGGAATGAAACCTTGATTGATGGTGTGAAAGTCCTCATTCCCCATTGTTAGTCCCAAGCTTGTTTGGAGTTTATATCAATCTTATCTTGCAATTAAGAAAAAAATAGAAAAAAGTTTACAGACAGACACCAAATATATAGGCCTAAAAAAAGCACTAAATTAACAGAACTATCATCCAAGAAAGCTTTTAGGGGAGTAGACAGTGTATATGAGATTTTGAATACTAACTCACATTGCATACATAGGCTCTGAATCCCAAAGCCACCCAAATGTACAACTATATTTATGGATGAAAGAAAAACAAATGGATTACACCGAACAAGGCCGCCTCACTCTAGAACTAGTTTGTATGGCACACATAAATTCCCAAAATTGCTCTCGGAAAAACAATACTAACAAAGGAAGATAAAGGAATGAATAGGAGAAGCGTGAGTGTATATACCTCACTGACATGAAGAAGGATATGATTAACTCTTTTAAAACATAGGACTGTGGACCAAACCTTTTGATTAATAACACAAACTTACTCCACAATTTTGATATAAATATATGTATAGCCAACTATGTATATGCCCACTGATTTTTTGTCCATCTATTTTCACCTCTCCTCCACAAAGATTGTATCAAGGTCCATTCTGAACATGAATACATGATACTCCAAACATATTTCATAACTTATTTTGAACTCAATAATATACACCTAATTGCTGCACAAAAGATCTCAGAAGAAACATAATTCCCAATAAAATGGGCTGAGCAAGCATCCCTATAATGCAGCTTTCTCTAACCTAATCCTGACTCTTTGATTTCATTTTTCTTCTATTTTTGGGTTTTAAAAGAAAAGAGTTTTATAATGTAACCTATACCATAAATAACAGGTGCACTTAACCTCATTGTTTTTATGTTCATCTGCATTTACAAACTCTCAAAACAATAGATAGTAAACAAGCTAACCATCTTACATCAATTGTAGAAAATTTCAGACAGAAGGATACAATATTTGCTAACAAATATTGACAAATGCATGGAGACAATAAATTCAGCAAAATATTCCAACAGAGCTCCTAAAATTATTTCAACTAGTCAATCTTGACAAGCACACACATACAGATCATCAACTCAACAAAGTATTAATTGTTCTTTTTCTACAGTTTTTGTTTCAGCTCATTGGCCAACAATGATGGCCCTTTTGATGCAAACATAAGAGTAATACCAACGATGCACCAACCCAGAGCTGATTTGGTGTGAGTTGTAACTGTATTTACAAAAAGTGAGTTTCTTGTGAATTTCTAATAACCGACTCCATTGGAGTTACTTTTGAACATTAGAAATGTAATGTTTTGATTCCTATACAAAGTTACAATTTTTTTCTCCTTGTAAAAAGTAATATAATTTTTCCTATGTATGTATTAATTTAAATTATTCTTAAATGAGGACTTTTTACATATTCATAGATTTTCATTTTAGTTTTTTAGATATCTTTTTCCATATTTAATAAATTAGAAGTTAAGATGGATTAAAATTAGTATAAACATTGTTTTCAATTTCTTATCTACATATTATTTGTTTAAAATAAAATTAATATTGAGAATAAAATGAACTTCTCATGAAAGTGGATTTTCTAGAGTGATGTTAGAATGATTTCCTCAGAAAGTAGGTGCATTTGATCTTTATTATCCTTAAAGATAAACATAATTCACACCTTGCAAGATGAGCTATTCAATAAATTCAATATAATAATATAATATAAATAAATTAGTGTACAGAAAATAACTTTAAAATTAAAACTTTTAAAAGAAGTGCATTTACAAAAAATATTCGCCATGGGCATTGAGATTGAAAATGAAATGTGAAAAAAGCTATATGAATTTGATCTTTGTAATCATTAGCATAAACATAATTCACACAATCTTTGTAATGAGATTAATAAGATTACAATGATTGATAAAACCCACTGGTTAGCTAGCAAGAAGAGGCTGTGGAACAGAGCACTCAACTTTTAGTTTTGCTAGTTTTTTTATTTAAATTCTCTAAAAACTCTATAAAATTAAAGAAAATAATTAAGTAAAATCGAATTGCCAAATACCTTAATAGCAATTGAGTAGAATAGAATTTCCAATTCAATGTTTTCTTTTTCCCGAGTGAAAACAAATTAATGGAGAGAGAAATTGGTACCAAATTCTTTATATTAGAAATTGCTATACAAGCTATATATATCACTATATATGGGTAGATAATATAAATAACATTAAATAAATCATTCAATATTCTAATATATTTTATTCCATCAAATAAAACATTGAAAATGCAATTATATAGCAAAAGAATGGATAAATGCTACATAATACTATGCCACGTCTTCCCGGTATTAGCCATATTGCAATATCACTCTACAAATTTAGAATTAATCATTCAAGACTCTTCATGCAAATTTATAATTAATCATTAAAGCTTCTTCATTTTTGGCAAGACCCATGTCAAAGTCAGGTAGCTACAAGATAGAACATGGAGTTGCAAGCTATCCAAATCAATAAAAAACATTAACTTTATCAACGAAGTTAACAAATAATAGTATTTGATTTTGTAGAAACTTATGGATTGCTTTGTCTCTCTATTGAAAATGGTAGGAAGACTCCTCCAGTTCTCTGCTTAGATGACCCCTTATGGATGGTCAATGCAAAAAATATAATAAACTTGAGTCTCACTCATTTGTCTCGCAACTACAAAGACAAAGCATATGTTAAGCTAGGGACTGAGAATGGGAAGCTATCGAGAAAAAACAGGGTGACATGAGTATCAACACATGGTGTGGTGTATTGAATACATGTTGTAGTTTCACTTATTATGATCACCAAGATGAGATTAATTGTTTATTTCCTGAAACAAATGGACGACTCATATGAATTTAATCATTGTTTATTTAGTATTCTAAAAAAAACTTAAAACTTAAATAAAAATAATAACAAAACCCAAAAAACAAACACTACTAATCTTAATCTTAAAAACCACCAATATTAAAAACCATCACCAATTAAGTCAAACAAACATAATATTTGATATCTTCTTTTTACCCAGCCACAAAAACCTTACTTAGATCTCTATGACACTTTCCTTTCTCTTTGTTTACAACTATTTCCTTTCTTGGAAATCATTTGACATGGAAACCTATCTCATGAGCAAACACAAGAATGATTATAAATTTGTTAAACTTTATAAATTGTTTTTATTTTTATTTTTATTTTTTATAAATTATAATGTGGATATATATTGGGTTAGCACTTTCTTTTTAGAAGTTGTTTAACTTTATTATTTATGTAATAGTATTATATCTTTGTGTGCTTTGCATTTTTCATGAGGCAATTCAATAGTAAAAGGATTTGATTCGATTTATAGTTAAATTTCACATCTCGAGTTCTTCAAATCTTATCATTTCAAATTAAAACAATTGGGAAGTTAAACTTGTATATTTATTAACCTTTATTTGTATGTTGTAATTATTAATTTAATATTATTTTGAACATATCATATATTGGAAGATGTGTTCCACTATCTAAATGTAGTTGTATGTGTTATATTCCTGGATGTAGACATTGCACTAAGAAAAACAGTTTTGTATTTTTCATATAACTCTATCAAAAGTAATTAGATCATAAGCCAAATTTATGATTCATATTGTTTATGTCTGAGAATGTAAATTTGAAGATCGCTCATAATTTTGTGTTTCAATTGTAAAATCATTATACACGATGACATATTTCATTACTTTTATTGAACAACTCATCTCTACATCGACATCAACAATGAGAATCATATTTATAGTCAATTCAAAGTCACCATGCTTCAATTGCAATCAATTGAATTAAACATAATCTTGATCAAACATAAAATTGCCTCTTAAAGGTTTCTAACTATGAACCTCTTGCCTAATACAAAGAGACATACTTACCTCTTAAAGGTCTCCACCCATTAACCTCTTTCTTAATACAATGAAGACACATGAAAACTATATTTCTAAAAAATGATATTTCAAACAACAAAATAACAACATTACTTAAACTATTTAATACATGCCACAAACTCCATCTCCATTGTTATTTCTAAAAAATGATATTTCAAACAACAAAATAACAACATTATTTAAACTATTTAATGCATGCCACAAACACCAACTCCAGTCTCTCCAAAAAGGCCCAAGCATTCCCATTTCCAATTTATACATTCAACCTCTGGACAAGCCCTCGAAGCTCCATAACCGAAGGATGATTAGAAGCAAGGAGATCATACTCTTGAGCAAGACAACGCCACTCCTTCCAAGAATGAGAGATTGAATTCCACAAATCACCAGAGATAAATATGCCCTTCCTACTCAATCTACAAGACAAAAAATGGGGCAACTTTACCACATGCATTCTACCCTCCAACTCCAAATGGGACGACAAGATAAATCCCAACTATCCCTATTTCCCTCCCACTTACAAGGAACCAAACCAAAAATCATCTTCTAGGAAACACAGATGCTTTAAAACATGAGAGAACACGAGGCTATTAGATGATATCACACAATCCAAAAATCCCTCAGACTCTACTTGAATGATGTTCTAAAACCACCCAATGATGAAATAATATGCACTATGGAGTTGACCCCTCAAGACACTGCAACACCCACTTGGATATCAAAATTCTCCCTTAAGTGTAACATTAATTAAACCAAGCCCCCCTTCTTTTCTGGAGTATTTCTTATGCATTGGGGGGAGCAGGAGGTTTATCTGATGTAGAGCCTATTAAGTTTAAATGCCTACATGGAGAAATATCAACAATGATGAGAAGTATATCCAAAAGATTCAACTTTTTGGGGTTTCAAGAAAATATTTAAATATTGATAAAAATGAATTCTTTCAACTTTCTAGCTTACTTGAATAATTACATTTTCGCTTTATCACATTTACTTTACTTTTTTATTTATTTTCTCCTTCAACATTTCTTTGCACCTTTGAGACAATTGCTAGTATACTTGATTGAATCATCGTCCTCCGGGACGATTAATCTATTAAGAGGAACCATTTTTCATCACCATAAAAATGAATATGGTTGACTCCATTTAGCGGATCACCAAATGAGAAAATAGCAAAAATGCTTTTTATCTTTTTTAGACTTTTAAAAATATTTTGGGGTTTTATATGGGAGGTAGGGGAGGGTTTCAAAGTCACTGAACTTATGCGGTTCAATGAGCATTGCATTCCATCTGTTATGGATGGGTTCTCAGAAGGGCATTTTATCCCGCGCCCTCTTTTCAGGTGGGCGCATCGGCCAATATTTGCAATGCATTGTGTTCTTTCTTATCTGGTCGGCGGAGAGACTGGCGCTGTTGCTGAGATGCCCCTGGATCCACTCGAAGGAGATTAAACCGGTGCCTAAAATTGACATCCCAGATTTTACAGGGGTTCTGGACAAAGTTCCATTTGCAGTCTATCCGATGCTGCTGGTTCAGTTTCCATGTGTAATGAGATGGAGGTAAGCCTAAGCCTTGTATTACTTTGTCTTCTCAACCCACATCTCTTACAATGAGGTCTTTTTGTTTTGTATCTATGCATACATTTTCCAGACGAGATGCTGGTTAAATTTGTTTTCATGGGATTAACAACAGGCGTAATATTGCAATCTGTGTTTTTTTTTACATTTATGGGCTTAAGCATCAAATGATATTGGATATATTTCTTTCCCTTTAAAAAAATGTATATTCCATTTTAGTTGAAAGAAAAATACATTTTATAGCATTGAGAAAGAGTCATCCTCGATTTTCCACTTTCAAAAACAAAAATGCTATCAAAACCTAAGACTATATGACTATCATATATCGTCAATCAGTATATATACTCCTAAACTGTTGAAAGATTATCGGAAAAAAATAACATTCTTGATTAATGATGCAGAAAACAGTGATCTGGATTGAAGGGTCCTGTATCTTCTCGAAAAGTCAGAAACCTTTCTTTGAGGCTCTCAGACCATTTGCAGGAAACTGTCTATCTTGAGAGTTCTCATTCGAGGATGGAGAAATATTGCCCCTGTAAGAGATGGCCATCCTTGATTTCTCTCCATAACCCTGAACCGTCAGCCAGCTGTAGTGCTTCCTTCGACCAAAAGTCTGCTTCACCATTCAATTCTTTGTAGACATGTTCAAAGCATGACGAGTTAAAAACAGAGAACATTCGATTTTTCAAATATTGAATTCAAAACAAATTTGTCATTCTGCTTTTGCCATCCATCAATTTGATTACTAACAATGAGTCACCAAATACCATATTTTCAAGATACCACTGTGGGTTGCCAGTTTTAAGATTAGTCTGAGGGCAAGAAGCTCTGCATAGTTTTTTTGTTTTTTCTAATCCTGCTTTAAGTCTGATACAGTGATAGTCATTTAGATATAATATATATAACACCTCCAGCTTTCTATTTTGGGGTACCTTGACTGGCTCCATCAAAGTACCTCCATTCTTTCGATTTGTCAATAGAAGCATGGATCGACTATATCTGTGTAGGGGTTGATGAAACAGATTTAAAGTTGGAGAATTAGATTGGAAGGCACATTGAAAAGGATGTATATGCCTGTCTTCGAAGATTCCAGCATTTCTAGGTAGTCTTAGCCCCCCATGATACTATTAGAGGGATGCCTTTGAAGTCTTAGATATGAGTTTTACTGCCACTTTTTAAAGCACTTTTCAACTGAACCTCCTTGCCAAAAGTCCTTTATTCATATCAAACATCCATTTCAGTCTAACCTTCCCTTGAGTAGGGGCAGAGTATCTGTAAGTGGGCCTATGTTTTCTTCATCTCTTTTTTGTTTGTTTGTTCGATTGCCCATTACTTGGGGCTGGTAGCAATGAACCATTGGTAAGAACCGCAACCCAGGGGCATCTAAGCCGTCAAAGTCACCTGGGGATCGCACCCGGCCTGGGCCACATCAATCCTTATGATGGATGGAATTTTGGGTGTCTCCTCCCAACTAGCTCACCCCTAAGGGAAATTGAACTCGGGTCTCCCTGCTGACGAGGTCCACACATTAACTGAATGAGCTAGCGAGATTTGATCTATGTTTTCTTCATCTCATTTACACAAGACACATCAGTTTGGCCCTGGTGGATTCCTTCTCTGAAGAACTTCCCATGTGAGTGTTTTATTTCTGATTTCCAAGGACATGGAAATTATGCACTTTAGAAATGCTCCGATTTTCCAGATTGTCTTCTCCCACCAGAGCATGTCTTCTGGTCTATCTGGGGTATAAATTGCTTTGTATCCTAACTTTGGTGTAAATACTAAATACCCGAGGCTGGATTTTTAGACCAGATAAGTTCATCATCGGAGTTTTTAATATGGACATAACACTTCTAATCTGTTTATAAATGCTTCCTACTGAATCTTTTCCTTGCCTTCTAGCCCTATCTTTTCAGTCCTCTTCCAAAGCAGGAGTTTCCTGGTGCATTTGCCTGGGCCAGATCAAAGGTACCTTCTCTAAGAAGGGAGTTTATCACTGCTTCTGGCAGCTGTACTCAGTTCCACTGTCTACCCATGGATCTATCTCAATTGTCTCCTTAGCCCCATTACCAACCTTTCATGCCGGCAAATTCCCTATTAAAGGGAATGCTAATGCCATTACTTTCCATACTATGCATGCATTGCTGATGGACTTGTTTGGGCTTCTAATCCATCTTCTACTGAATTGGGATTAATATATTTTTGAGAATCTGATTCCAGAGGCCCTCTTTTTATATTAGTCTCCACACACACTTGGCTGCTAGGGATTTCCTGAAAAATGATATTGTATGATGTGGGCTTTATTTTTAATTTTTATCTACCTTTATTTGTAAGTTTTCTTGGCAAAATAATAGTTTTATAATACAGAAAATCAAAACACGTTAAGTACTGTACAGTCACCAGTGCATTGCTTCTCTTTCCATCCATTTAGAAGCTCTAACATATCAGACTGGTCATCATTTTTGGAATGTTTAATGTTATTTGAAGGATACAATCTATAGCAGCGGCAGTAATCAATGTGGGTTTTATTTCATTGTATGGTCTTGTAGCCTCTGTGGCTAGAATGGGTTGTAGGTCCAATCAAATCTGTATGAGTTTTTGTCTTCTATCCACAGTTCTGCCTTACTGTACACATTGGCTGAATGGGCTCTATGTTAGTGTACTTGCAATATGGTATTTATTTGGGAACTTTTTTTTCTCTTTTAGAGGTGCAGTGGTTGGGTGGGATGACTGGAGCTTTGCAACGTTGAATGCTGCCCCCTTTCTTCCAATTTAAAAAGGGCTTTAACTTGGCACACCAAACTGGAAAAAATGGAATTACTGTGTTTTGTCAGTGTCTGGTGTGTTTCCTATGCCTCAATATTGGATTTTTGCAACAAGTTATGTTGAGTTAAAACTTAAATCTGACCCAGTATTGTCTGTGGAATCTGCTTTATCATGTTTTGACTATTAATGTTTCAATGCTTATTATGAGTATTTTTTCCAGCGTCTGGTTCAGTAAAATGACAAAAATTACAGATTGCCAAGTGTTTGAACTTTGAACTCTGTTATTGAGTTTAACCTGATTGCTTTTTTTTTCTTTCTACAAATGTGCTGCCAAAACCTAGGTTGTTTATATCTAGTATCTATAGATGGGGGATAATGTAAAATTTTGTAACATATGCTTCTTGTGTACTAGGCTATGCTTGTTAGCTCTTGTAATTCATCTATTAAGATTAGTTAGGGTCTCCCTATGTGAATCTACAGATGAGAGGGAAGAATGTAGAAGTTGATTTTGTATTCTTTTTGTCCGCACTAGATTATAGTGTTTAGATCCTACAATCCTTTGTTTAATGTCTAGTTTTTGTCAATTCTTAGGCTCTGGTCTTTAGATCCTCGATCCTCAGTTTTGATGTTTAGTGTGTTTTTACTTTACTTAGTTTTTAGTATTTAGATCCTTTAATGATCCTTCTACCAAGATTGGTTGTTTTTAAAGTCTCTCCTAAATTTTTTATTTAATGACAATTACAATTTTTTTTATTGACTCAGACAAGGATTTTGTTGATTGGAACTTAAAACATTTTACAGAACGAAGTAGTGCTCCTAGGCAAAATTTTAGATAATATAGTTACATAGTTCGATGCTACAAGAAGCATATTGTTTGTGGAGTCACTGCCTTGTTTGGTTTTACTTATTAGCATAAATTTTAATTCGACACTACATTTAGAAACTTCAAGCTAGATCGTGATCATTATAGAAAACAATGCTGTTTCATCCATCCTATTACTACACTACTTGCTATTTTGCTAAATATGAAATACAAATTAGTTGAAATTTTGATCCATTTTTTTGTTTCTCAAAGAAATTAATAGTTTATTTTATCTTGTCAAATTAGAAGGGTAAAAAATATGGTAGTGCTTCAAATTGATATATGATCTTGCCCTTCAAATTTGATCCCAGGTGGAAAAAATATTGTAGGAAAAGTATTTTGAGGTGGGTTCCAGAGTCCAGCTTTTAAAAATAAGTTAATCTTCTTTCAAGCGTAGTTCTCAGTGCTTGTACTTATAACTTATTTGTGTGTTTTTACTTTCATGTTTTTTTTATAATCGTTAAAAGGGATTATGAGATTTAGTGGAAACCTCTTCATCCATACCAGATATGCCAAAAAGATGTTTGACGTGTGAATGGCAATATGAATGCACTGTTCGTATTGTGCAGTTGTGATATTTTTTTGTAATGATTGAACTGAATAGCTCTGTATGTTGAATTATGCAGGTATCCTCGAGACAACTTCAAACGCATATGGAAATCAGATGAGATGGGTCCAGTATCCAGATATGGGTCCAGATTTGAAAGTAGAATTCTACGAATGTGTTAACTAATTCATTCAACTGTCCAATGTTCTTACGTATCAATCTTGTAAGATTTCTTCCAATAATTTCTGGCAGCAAGGGGATTCTTATAAATTTTTAAGAATTCACATAATGGCCAATCCTTCATATCATACGATAATCCTTTTGTTGTGAAAAATTGTGAGGAATGAATGTTACAGGATCTGCATTTTAGCATATTGGACAGTTGAATGACAGTTAACGTGTAAGCAGAATTCAGTTCTGTACGGGGATCATATGAAATGGGTCCAGAATCTAGATATGGGTCCAGATTTGAAAGTACAATTTTATGAACATGTTACCTAATTCATTTAACTGTCTAATGCTCTCGGGTACCAATCTTGTAAGGTATTTTCCGACAATTTTTTGCAACAAGAGATTATTGTAAGCTCTTAAGTTTTCACATATAGGCCAATCCTAAGAGCTTATGATAATCCCTTTTTGTCAGAAATATGTGAGGAATGAATCTTACAGGATCAACATTTGAGCACATTAGACAGTTAAATGATTAGTTAATGTGTAACCCGAGTTCAGTTCTATATATCCCTTATGTAACGGCTGTGCTCTGGCTTCAGCTCCACATCTGCACATCTGGAGAGGTACTTATTTTCAAATTTCATTCTGCGTTGTTGCCTTTTTGTTTAACGAACCCTCTGAAGAAATATAACAAATATGCATGGCGAATGTAGAATGTCTCCATGTTCTGCATTGTGAAATTAGTCTTAGTTTAAACTTTGTGTTTGAAATATTGGCGAGCATTGCCAATAGCGTGTTCAAAGTATTATCGGACTCATAAGTCTCTCACCTGGGATTTTGCAAAATACAACGGACTTTGGTCTTGGAATATTATACTGGAAGTGACATTCATCCATCAGTGTGGAGACTGCTCCAAATTTCTCCAGTTTGACCGATGAAATGACTGTTTTATGCAGTAATTTGGAAGAATCTAGGTTAGTCACCTTCAATTGCACCTTTTATCATTGCATCTCTGCAAGCAGCTCTTAGGATTTTTTTGTATTGCAAGCACAGTCTGTCTTTGTATATATTTTGGCAAGCATATGAGACCATGCAATTGATAGTTTGTACAGAAAGGAATTAAAAGTGGGGAGCAATTTCAAGCTGGAAAAGGCAGGTTGAAGTGATAATCTGATGCATTTTAACATTTTTGTTTTATGGAGGTAGAACTAAGGTTTTAAGACCATTGAATCTAGTAATCCAAACATCAAGAAGACGCAAACTCCGTTTCAATATTGGTCAAATGGTTTCGTAATTGGATAATTCTGTTCTCTTATGCCTTGCACAACATGAAGAGAAGGCCAGTGTTAGTAAGAGAAATTCTTTTATTGTCGGCCACCATTGATTCCCCGATTCTACACTTGCAAAGGTATGCATATTCCAGATCTTCCGAGTTGGAATCAACGTTGAAAAAGTCGGACTCGGCAAAAAGTCGGCAAGGGTCCCGAAAACAATTTCTCGGCAACATCGGCGAAAAAATCGGAAAAAATCGGAAAAAGTCGGCAAACATTAAAAAATACAAAATACATTCATTTTTTTCAGAATTTTAAACATATAAAGCAACAATAACATCATATAAACACATTGGAACATAAATATGTAGAAAGCACTAATATATAGATGTAGTGGATGCAAATAACTTGGAGTGGTTTGATTTCAATGACTCGGACTGTTAAAAAATACATAAAATTTTACAATTTTAATGAAAAAAATATATATTAAAGATTCCAAGCTATGATTCCAAACCATTAGAGACAAAATATTATCAAAATGGCACCAAGTGCAATACATATCTAAATCAAAATTGAAAAAACATAATCATCAAAATCATTGTCTATGTCGAGATCATATTCATCAATAGCACCATGTTCCCCCACCTCTAGGCTCTAGACTTTGCCTTTGCTTCCAATCTCGAAGTTGATCCTCCAAGGACATCAATTAACACCCTACAATTTCGTTCAAACTTCTTAATCCAAGCGTTAAAATAAGGTAGAAAGAGCTTCCCATGCTTAATAAGTGATTTTGCTTGACTGAAGGGTACATTTTTTTATTAACGTCATGACAGTGGAATTCAAACAACTTTAACAATCAGGCATCGACACCACCAACATCAAGGTACATAGAGAGTTTGATGTACTTCATTAAATTCCAATCCCTTACCCACATACATGATAGAATCCACTAGAAACGTTGGAATCCTGAAATCCTGAAAACCATTAAGTCTGTTGAATTCTAAATGGGATCTAAAATCCTACTTTTTGCATATGAAGTCTGATGAGGTTGGAACCACTCTCAAACATCCTGAAACAATTAATGGTAATGTTAAAAATTTAAGTAAAAGGATGGAAAATGAAAGATAAAGAGAATGTCACTTTTACTTTAATTTTAACATTACCATTTAGTACTGTTGACATCAATGTTACATGTACAAAACTCATCAAATTTATAATATAAAAAACCCGAGTTTTTAAAACTCTGAAAAAAGCCTGGGCGATTTTTTCCTTCAACTTGCGATTTTTCCGAAAAAATCGCCGATTTTTTGAAAAAGTCGGAAATCGCCGATTTTTAAGCGCCGATTTTTCGGCAGGGCCTTCACCTCACGACTTTTACAAAAAGTCGCGATTTTTCGGCGATTTTTTCAAGTATGGTTGGAATGCATATGAATCACCATCTTCAAAAACTCTCACATCTAGCACGGAATTTTTACCCATATTTCCACAGGCTACTCCAAACCCATTAACAACGTTTCTCAATGGATATGCATTGTCTTCTGAGATGCAAGAACATATTTATTCACATACAAATGGATGCATCCCAAGTTCAAGATCAGCAATGCTTGCAGACCCAAGGACAGAGGATGCATGTGCAGATGAGGATGATAAGCCAGCAAGGAGGTACATCAAAGTTTCAAACAGTAGAGCATTGTCATAAAATAGAAATTTGTAAATGTCAGTTTCATCTGTCGTGTATATATATATATATTATACACACTCAAATGGTATTGCTAAGTCTACACTATTACCTGTCTGGGCTTGATATGTTACACTCTGGGTGATATACCTTTATGTATTTTGAGCTTTCTGCATTGGCAATGAATCCAAATGAGATCAATTTAAATTCATCAAAGATAAGCTTCCCTCCCTGCAGTATCCTTGCAGTAAGTTGGTTGGCACCGACAGAAAAACAACATAATTTTAAATATGACGGTTTATCTATTGAACGAATGACAATACTCCCGGTTTGCTTTCTGCCAGGCAATTCATTCGCTAGTTCTTAATGTTATGCTGATGAGTATTTTGGCATGTGTCTTCTTGCATAGACTTGAGAGAAATTAGTCTACGAATGTTAAAGTGCATGTTGTATCCAAATGCTTATATTTGCTAAATGTAAGACATCAGATCTTTTCATCCCTCTACATTGCCATCAATGCCCCATCAGTGGCATAGTTACTGTTTTGTACCACCTAGGGAGTGCCATAAAAAATTGATGACTGGAAGAAGGTGTCAATCTCACATCAGCTCTCGTTGATGATAAGATATCTTTGTCTTTTGAGGGTTGGAGCCACCTGCCAGAATTCTATTCTTGCTGTGTTTTTTCACACCCAAATGGCATGCCTCAAGAAGGAATGAGTCTAAGTGCAAGCTCCGTTTATTATTTCCTCAAGAAGGAATGAGTCCAAGTGCCACCTGCCAGAATTCTATTCTTGCTGTGTTTTTTCACACCCAAATGGCATGCCTCAAGAAGGAATGAGTCTAAGTGCAAGCTCCGTTTATTATTTCCTCAAAGTGATTTACCAAAATAATGTAGACACTTTGCAAAGAATAGAGACAAGGAAGGTTTTTTCAGCCTAATTTGTGCACGGCTACAAACATATGATGGAATTACTTAAAGAAATATGTTGTGGGTTTGGAATAATCCTTATTAAAATTTGAGTCGCTACCTGTCCATAACATGCATATCAGGTTCACTGTTAACGTGTTGGCTACCTCCCTTGTGCTTTCAAACTTGCAGTGAGATTTAAATATTCTCAAAGCCATGGTGAAATCTGCAAGCATCGTTTAGTTAGAGATAGCAATAGAAACCTTGGTATCAAACCAATAAGATTGCCCATCATGAAGAGGACATGCAGCTTCAAGCTAGGTTTGAACAAGTAAAAATTCACATCATGAAAAGGGCATTTCAAGCTAGGTTTGAACATTTGACCGTAGCATGGTTTAAATAAATTATGAAATACCCAAACTTTGTTACTAAACTTATTATTACCCTAATTGCACAGCATGAATTTTATTTTTTGACTTACTTTATATCTTTTAGTTAGAGATAGCAATTGACACATTGGTATCAAACCAGTAAGATTGCCCATCATGAAGAGGACATGCAGCTTCAAGCTAGGTTTGAACATTTGACCGTAAGCATGGTTTAAATAAAATAACCAAACCTTTGTTACTAAACTTATCATTACCCTAATTGCACATCAAGAATTTTATTTTTTGAATTATTTTATTTTAAATGTAACTTTTCATCCCACTCTTTATTGTTACCTTAATTTGAATTATTGTTTTAATTTAAATGTAATTTTTCAGAGATGTTATTTTAGATATTTTTCATGGCTTATGAAGTGTCTCAATCTACAATTAACTCATGAAGATTAATGAACATGTTAGAAATGAGATTTGATGCTGGGTTAAAGGATAACAATTTATCATCTCAATCACTTGAGCTAAACCCAATTGAAGATTCATGAATATGTTAGAAGTGAGATTTGAATTTGGGTGAAAGGATAACGATTTATCATCTCAACCACTTGAGCTAGACCCAATTGTTATTTGAGCTAAACCCAATTGAAGATTCATGAACATGTTAGAAGTGAGATTTGAATTTGGGTGAAAGGATAACAATTTATCATCTCAACCACTTGAGCTAGACCCAATTGTTAGAGCATAGAAGTTATAATATCTTTATATATTTACAAAACCCAATATTTTTTTTTTAAATTTATGTTTAATAGATTATGATATTTAATTAATATTTTGTGAGAGTTTACGTATAGCTTTCTACCACATTGTACGATGGAGCTAAACATAGGATTTAATGATCATATGTGAAGTGTGGATATTGTATTAATTTCACTCAAATGTTCCAAGATTATGATATTTAATTAATATTTTGTGAGAGTTTACGTATAGCTTTCTACCACATTGTACGATGGAGCTAAACATAGGATTTAATGATCATATGTGAAGTGTGGATATTGTATTAATTTCACTCAAATGTTCCAAGTGATTCGTTGCAATATTGGATGACTGGTGAAATTACCTTATATGGCTAGTTGGAGGTCTAAAATAGAAGATGATGGATTGTGTTTGACAATCTCCCTATTTAACCTTAGGTATGATATCAAAAGCTAATGTTGTTGTGCCCTTAACACTAAATGGGACGACACATGAATAAACTAAAAGTAAATAAACATTAGAAGTAACACTGGTCCCATACATCTATTATATTGATAACAAATATCAAGATATAAAAGATAGGTTGAAACCCTATTTATAACAATTGATGCATAGACCGTAGTCCTAACCTTATGTAACATGTCTAGAGTTTTATTATATAAAGGAGTCCTATGTACACATATGGCCTTATTGAGGTTGAAGTTATTGACGAAAATCACCCTTGGTTGTTTTTTTATGGTGCTTCTCAAGGAACTCTTCCATTAGGGGGAGCGTTATTCACTAAAATTGCACTTAGTGGATTTTAAGTCAATCGTCAAAGACTTTAGTAATCAAATTGTTCATCATTAGTGTTACGAGATCCATTAAGCCAAATTTTGGCCTTTTTTTAAATAATTGAATGTTCAAACCCCTTTCATACCCCTTGGGGATGTTGTAAAAAATGTGCTAGCATGATGGTCTTTTGTAAATAGTTTGGCTTCCTAGGACTTAGACATGAAATGCGATCATTCCGTGGTGTTTTTTTCCTTGTCAAGTATGCAATGTTGAACAAGCGATATATAATTGACATGTTTTTTACTTGCTCCTCCAAAGCTGTAATGGTTGTCTTGGTGGTCAACCCTTAAGACGTTATTAAAGTTCATGTGTCAATGTTTATGAGCATGCTAGACATCAAATTGAGTCATCATGAACATGCACTAGGTCCCCTAGGATATTTTTTAAATTTCGAGAAAAATAAATTTTCCCCTAAAATTAGGCTATTTTTTAATAGTTTAATTGGAAAAGTTAAAAATGTAATAAAAGTATGGTTTGTTGGTTAAATTTGACAAGTGGATGTTCGTTTTCTAAGCCAGTGCACCCATTTAATCCATAAACCCACTTTTCCTAAGTTTCGAGTGAGTATTTATCTCCAAAATTAATATTTACTCGAAAAATGCCAAAATGACCAAATAAGACATAATAAAGTCAAAATTGAGATCCCATTGATTAAGAAAGTTTCTCGGATTCATATCTTTGATAATTGACAATCAAATCCAAGGCAGTTTTGGAGCATCTATTCATTGATTTGATTGAAGATTTGATCTCATCTAAAGGGGGGCGAATTTGTGGTTTGAGAGGTGTCAAGTGAAGGTTGAAAAGTGTCAAATGGTTGGAAAAATGTGTTATTAACCTCCCCAAACCTCTCACATGTGTCAACAAGCTTTTTCCAAGTGTATCAACTCATTTCTCCAAGTGTCAAAGAGGTTCTCTCTTGGCAAGTGCACCTCCCTTTCTCATTTGGCTATAAAAGCGAGGTCTTTCCTCACTCTTCCTCATGGTCAGAGAGGACCGAAAGGTTGTTGAAGTTGTAATATTTTATATTGTAATATTTTTTGGAATAAGATGGCTTTGGAGACAAATCTCTTGTGTAGGGCATCATTGTGTGTGGATGACCATTGCACATTTTTATGAGATAATCTGTATTGCTTTAGTTTCTTGCATCTTTTGGTTGAATGTTGGCCTTTGAAGTGGAGGTATCTCCCGGTAGGTGGAGAATTTCAAATTTGATTATTCTTTTTGCTTGTTTACTTTAGATCTTTTAGATGTGCATGTGTATTCTAGTTTGATTTCCATGCTTTCTAGGTTTCCATTGTAGGCGGCATCAATATTCATTTTAACTTTTTGTATACAAGAGCTTATGAGTTGATGCAAGTATCTGATTTGAATGTTTGGTTGATCTAGTTTGTTTCCTCCAATATTTGAGCATTTTCGAAGTGCATAGTCCCTCTGCTTCCCACTTGCAGGCTCCATAGCTCAAATATTCTCACGCTTCTAGCTTTCTTCTATCTCTTCTCTCCTTCACTTTAAAAATTAAATTTCTTTTGGTTACAATTTTTTTTTCCTTGAAAAAAAAGCGTAATTTCATTTCATCCATGGAGTACGAAATTACATTGATCAACTCACTCTTCTGGAGTGGAGTGTAGAACTGCTGTGATAAGCATCCTGTAGTGTGTCCAAAAAATAATTCCGATGTTCTCACTGAGTGAGCATTAACATCATTTACATAACTCAAGTATATACTTCTATAATATCTTTACAAAAACTAGTATAAACTAGTACAAAAATAGGATCTAAATCCATAAACATGTCTGCATATGCAAAAATAGTTTGTAGTTTTTCTTTCTTCAGATCAATATAAACCTGTAATAGTAACCAGTACCAAAAAACCCCAATAAAACAAAACTCCTGATCATTCTATGAACGGTCTGTGGAAGAAGGTACGCTCGGTTCCATTCAGAAATTCAAATATTTTCCAAGTGCCGACCCCCAAATTGAGTCCTTCCTTTGAGGCCTGGTCCGCCTCAGCGTTGTTCTCACGATAAGTGTGCCTGCAAGTAAAAGTTTCCAAAGTGAGAGTGACGCTCTGAATATGTTCCAAAACATGAGCAATCCTCTGATTGCTGCAGATGCATGTGCCATTTACCCAATTAACCACATTCATAGAGTCTCCAAAAACATTAAGTTTCTGGATAGATAGTTCCATAGCATAAGAAATCAACATTTTGAGACTTAGAATCTCTGCCCAATTGTTTGTACCCCTCCCAAAACCAAAAGCCATCACATAGTAGTGTACAGGAGAAATAAAAAGAACAACCCCTCCCCCACATAGTTCATTCTGATAGGCCCCGTCAAAGAATCCCCATGGCTGGGATCGATCAATTTCTACAGGTTGTATAATACGGGGAGAAGGTGCCGGGCGAGCCCTCTTGAGAGCAAGGAATATCCCACAACTGTTGATTGCCACTTGAGCCGGAGATCCCAGCTTGTCATTGAACAATCCACTGTTATGCATGAGCCAAATGCCCCAGATTACCACCGGTGGAAGGGCTTTATAACTTTTCAATGCCACATTGTCTGTCCATCGTCTCCATGCATCTTCGACCGAGTTTCCATCCCATGGCAGAGGAGTTTTTAATATACGAGATGAGATGCTCCATACCTCCTTTGTGAAGCGGCACTGTAAAAATAGATGTAGAATAGTTTCCCCAAATAGTTTGCACAGGTAACATCGGCTCGGCCCATGAAAGTTGCGCTTCTGCAAATTTTCCCATGTCGGAATCCGATTAGCCAGAGTACACCACAGGAAAAGTCTGGTTTTGGGTGGGCTGTGAAGTTTCCAAACCGTTTTCCACCACCATACCAGATCTCTATGTTCAAAATGCTCACTAATCCACTGGTATCCGCCTCTAGGTGTGTAATTTCCGGTTGGATCCCCATCCCAGATAAGAGCATCTTCATCATCGGTCAGAAAGATCTGGTCCCTGCAAAGTGCTCTTAAGTATTGTCTAAGTTCCTCCATCAGTTCATCTCTAAAGCCGAAGGAATAAACCCTTCTCCAGAGAGGTCTTCCCATCCAAACGTTATCCGCATCCACGAACTGGCTAAGTAAATGGATTCCTTGTTGCCTCAATGCCTCCATCAGACCCTCAGACAATATGTGTTGTTCTTCACATCCTACCCAAGGGTCACGACCTATGCGCAACCTGTGTCCGTTGCCAACATCCCACGCGAGGTTGTGTTTGATGACATCAAAAGAGGTCACCAATGCTTTCCAGATGATTGAACCACCACGGTGTCGCTTGATAGGAGGTCTTATCCAATCTTCCATAGTGTCTTGCTCAACATATTTCTGCAACATCACCCTAGCCCAGAATCCATCGGACTTAATTAAGCGCCATCCACACTTAGCGGCCAGAGCCTTGGAGAAATGAAAAATATTCTTAAGTCCCCACCCCCCCAGGGCCTTTGGGGCTGCAATTCTGTCCCATCTTACACATGGGGTAACCTGAACATCATCCTTTCCATTCCACAAAAAATTGAAGCAAATCTTTCTTGCGGCTTCCAAAGTCCCTTTAGGTATCCAAGCCAGTGACATCCAAAAAAACTGGAATGGCTTCCAGCACCGTCTTAACAAGAACAAGCCTCCCAGCACGCGAAAGCCACCGAAAACACCAGCTCTTCATCCTCTTTTCCAGTTTTTCCAGCAACCAGGACCAGTCCTTTTTAAGGTAATCATTCGGCTTCAGATTGAAACCCAGATATTTTAGCCCATCCGATAAATTGAGAATCCTGAAGGGGAAAGTAGTAGTGTATAAAAGATATTCCTCCTCCCTCAAACGGGATACAGTAAGAGTGGATTTCCCCTCATTGATCTCCATTCTTGTTGCAATTGAGAAGAGTTGGAGTATCTCCGTGAGTCGAGCAACATCCATTCTAGAGCCAGAGCAGAAGATCAAAATATCATCCACAAAGAGCAGATGAGTGAGACAAAGTCCTGGTGCTACCAAAATCCCTTCGAATACACCATCCCGCTTAGCTACCTTGATGGCTCTACTCAGACTCTCTGCCACCAACAAAAATAGCAAAGGAGAGATGGGACACCCCTGTCGTAAACCACGACCAGAATGAAAGAACTGTGTGGCAGCTCCATTTATTAAGACATAGAAAGAAATAGTGGTAATGCAACTCATTATCCAGCGAATAAAGCCAATCTCAAATCCTAGATGGGTAAGCATGAGGCGGATATACAACCAGCTCACCTTATCAAAAGCTTTGGACAGATCGATTTTGAGAATAGCTCCTTTCAGTTTTTTAGTCTTGATGCTATGCAACCCTTCCTGAGCAATGCCAATCGCCTCATGAATCTGACGCCCTTCCAAAAACCCGAACTGCTCTTCAGAGATGTGAGTGGATAGAATAGGTTTGAGCCTTCTAGCAATTACTTTAGTGACAATCTTGTACACATAGTTACACAAAGAGATAGGCCTGAATTCGTTGAGGGAAGAAGGAGTATCCACCTTAGGGATAAGTGCAATGAAAGTATAATTTATACTGGCTGGCACCTTGCCATTTCTCCTCGAATCCTCAACCAGTTCAAGCAGATCATTCCCGATGATATCAAAGAGAGCAATAAAAAATTCAATAGTCCGGGATCAGGCCCAGGGCTCTTATCCTTCTGAAAACTTCCCAAAACCTCTTTTAATTCCTCCCCTGTAATGGGTGCCATCAAATGCCTGTTATCCTCCGCTTCAATGAACCTAGGGAAAAGCTGGGCAACCCTAATCACCTCCTCAATATTCACTCTCTCACTAGCTTTGAAAAGATCCCTGAAATGAGAAACCCCCACAGAGGCCAGCCCTTCGAAAGTAGACATAGAATTGCCATCTTTATCCTCAAGACTCCAGATGGTATTGGCTGACCTCCTTCCTTTTGCATAAGCATGAAAGAATTTAGAATTTTCATCCCTGCTTTCCAACCAGATGGCCCGGCTTTTCAATCTCCAGGTCTCCTCGTTCTGCAAAAGTATTTTGTTCCTCTGATTTTCCAAGAGAGCTAAGTGGTCTTTAGACGCTTGAGAACTGTAACCTCCACCCACTTCTTCAGAAATAGAGGCAATTTCTACTTCAATAGTCTTAAGAGCCCTATCATCCCTTCTCCTCTTCTCAGCTGCCCATGATTTTATGGGTTCCTTAAGTGTCCTAAGATTCTCAGCAAAATGGAATGCAACAGAGTGGATCGATTCAGAATGAAAAGGTATCCAGTGTTGTTGGAACAGCTCTAAGAAGGTCGAATCTTCCAGCCAGACTTTGTTGAATTTTAGAGGGGCAGGAGGTTTGAGAGGACCGTCTTTCATCTCCAAAAAAATTGGAACATGGTCTGAGTTACCCCCTGATCCAATCCATTGTCTGACCAAGAAGGTTGCCTCCACTAGATGCTCAGAAAGAAGAAAACGATCCAACCTCTTAGCCACACTGTCCAATCCAATTCTCTTATTCCTCCAGGTTGGCTTCAACAAAATCGGTTCCACATCTATCCAGTTTCCTTCAAATAACTTCCGAACAAAGAAGTTTGTGAGAGGATCAACATTTGAGTGTGGCCCCCAAACCTCAGCATGTCCCAAAGAGAAATTAAAATCACCCCCCAGTATCACAGAATCCCCACTGAGCAAGTTGCTACCCAGAAGTGGAGTCCAAAAAATTTCCCTATCGCAGTAAGGTCCATAAATATTGACAATAGTAAATATACGGTCAAAATCCAAGAATTTGCAAGAAATTCCCAAAACTGACTGCATCCCCCACCGGGAGGATACACAGACCTTAGCCTCATTCCATCCAATTGCCAAGCCTCCGGATCGACCCCTTGCATCCAAGGCTTCAAAACACCACCCAGGAAACCAAACCTTAAGCCTGTCGATAGCTTCATCACCTCCACACATAGTTTCTTGTAAAAGTAGAACATCAGGATGCTCAAGAAGCAACATCCGTCGCAAAGCTGGTCTTTTGGAGGGACCAGCAAGACCTCGACAGTTAAAAGACATAATCTTCTTCACAACCCATCCAAGTGGGAATCCGATGCTCTAAGTGCCCTTTCAATTGAAAGTTGTGTACCATTCCGTAGATCCGAGCGCGCTCTGGTCTTGGCATGTGAGATGAAAGAATTCCTTCCTCTGGTTTTAGGTTGTTTAGGTTTTTCCTTTCCTAAACCTCCTCCCGTAACTTTATTCATGGAACGCAAGAAATATCCAGACTCCGAGGAGCCGGTGGCTGAAGTCTCAAGTATCACTTGAACAAGTACAGGGGAATCATCAAAAGGAACAGGGGGAGGACAATCAAACTGACTGGTATCCAACTCAGGGGAAGAGCCATCATCCCCCTGAAGAGATGGTAGAAGGGCCATCGACTGTGCTGAAATATGAAGATTCCTAAAACCATCCACCCAATCTAAACCAGGAAGAGAAAAGTTTTTCATAAAAAGACTAAAGGAAGGGTGTATAAAGGGAGCAGAAGAAGTACCGGCCAAAGTGTCTGAATCTCGAGTCAGAGAAAGTAAGGAGACCTCCGAAGTCATGACCAGTGGCAACAAACGATTGCCCTCTGCGATGCCCGGAAATTCATTCTGCTCAGGGACAATGCCAACCTCCTCCGGATTGTTCACGACTTCCACCACCTCAGTGTGAACCTCCTCAGAAGGGCGGTCCAAATCCTGCTCTCCCTGCTCTTCATCTCTCCTTAGTTCCCTTGCCTCCTCCTCCTCATACCTCCTCTTCAGATTCCTTCCCATCTTCATTCGAACCGGTAGTGAGCAATCCACAGCCGGGTGCCCGTATTCATGGCATCGTCTGCATCGAAACGACACATTTTCATAGTCCAACGTTTGAGTGAAGCAGTAAGGTCCCCACTTCAAATCCATGCTCTCAAATAAACCCTCCCTTACATTGATACTGACCAGAATCCTTGCCACCTTCTGGATAGCAGTTGTAAGGAAAGAGAAGTCGGCTTTTAAATAACTTCCCAAAAGATTACCAATGCTCCTGAAGTGATTTTCGGCCCAATACTGTAAGGGTAGCCCTGGAAGCCTAACCCAGAGAGGTATAGTATCTAGGCTCTCCCAGCTCGCATCAAACAACGGGTTCCACGACTTGAGAAGTAGTGGGGCCCTAAAGATTGACCAGTTCAGGATGAGCGCCCAAACAACATGTGCATCAGAGTTGAAGTGAAAAGCAAACCATCCTCCCGAGAGTCCTACAACCCTTGGTACATACCCACAGTGACCCAGCCATGCACCGGTAGCCCACTGAATCATCGATTTAAGGCTCACCGCCCTGCCGTAAACCCTGCCAACCAGCACTGATTTGACCATTTCAACTATCTGCTGAAAGCCGATATCCTCTCCCAGGGCGTAGTTTGGTGCTTTGCCCGTGTTCTTGATCCACCTCCTTCGCGCTGTCGCCCGGGGGCTCTTGGAACCCTCAGTACCGGTGCCACAACCCACAACCTTCCTTGCCGAGTCACCAACCAGACTAGGGAAGCCCCTGTGTTCCGCCTAATCCAATTCCGTAGCACAGATACCAGCCTGTGAGACCCCGCTACCAAAAACACCAGGAATGTCCTTCTGCGCAATCGAAACCCCGCTTAACTCCCGCACCGGAGAATCGTGTGATCCATCTGAGGAAAGCACAAAATTCGGTAGGTCTCCAATCCCCGCGCTTACACGTTCCGGAGAAGGTGAGCACGGAACCTGAACCCCCCAAATTGAAGCAACCCTGCTCACCGATGCAAAGCCTTCACCATTCCCGTCCCATATTGGGGAAGACAAAGGGGAAGGCGCCGAAGAAAGTGCCTGAGAAGCCCGCACATCAGGAAGAAACGAACCCTCCTTCTGATGGAAAACCGCAACATTGCCTTCACCAAAACCACCGTCTTCACTCAAAAACCGTGAATCGCCAGGTGGCGAGCTCCAAATGTCACCATGGCGCAGCGTGTCGCTGCTATAATCCACTTCATCTAACAACTCCATACCGTGAAGTTCGAGAAACTACCACAGGGAAAGTTTGGTTGAGAAAAAACAGTAAAAAATTCTTACCACCGGCTAAACTTAACCAAGAAACCCAAGCATTTCTGCCTAGGGGAAAGAGCCTACGCCTGACGCTGCTGATGGCCTGCTGTCGTCTACAGTGGCCATGGCTGACGCCACTGTCACTGCTCAAACCCTCGCCGCCATCCCATCAAACCCTAGCTCCCAAGTCCTCTAGCAAGCATCTAATAAGCCATATATTACCCCTATCAATTCCATCTGTCATTAGAATGTCACCATTAGGAAAAAAGATCTTTTGGTTACAATTACTTGCATGCTTTGATTGAATTAGTTTCTTTAAAAAATCTAAAAGCTAATTTATTTAAGGTATGCTATTAGATCTAAGATTTAAAGCCTAGTTTTGAGTAGATCTAGTTATGTTAAGTATTTAAACTCAAGTGCTTCATTGGTTGCCCTAAAAAGCATGCCAAGATTCTCAAAATGACTTGTCCTTTTGAGTATTTTTAATAAATTTTGTTAGTAGTTTCACTTAGAAATTTTTTAACAATTTGTTTAGTTCGCCCAAAACCATTTTTAAAGTGATTTTGGGTACTTTTGAGCACTAATTTGTTTGTTGTAGTTTTTTTATTTTATTTTTTAGCAGGTTTTGGAATGTTTTTGGTGAAAAATCAAGTTTTAGGCCAATTCGGGGCTTCCTGGAGCATCCTAGCTTCATTCAATAACTTGTACTAGCATTTTTGTAAGCCTTTGTCTAGATTTGTAAAGATCCAAGGCATTTATTTCAAGAGATTATGGTAACCCATAAATAAAAAAGAAGAGCAAGTGGGTTATCCAGTGTCCACATCCCATCCCCCCTGGGGGGTTCGCATTTTTTTTGTGGTTAGCATTTTCTAACTTTTCTTGCTTTAATTTATCAACACATGCACACAATCCGTCCTAACGGGTTTTATAGTTAGTGTTAATTTTTCCTTTTGCAAAATAATCAATCTTGTATTTCACTCTTTTTACAATTTATTTGTTACAATTTTTTGTACATTATTAACAAATAAATTTGCACCCTTGCTTTCCCGAAGTACTGCACCAATCATTCGTGTGGAAAAGAGACTTTTGGGTTTTAGTTTAATTAAGCAACTTGACATTCAAATTAATAAAATTTACGAAGGCTTAAGTTTCAAGTATGCTTTTGATCGCTGCAACTCAGTTTGAACAATTGGCCAATCAGAAAGGGACTTGGAGGTCGCGTGAAACTAACTACAAAGTCAGTAGTCTACTTTAAGTAGGTTATGCCTCACCCAGTTGGACCCTTGGTATAGTTGTCACTACACTTAGTTCGAAGAACTAGGTTGGAATTGAGCCAAACCAAGAACTAACCTACTCCTTAATCCACACAATAAAATCAATTAAAATTGACCAATGAGACTTTTGCAACACTTTCACGACGCAACAACACTCCAATAATCTTATGTGACTACATTTGGCACTGGACAATCTGTGTCAATCATACTTATTCAATTAAATGATATAAATGTGTTAGATGAGTTTATTTTTTTTCATGTGGTTGATTTAATTCATGTTGCAATCTTTGGTTCAATATTATTTTATCTTTAAACTCCTATAATAATTTTCTTTTTGTAATTTAGCTTAAAAGCCATAGTTTTCTTTTTATAGGGACCACCTCCCTTGGCTTTGCTAGGAGTTGCTCTAGACGGAGGAGTTGAGTGTTGATTGATATTATCTCAACTCTTTGCTTGCCCCCATTGACGCACCTAGTGGCTTGAAGATTTTTTCCACGATAACCCCATTTTTCTGAGATGCGTATCCTGTGGCAACAAGGAGCAAGATGTATTATGTACCTCAATGATCATATCTAGTTAAAATTTGCTGCAAGTTTAGGTCTCAGTTCTAACAACTGAGCGGAACTAATGGCTCTAAATTTTTCTTTGATCTTGGCTATTAAAAAAGGTGTGCAATATTTTTAGCTTTACAAAGATTCAAAGTTGGTCATTGAATGGTTAAAGGAGAGCAAACCACCCAAAAATCTTCTTTTAATTCCTATATATGATGAGATCTAATGGTTGAGGAGTCCAATATAGAGACTTGTATTTGCACATTTATATAGGGAAAAGAATTCTCTTGTTGACTCTCTTTCAAAGGAAGGGCTCCAGGTGGCTGAGGGCTATTGGTCCATAAGGGAAAAGGATGATCATGGTGAAGTGACCCATGACCCAAATTTATATCTTCAATAAGATTGATGACTTCATAATTTTTTATGGGTAATGAGGAGGGGTCATTATCTCTTCATTACTTGTTTCTTGAGCTCTCTAGATCTATTTTCAATTATCTGAAATACATGTATTGTTATGGTTTTGTATATAGTGGCTATGTATGATCCGACCATTAGACTCTTGAGAAAGTTAAGGAATATTCTGTCGTCTCTCCTTTTGTTTTGGCTTCAATAACCATATGACTAATTATTTATAAGATCCTTTTAGATCTCTGCAAAATGTGATCTATTATATAATATATTGCAGTTTTTTTTTCCAAGAAAAAAAATGGCCTTATTACAAAGATACCTATGTTGTGAGTAGGTATACAACATGCGCTCCCCCTTAAAAAATCATTGTCACTTAACACAATTTGCAACTTATACCATATTATAATTAAAAGGTAACTTTATAATTTAGACGATATGGACTTTACAATAAAGTCACTTGAAAAGTAGAGAGCAAGATTTCAATCCTTCATCACTTATTGCCAAAAGCTTAATGATATAAACTATGAGAAAAGAAAGGTTTTTTTCTTGTTCTCGATGGACAACATTCCCTCCAAATTTTGCATCCTCCATGGTTGTTGTATGATCTTCTATTATGTCTTGCCCCTTCAACTTGTCTTGCATTATTTTGCCTTGTGATCTTCCATTTTAGTTCTTTCCATGTCGTAGCAAGTTCAAGAAAGGCCTTGTCTATGGCATCCATGCCTTCAACCTCCTACACTGTTGAGGGTTTGTTTGGATTGGCTTGCAACTTTACCATGTCAAGCATTGGATTTGTGCCTTCGCTATGATGGGTAGGTGTAACAACTCAAGGGTTTCTAAAACGTGTTGATGTTTTGTGTGCTCATTGGTTGATCTATTTGTTCAAAACTATAATTGAGAGTCATTTTGCCACCATCCTTTGCCTTTGCATACGCATGCACACATTAGTTGTTCATTGTTAGATATGGGTTTTCGAAGTTCCCTTTCTAGGTAACTTCTTTTTCCTCGGCCTCATGAGCCATCTCTTCATCTTTGATATTTTTTTCAACAGGATTTGCATCCCAATAGGCCATGAATATTGCCACGACCTTGCAGGTCTTTATCATGGACCACTTGGGACACTTATTTGCAAAAACCTTAGGGTTATTTGTAGTCACCACATTTGCCTCATTTTTCTAGCAAAGATATGGAAACACAATAGAAACTTAGCCTTGGTTACAAATGGACGATGTTTCATTGCTTTCATTTTTTATTTATTTTTCTTAAAAAATATTTAATGCAAAGCACCATCGAAGCTCCATTGAAGATTTGACACCACTTGTAGCCTCAAACACCAAATATGATTGCTCTTACATAAGTTGGAAACAACATAAAATAAATAGTAATAGTGGGGTCCTTTGCACACCCAATGGTTGGATAACACCAAAAAAGTGGAGGAAGACATCCATAAATAACACCTTGAAGTTGGGGAAAAGATAGTGGAACAACCCCAATTTATGACAATGCAATGCATAAACATTAATTGTAACCTTATGTCACATGTTTAAGCTTTTATTATATAAATGAAGCCTTTGTGCAATATAACTTTATTACAAAGATACTTTCTATGTTGTAATTAGGTACATAACAAATGCAACAAAAACAAAATTTAGCTTGGGAATGACATTTTGGTTGTAAATATTACACTATCTTTAAGTGTTTTCTTGGATATCTATATGATGAATTGCTTTTCATTTTCTTCAAAATCATATGCCACAAGCTATTTGTTTATGTAAGGCCCTATGGTAGTCAACTAAGTTGTCGACTACCATAGCAAGTTCTCTCCATGCCTTAGCAAGTGCAAGAAAGGCCTCATCTATGGCATCATTGCCTTCAATCTCCCACACTTTGTTGAGGGCTTGTTTGGAATGACTTTCTATTTTACCATGTCATGTATTGGATATGTGCCTTGCTACCACGGGTAGGTGTCCCACCCCTCAAGGATTTATAAAATGTGTCAATGTTTTGTGTGCTCATTGGTTGATATACTCACTCAACACCATAATTGAGTCATATTGCCATCATCCTTCGTCCTTGCCCGCATTAGTTGTTCATTGCTAGATATGGATTTCCAAAGTTCCCTTATTTCTTGGTAACTTCTTTTCCCTTAGTCTTATGGGCCATCTCTTCCTCTTTGTTATTTTTTTCAACAAGATTTGCATCCCAGTAGACTGTGAATATTGTCACTACTTGGCAAGTCTTCATCATGGACTGCTTGGGACACTTATTTGCAAAATCTTAATAACTATTGAAAAAGGGTTATGGGTTATTGTAGCCACCACATCTATCTCATTTTTAAGCAAAGATATGGAAACAATATATAAACTTAGCCTTGGTTACAAACATATAATGGCTCATTGATTTTTTTTAAATGATCTAATGCAAAACACCAATGGAGTTCCTTTGAAGCTTTGATACTGCTTGTGCTGTCCACAAACACCAAATAGGAATGCACTCACATGAGCTGTAAATAACATAAAATAAATAGTAACAGTGGGGGCCTTTGTGCACCCAAGGGTTGGATAACTCTTGCTGATCCAAAAAAGTGGAGGAAGACATTCATGAATAACATCTTGAAGCAAGACATAAGTAGTAGAAAAACCCCAATTTATACCAATGCAATGGATAAACCCTAACTCTTGCTAATCCAAAAAAGTGGAGGAAGACATTCATGAATAACATCTTGAAGCAAGACATAAGTAGTAGAAGAACCCCAATTTATACCAATGCAATGCATAAACCCTAATCGTAACCTTATTTCACATGTTTAGGCCTTTGTTATATAAATGAAGCCTTTGTATGGTATAACTTTATGACAAAGATATTTCCTATGTTGTAATTAGGTACATAACAAATGCAACAAAAACAAAATTTAGTTTGTGAATGACATTTGGTTGTAAACATTACACTATCTTTAAAGTCATATGCCACAAGCTACTTGTTTATGTAAGGCCCTATGGTAGCATTGCACTAAAAATGATTTTTCTATAATTCATAGAATTACAACACAACAATCTTGTTTTTGTAAAAAATTGACGTTTCCCAACCCGGTTTTCAAGTTTTTGTTGAACATACATGTTTAATGCCCATCCCATTCATGTCATGATTGTTGCAAGTGAGTTTTCATATAAACAAATTCAGACTGAAAACACTTAGGAAACTGAAGCAATTTAATGAGTAGGAATAAAACTCAGTCACACATAAAAATAATTCAGACTCGGGATTGTAGGCTAATGCCTTAGGAAAAACCTGATAAGGGGAAAACCCGTGAGAGAGAGTTCTTTATTTCTTCTTCAAAATATAAGGTACACCAGTATAAAAATTCAGTGAATACAACTTATCTCAACCCCAGATGACCAGAAGAGTGCCTTGAAAAAAGTGAAGCAGTTGCCTAGTTTTCTATGCACAAATTGTCTAGAATTTCATGCCTATCTCAAGCCAGTTCCCACTGCCTCCCACAATCAGACTTCTCCTTGACTTAAGTGTTAGATAGGGTCTTCATTCTCAGATTTTGTGCCCACTGATACAGTAGCAGAGTACCTCAATTTTTGTGCCCTCGTTGTCTTGAAAATTGTGCCCAATCAACTCAAAAATGTGCTGTATGGGTTGCTTGTATGTATTGCAACTAATGCAACGGTCAAACTCCTCGAAACTTGTGCCAAACACCTTGGGATTTGTGCCCAATTTTCCTTTTCGATATTTGAGCTAACTTCCTCGATTTTTGTGCAACAATACCCTCCTTGAACTATGTGTCTCTCCTTGAATTTCATGTTGCGCGTGTTTGTTGTAGCTTACCTTGGTATTTGTGCCAATCTTCTCTCTCTCCTCAACTTCGATTTCTCATTTCAAGAACATGACTTGCTCCTCCAAAACTCATGGATTGAATTTAATGCCTCATGAGGGTAATTGAGAGGTCAAAGATCAAGGGCTCTAATTTAATCTTGAGATTGAAAATCAATGGATGAGAATAAATCACTTTTCTCTCCATAATTAATTATTTCTCTCATCTCATTAAATATTTAAAAAGTCAATTTACATCTCATAAAGTGAATTTAATTTCACATCACATGGAATTAATGCAAAGGTCGTGTCACTTTTCCCCTTTTAGTGACTTGGGCACAAAATCACTAGGGGAACACTTTCCTAGGTACAAAATCAACAGTTTTACACAAGTTATAACTAGCTACTACGTGTTGGTAACCCTAAATTGTTCACAATCATTAATGCTTCAAAGGTTAATGCTCAATCTAAATTCCTTGAATACAATTCAATTTGGCGATTACATATGCATAATTTTTAAAAGATCAATGTTCTAATCGTAATATTTACAAATTATAGGTGTCTTTAAAAGTTATTTTTCAAATTTTTAGACATGAGCACATGGTATCAATTTGGAGGCACCTCTCAGGGTCCAATCTTATCAACTCCACTTTTATGGTAGTTAATATTTAGTTGGTTATTGATGGGCAATAACTCGAATTGTGAGGAGGTAATTTTCACACGCTCCCTACTTGGGTTTAAATTACCAATGAGAAATTGGCTCGTTGTGATAAGGCCAGAAGGGTAGACAAACCTTGGGATAGAGGTCCCCTCGGGTATGCTTCATGATGTCTCAATGTTTGCTAAGTCATAAATTTCGTGTGCTGTGTTGGCTTGTGTGTTGTTTCCATCGACCTAGGGTTTATAGTGGCAGTGAGCCAAATTTGAACCAGAGTCTTGCCTAGGTAATCTTGACTAGTGACCAATTCCCCTAGATCTAAAAATAAATAAACGTATTTATGTGGCTATCATTATGATCTCTAACTTGAGGAAGTAATAAATATCCAATGTACCATTTGAATTCCCTACCTTGTGATATAATTAAAGAAATTTCACCCTAGTTTGTTTTCAAGGAAAACCTTGTGGGGAAACCTAATGAATGCTTACTCTGTAATACCCCGTGTGTTAAGCCCCATACATATGTAATAATTGTTATTATTGTGCCACAAGGTGTCAGAACAAGAGTCTTTAAGGACCTATACACATTATTATTATTTTCTAAATAATTAATTAATGAAAAACAATTGGCACACCAGAGACCACAAAGGAGTGTGGGGGGGCTAGATCCATAATGTGAGGGGGAATTGGAACATTCATAGCACTTTAGAACTTTTTTGGTTGAGCTTGGTTCGTATTTATGCCTTGGTGGATTTATTATTGATGGTCATCCAAACATTGTGCAACAGACCCAACTTTTGATTATTTTATCCTATGTTGGTATTATTAAGCCTAATTCATAATTTAGACGGGCCTTCCTTAGTGCTTGAATGGATCCCACTTGTCAAATGTGCCCCTTTGGGGGTTTTGTAACTCTTTTGTGGAGGTTACACTTGGTTTTGTAACCCCCACTTCCACAAGTGTGCCCTCTTTGGCTATGTTTATCCTAAACACCTCAAAACTTGGATAACTCTTTGTGTAACTCCTCCTTTGCTATTTTGGGAAGATGCTCTGGTTTGTGTAACTCCTCACCTCACTAATTTTTATTCCTCTCCATGGATGATGTGTCCACACATGAATTTGAGTTGGGTAGAGTGGCTTGGAGTCACTCTCCTTGGAATTCTAATTGCTTGGGTTGGATTCGAGGTAACCTCTTGTGGTTGAGTTAACCCCCTTGGGTTGACTCAAGTTGGCTTACCTTGGTTTAATTTGAACCCCTTGGGTTTGAATTGCCTTCTTTGGCCTATAAATCCGTGTTTGATCTCCTTGGTTAAGGGGGTTTTGGTTGATGGTTGTTGATTATTGATGGTTGTTCTTGGTTGTGCATGCCATTAATGTTGAGAGCTTGGTAAGCTTGTGAGCTTGGGAAGCCATGTATGCTTTGCTATGTAAATGAGCTTTGTGCTTGAAGCACTGTGATCTTGTATGGTGTTTGTAGTAAGCTTAGAAAACTCTGGTATAGTTCCTCCGTGTGCACTGCCTGTCTCTGTCCTGGACCTGCACATAAATCCTGATGGTGAATGGCATGTCTCGAGGGACCTGGGTGGTGAAGGGATTACCATTGCACCTGGTAGTGGGGTGGAGGAGGTGGTGAGGAATTGAGTAGTGGCTTAAACTGATACTTGAGCTATTCTTGAGTGCGCCTCTGCTTGTGGATCAGTGGCCTTAGCTCGGGGGTGGCTCGTCTAAGAGGATTTGGCTTGGCAGTGCTTATGGCTGGGTGGAACGTGGTCCGGATGATGCCCATTGCACATTATTAAAATAAGTAATTTATTTTATGTAAATTCATATACTTATTTTATGTTTCCATTGCTACTATAACACCCTTGATAACCGATCTATTCACAGTTAATTGTATATGGTTTTGTATCAATGATTGGATGCAGATTTGATGGTTTAACTGTTGGAAACTTGTACATTTTCCTTGATTACGAGATATGATCTTGATGGTAGCTTCAGATATGTGATTTATGTGTTTATTGGCTATAACTTCCTCTGCAAAGTTTCCCCCTATGGCTGATTATATCAGTAAATAAATCTGTAATTGCAATTGCTTGGTTTCTCGAACTCTAGTTGAGGAATCTTGCTTGGAAAGTGGAGTTTTCCCCTTGTTTTGAGATCCGATCTTATTGGCAGCTTGAAATATGTTATTTATGTGTTTAATTGTTGTAGGTTGCTTTGTAAGTGTGCCTTCATGGCTGATTAGATTTGTTCCATGATTCTATAGTTGAAATTACTGAGTTTTGATCACTAGTTGATGGGTTTTCTGCTTGGAAAACTAGATTGAATTGATAGTTTCTATGGAGAATTGAATATCTGATGTTGTATGGATGTATATGAATTCTCTAGTGTTCCCTTGGTGGTTGTAGAGTGCCCCATATAGATGGTATGCTTTTTATTTGGGACTCACCGTTGATTTTGCAAGGATTTAGATGCTTACCGGATGATCCGATAGTGGTTTTTATAGCAATAGTAGATCTGATCTTTGTATGAATTAGTGGTTGTATATGATAGCTCTATATTTTACATTTTACATTATTGAATGGCTGTAGGTGTTAGTTTCAGATCTGACCTAATGAGCAATGCAAACTGTTAATAAAAATGCCATAAATTAGATTGGCGGGACTGCCATAAATTGTATAGCTTTATGGCTGAAAGATCTAGTTGTAATTGTTTGCAAAGAATTTAATAAATATGATTAGTTAGCATTATTGCGTGGATTATGGTCACCTTTAATGTTTTAATAATGATAAGGTCCAAGTTTATTAAATTTTGTAAAATTGGTTACATTATCATGCTTGCACGATGTTGCATCTGCATGAGCTCTTGGAGAGTTTTATAATTGTTTTTAAAGTATCCCACTTATTTTAAGATTATATGTTTGATTTAATTAGCTTGATGGTATGTCATCATATCCTTTGGTTAATCTTAATCCGTTGTGCTATACGTTTATTCAGCCTTCCCTTGGGTTTACATGTGTCCGTGACCTTGGTTTCGAGTCCGGTACGTTACAAAGTGGTATTAGAGCTATGGTTCCAGCTTTGCGGCTGTTGGGCCCGTTACAAAGTCACAATTTTATGTTTATGTGCATTTGGAGATTATAACTGTGTTTGTGAAAGGAATTTTAACCCCCCCCTTATGTATGTTAATGGAAGGTTCGAAAGCCTCACTTCAAATATCGGTTCAGTTGTATCCTACTTTTTAATTTCAGAAGTTAAGAGATTAAAGATCAGTTTGTTGTATGTTTTAGAATTAATTAATATTGCATATTTATTGCTCAATATATTGATTGGTAAGTATTATGGATTGCATATCTAATGATCTAGTAGATTGATTGGTTGATGCATGTTCACCTTGCATTGCCTCTTTTACTGTTCAATGATTCGATTCGTCAATGCTTGTGCATTGCTTATTTTACTGTTCGTTGACTTGATTGGTCTATGCTTGTTATTGTGCATAGCCCCCTTTACTGTTCAGTGACTTGATTGGTCATTGCTTGTTCATCGTGCATTGCCTCTTTTACTGCTCATTGAATTGATTGAAATGCTTATTGTTGTACGATTGATTTACGGGTATGACTAACTTGGTTTTGTGAAAGATTGATTTTCATGCTTTTAGACCTTTGGTATGATCTGGGTGCATAGATGAGTTGTAAAATGTCTCAGAAAAGTTTGTGAGCAGACCTCTTTTAAAGTTGCATTCCTACTTGGAAACTGAAACATTTTGAAATTAAAATTTGGAAACTAGGAAAAGTTGACTTTAATGGTTTACATAATGTGTATACTATATGTATAAATGTGTACGTATGTGATAAAGTAGGTACATAATAGGCATATTTTATGATATATATTGATATGATATAGTATCGTATATGTTGTATAGCATTATGAAATATATATTGTTATATATGTAGTATATGTGTATTATAATGTATTTAAATTTGATGATGTAAGTATATGCAATCAGAGTAGTGAGTTGTATATATATGGTATATAAAGTTAATGTGATTATATATATATATATATCACAACTAATACTACTATATTTTATCATATATATATATATGATAAAATATAGTAGTATTAGTTGTGATATATATATATATATATTTTTCAATGTGGTTCACAACTTCGGAAATGAGTTGCTACGTCCACATAAAGAATTCACAGGGGGCCCATCCGAAGAGGCTTCACTTCGTCGGCTATGATTATAGAGCCTAACTCGATGGGGACATCAAGTGAGGTCCTTATATATCTATGCACAACCACCCGGGGATTTGACCTCGAGACCTTCTGCTTACACCTCACAACTCTCAACCACTTGAGCTAAACCATTGGGCCTTAAATAAATATATCATATGTAGTATAATAGTATAATTGTGAAGTATTTTATGTGTGTATTAGTGTAATATATATGTAAAGATGATGTAGTATTACTATTACTAATATGAATGTTATTAATGAGCAATATATTCTCTATTGCTTCTCTTGAAAGAATACTTTTATGTATGGGCATGCTTTGCCACTTGAAAGGTAGTGGTTACCTCAATAGGTAACTCCTTGTCTATTTTAGGAAATATGACACTTGTCTAAATGGTGTTTTCCATTCTCCTTTTATTTTATTTTATGCATGTAGTATTTTTAATATTGCATTATTGGTCATTTGTGCATGCATGTGCATGAGAAGCCATGTGGCATTATCATCATCCTACTTTATCTAATTGATTGTTAGTGGAATTGCCACTTGGGAGGCAAGCATGACAATGTGCTATTCTAGTAATTCGCTTATTAATGATTAAATTGTAAATGTGATTTTTATTTGTGTGAGTGTTTCGTTGGTGAATAGAAGATGATATGACAAATGTGTAAATGGTAGATGTGTATAGATATATATAAGAAGCCCGATTGGTTAGCTCAAGTGGTCGAGAGCTATGAGTTGTAAGTAGAAGGTCTCCAGGTCAAATCCTTGGGTGGCTATACATTGATATATAAGGGCCTCACTTGATGTCCCCATTGGGTTAGGCTTCATAATCAGAGCCCACGGGGTGAGGCCCTTTCGGGTGGGCTCTCTGTGAATTCTTCCTGTGGACGTAGCAATTCCTCTCCGGGGTTGTGAACCACATTGAAAAAAAAATATAGATATATATAATAATAATGTAATGAATATATAATGAAAGAGTAAAGCACATAAAGTATCTTTGTGATCTTTGTTAGAAAAATACCTTTGTGATCTTGTTGAAAGTATCTCTTTTGAAAAATTATCTTTGCTAGAAGAGTATCTTTGTGGTATTTTCTTACATCTTTGTTGGAAAGTAACTTGGTGATAGTTCATGTATATTTATTGGAAAATATCTTATTTTAAAAGTATCTTAATGCAATTTGTGTGTTTTTTTTTTTTTTTTTTTTTTTATGTATTTTAAGTAACTTAGAGTATGTACCTAATTCATGATTGAAATTGAATTTGAAATTGGTTAGAATGTTTCTTGAGAATATGCTTTTCAAGTGTTTTGATTTCATGTACTTTTGATGTATTTCATGTATCCTAGGTGAAGTAGAGTGAAATGGAATAAAAATGAATTTATTTCATGCTGTGATTTCATGCTGTGATTTCAAGGAATTTATTTCTTGCATTTTTGAAATATTTCATGTGATTAATTAGGATTTTATTTCTTGAAAGATGAATTTTATGTTGGATAATATATATATATATATATATATATATATATATATATATATGATGCTAACCATGTGGTTGTTGCAATGTGAAGAAAATATCTTTGTAGAATAATATCTTTATATCATGTATCACATATTTTTATATCTGATGTTAATTATATGAGTGAATAAAATATGATTTTTAGGTGGATGTATCTTTGTTGAAGATTGAAGGCCTCGTAATGAGGTTTGACGGCCTTGTAATGAGGTTTGAAGACCCTGTAATGGGGAATTGGAGACCGACCCTTGCTTCTTTGAGTCCACTCTACTTGTCCCTGTTCTCCCATAGGAAACGAAGATGGATAGGAAAGTAGGTGGTGGTGGGAAGTATTGTGGTTAGAAAGATGTTATCTTTCTGAGGCATGTATGGGCATGTTTGTAAGAGTTTGAAAGATGTTATCTTTCTGAGGCATGCATGGGCATGTTTGTTATCTTTTTGTAAAGGCATGTATGTATTATGTATTGAGGACGATGAATGTTTAAGGGGGGAGAGAATGTAATACCCAGTGTGTTAAGCCCTAGACATAGGTAATAATTGTTATTATTGTGGCACAAGGTGTTGGAACAAGGGTCTCTAAGGACCTAGAGACATTATTATTATTTTCTAAATATTTAATTAATGAAAAACAACTGGCACAACATAGACCACAAAAGAGTATGGGAGGCCTAGATCCACAATGTGAGGGTGAATGGGGACATTCCTAGCACTTTAGAACTTGTTTGGTTGAGCTTGGTCCATATTTATGCCTTGGTGGATTTATTAGTTGATGGTCATCCAAACATTGTACAACAGACCCAATTTTTGATTATTTTATCCTATGTTGGTATTATTGAGCCTAATTCATAATTTAGTGGGTCTTTCTTAGTGCTTGGATGGATCCCACTTGTCAAATGTGCCCCTTTGGTGGTTTTGTAACTCTTTTGTGGATGTTACACTTGGTTTTGTAACCCCCACTTTCACAAGTGTGCCCTCACTGGCTATTTTTAGCCTCGACACCTCAAAAGTTGGATAACTCCTTGTGTAACCCCTCCTTTACTATTTTAGGAAGTTGCTTTGGTTTGTGTAACTCTTCACCTCACTAATTTTGATTCCTCTCCATAGATGATGTGTCCACACATGATTTTGAGTTGGGTAGAGTGGCTTGGAGTCACTCTCCTTGGAATTTGAATTGCTTGGGTTGGATTCGAGTTAGCCTCTTGTGGTTGAGTTAAACCCCCTTGGATTGACTCAAGTTGGCTTACTTTGGTTAAATTTGACCCCCTTGGGTTTGAATTTCCTACTTTGGTCTATAAATCCATGGTTGATCTCCTTGGTTAAGGGGGTTTTGGTTGATGGTTGTTCTTAGTTGTTCATGCCATTAATGTTGAGAGCTTGGGAAGCCATGTATGCTATGCTATGTGAATGAACTTTGTGCTTAAAGCACTGTGATCTTGTATGGTGTTTGTGGTAAGCCTAGGAAAATCTAGTATAGTTTCTCCATGTCCACTATTTGTCTCCATCCTGGACCTGCACATAAATCCTGATGGTGAATGGCAATGTCCTCAGGGATCTAGGTGGTGAGGGATTACTATTGCACCTGGTAGTGGGGTGAAGGAGAAACCAGGTGGTGAGGAATTGAGTTGTGGATTCTCAAGCTGACACTTGAGCTATTCTTGAGTGCACCTCTGCTTGTAGATTAGTGGCCTCAGCTCGGGCATGGCTAGTCTAAAAGGATTTGGCTTGGTACTGCCTATGGCTAGGTGGAACGTGGTTCAGATGATGCCAGTTGCACATTATTAAGATAAGTGATTTATTTTATGTAAATTAATATGCTTATATTATGTTTCCATTGCTACTAAAACACCCTTGATGGATGATCTATTCATAGTTAATTGTTTATGGTTTTGTATCAATGATTGGATGCATATTTGATGGTTTAACTGTTGGAAACTTGTACATTTTCCTTGACTATGAGATCTACTCTTGATGGCATCTTGAAATATGTGATTTATTTGTTTATTGGTTGTAGCCTACTCTGCAAATTTTCCCTCTATGGATGATTATATCAGTAGATAACTTTGTAATTGCAATTGCTTGGTTTCTGGGACTCTAGTTGAGGAGTGTTGCTTGGAAATTGAAGTTTTCTCCTTGTTTTGGGATATGATCTTATTGGAAAATTGAAATATGTTACTTATGTGTTTAATTGTTGTATCTTTCTATGCAAGTGTGCCCTCCATGGCTGATCATATCTGTTCCATGATTCTATAGTTGAAATTACTGAGTTTTGATCACTAGTTGATGGGTTTTTTGCTTTGAAAACTAGATTGAATTGATAGTTTCTATGGAAAATTGAATATATGATATTGTATGGCTGTATATGACTTCTCTAGTGCTCTCTTGGTGGCTGTAGAGTGCTCCATATGGTTGGTATGTTTTTTATTTGGGACTCATAGTTTTGGTTTTACCGGGATTTTGATGCTTACCAGATGATCCGGTAGTGATTTTTATAGCAATAGTAGGTCTGATCTTTGTATGAATTAATGGTTGTATATACTAGATCTGTATTTTCCATTTTACATTATTGAATGGCTATAGGTGTTAGTTTCATATCTGACCTGATGAACAATGCAAAACTGTTAATAAAAATGTCATAAATTGGATTGACGGGAGTGCCCTAAATTGCATAGTTTTATGGCAGGAAGATCTAGTTTGTAATTGTTTGCAAAGAATTTCGTAAATATGATTAATTAACATTATTGGGTTGATTATGGTCACATTTAATGTTTTAATAATGCTAAGGTCCAAGTTTATTAAATTTTCTAAAACTAGTTGCAATATCATGCTTGCACTGTAATGCCCCATATTTCGACTAGACAGGTTTATCTGTAAGACATATTACACCTTATTTTCTTATTATATGTTGGACACAACTAGAATGAGTAAACTATACTTATGACATGATAGACCTGATTATATGTTTCTACCATGTTTATGTTGTTACTATGTTATGTTGTCACTGTGATTATGATGTTACGATATTATGATGTTACTATGTTCATGTAGTTACTAGGTTATGATTATCATGAGATTCATTGCTTTTATGATTACAATATATGTTTTAACGTTTTCATTGATGGAATGTGAAATATATGATGTTGTACATGGATGCCATCCTATGATGAAATTGATTGAATTGTTATATGTTATGCATACCTGTGATAAGCTAAAATTGGGACGTGAAATAAAATGATGTTGATGATATGGATCAATTGGTGATCGAATGGAAATGCTTGTTATAAAATGTGTCTTTTGTGAAATACTAACCTACAAGACACAAGGGCCACAGGATAGCCGGATACTTGATCTAATATATGGGATGAGAACTTGTCCATTCAGTAAACCTTAGTAACCGAAATTGATGATACGATGACACGGTTCGATAATCTCGATAGTAGCAAAGTATGATTTGATAAGGGTGTAGACCCAGTATGTTGAGAGGGATGGATGTATTGCCCACCCTACGTTTCTATGATACCCGAGGTCGTGGGAGGGCCGTGCTGAGACACGCTCCCCAAGTTGTTGTGATGACGATGGTCGGATTCCCACTAGGAGAGGCTAGGTCCGCTAGTTAGCCGACGCTACCGCTCTCAGGTTCTATGTGGTCAGGTCAGTATAGCTGACACCCACTTTTGTACTAGCAGAGGAAGGATAGGGAGGATGTGGATGTAGGTTAGGATGGGAGGATATGTTAGTTAGTAATGTTGAGGGTTGGGTATTCCTTGATCTTGAGTTAGTGGTAGTAGGTACCTTCCCTTGTACTTGATTGATTGAACTAATGTAATCATAAAAATAATGAAATGAAATCTTAAAGGTTAACTGATAAAATAATCGATGATGTTTTAGTAATGTTATGATAAATGTATACTTGTTCTGTTTGCATGAAGTATTATTAGTATTAGTTAGCTGCTAAGCATAGGAAATATGATGTATGTTTATAGTACCTGTCGAACTTGTGCATATGCTGGCCACGCATGCACATTTTGGTACATGTGCGATAGTATCTGTTTACAACATACTTATCAGGATTTAACAATGTTATAAGTTGTCATAGATAACTCAGTTAAGGTTTGGGTAAATGACATAAGTAATAGGTGATCGGTTTGCTTATGTATAAAATAAGTTAATTAGTCTTATATGTAAACATTGTAATGAACAATTAAAATAATTGCCGCCAATTGTAAGTGTCATCAAGAGAAGGTATCAGAAATATGAAGTATAGCAGATAAACATTAATGCTGGAAACGTGTACTATCTAATTGTTAATATTGATTAATTAAACCCTTAAGAGTACTTTGGTTATTAATGTAAGTATGTTAGATTAGTGCTTATGTACTTATTATTAATTAAGTACGTTAGATTAGTGCTAAGGTACTTAAATCACCTTTAATATTTATTATTATTATTATTATTATTATTGAACTAATGTTAATAACGATAACCTGTCCTTATTGAAATGAAAAAAATCATAAGTGGGTAAGTGGACATGTTTGAATTATTAAGTTAATTAATTTCCCGAACCATTGTTATGAAATGAGCAAGGAGTATTATTAAATTATTAAATGAGCTAGGAAGGTTAAGATAAAACTCAATTACATTTATATTCATAAAGTACTGCCATGTCAGACAGTCGATCTGAGATTTGATTTTTATATGTATTTATAATTAAAACAAACTACCACTTCAAATTTGAAAGGGTCAACATGATAGTATTTAATTATTATTTTATTCAACATATTAAATGGAGGATAAGTCTAATATTTAATCCACCGCCTCATGAAGGTCCTAAATTGAACATTTCGAGAATCATTAAATGATGTACATTCAACCCATCGAATCCAACTTAACTAGTCTTAATACCATTGAACTACTCGAGAAAAGAAATACTATAAAAATAATATTTATTTATGAATTGGATTGTAAAACAAGCCATCAAAATTAATGTTTTGGGGACTCGAGGGATTTGATGGAGGGTGGTGGAGTAAGTAGGAAGGAAAATGAAGGAGGAAAATGGTATATAAGGAAGAGTTTTGGGATTGGAGAGGGGGTTGGTTCTTTTGGGGAGTGAGCAGGGAGAACTATGATTTCTTTTGGGAAGTGAAGGAGGAGGGGGAAAACTCCACAGAAAATATTGCATTGTTGAACAAAGGGAATTTGCTATCGAGATTATCGGCTGTGGGCTCGGGGGCTAGGAAACCTGTTGGTTTCCTAGGGCCAGCATGATAAGAGCTGGTCGACAGGGTGGTTCATCTATTTGGTTGCTAAGTATTGGTCCAAAAGAGCTGCAGGAACTAAGGGATCCACTACAACGTACTATGACACTGTGACAGGTATTCTACTGGTAGTTTAGCCATTATTTATATGCTAATATGTGCATGGATAAATGTGAAATGAATAGTTGAATTGTGCAAAATTTGTAAGTCTTTTAAATAAATCAATAAATATCAGATGCATAAAATTCTAGATTACTATGATAAGCATGTGAATAGAAAATAGGCAATAACAAAATATAAATTTGATGCAAAAACAGAACTTGAATTGTATTTAAACCAAGCTCTAAATGAGCCGTGTACATCAATTTTGACCAAGTAATAATGTTAGTGCTATTCTTGAAGGAGGAACACTACATGCACGGTGTTACATCTGCATGAGCTCTTGGAGAGTTTTATACTTGTTTTTAAAGTATCACAATTATTTTAAGGGATGTATGTTTGATTTAATTGGCTTGATGGCATGTCATCATATACTTTGGTTAACCTTAATCCGCTGTGCTATACTTTTATTTAGCCTTCCCTTGGGTTTACATGTGCCCATGACCATATGTTTCGGGGTCGGGTACGTTACATACTCATTCATGGATGGATTTGAAGTGCATACCTATTAGCACAACTAGCCAAATACCTAACAACATTGGAAACACTTGCTAAAATAAACATTTTTTCGCCCACTCTTTTCTTATATAGAATAATAAATATTTATTAAATACCTAATTCAATCACATTGAACAAAGATGTTCACGGTCAATCCAAATTGAATTCCCTTCTAACACAAAATTAGCAAAATAAGCAAGTTATTTCCTTTTCACACAAAATTAACAAAATAAACAAGTTTGACATAGTTCTTCACTTTGTCAAGTGTTCAAACCTTCCTAAAGCTTTTCACATGAAGAATAAGAGCCACTAGGTGGCAATGTGTTGAAATATTGTAACTTCAAAGAATATTATATTTTGTATTTTATTATTCCGGAGATGTTTCATTCCTCCGATGGGACTTTGCTATGTATCCAGAGATGTTTATTCCTCCGAGAGATTGTGATAACTAGGGTTATTAGATCTCCTAGGAGAGGTCAGCCATGAGTTAGTTATTTGAGGGTTATTAGACTCTCCTAGGAGAGGTCGACCCCATAGGGTAAAAAGTCAGTCGGAAAACAAGTATAAGTAGAGGAGGATGTTCCTCACTTATCTAATTCATTCATCCACTTGGGAGTAGCGCACAAGTGAGAGAGAGGTCTGCATAGGAGGAGGAGGAGCTCTTGTTTTGGTTTCTACATCTTGTATTTGGTTGATCATCTATATTGAGGAAAGCTTTGCTAGGTTTTCTACCCCATGAGGGTTTCCCAGTGTAAATTCTTGTCTATCTTGTGATTGTGTTTCTTTCAGTGATCTTGCTAGTCAAATTAGTATAAAATTAACATGGTATCAGAGCTAGCCTGAATAGGACATCTTTCACAAGGTGAAAATATCTCTCTCTCCTTCTCCGGTGAAAATTAGGGTTTCTGCAAAACTTGGAATTTTTGGTTTCTGATTGCATGGCTAGATAGCCCTCCTCAAATTCGAAGTTTTGAGCCCCGGATCGAACTTTTTGAGTAGGTATAACCCCGAGCTTTGTCAAACCCTAGTTTGACTTCTGGACCAGAAAACCATAAAAAAGTGTGCACCTCTGCACTAGTGAACCAGAAAAGCTGCAAACCTGTGCACCAGAAATCCAGAAAAGAAAAGACGAGAAAACCAGAAATTCTGTTGCAAATCCAGAAGGTGTAAAGTTGAAGTTTCCAGAAGCCGAAAATACCAGAATTCTCAATTCAATCAAGATCATCTCCTGGTAAGTACTATTCTATCTTTTGAAACCTCAATCTCTTTGATCCTTGGATAAGATGGCTCCAAGCACTAAGCTTGAAGACAAGCTAGAGGGTATAGAAAATTTTCGAGCATGGAAATACATAATTGGTCTCATTCTTGAAGAGAATGATCTTGTCCAATATATTAAAGATGAGGTTGCAGAACCTGAAGAAGATGAAGCCAAAGAGAAGTATAGGAAGGACCTGATAAGGGCAAAGAGAATCATTGCTGATTTTATTAAGGACCACTTGATTCCCCAAGTGGCTTCCAAGAAGACCCCAAAGGAAATGTATGATGCTCTTTCCAGAATGTATGAGGGAAAGAACATCAATAGGAAGATGAACCTGAGAACTCAATTGAAGAGCACCAAGATGAATAAAGGAGAATCTATTCAAGACTATTTCTCAAGGGTTTCCTAGATCAAAGAACAACTAGATGCCATTGGAGATACCCTTGATGAAGATGAACTTGCCATGACTGCTCTAAATGGTCTTACTAGACCTTGGGAGTCATTCATTCAAACTATGTGTGCCAGAAAAGAAAGTATGAAGTTTGATGTGGTTTGGGAGGATTGTGTTCAAGAAGAGGCTAGGGTAGCTAATAGAGAATCTCTTCTCAAAGAGGATGACCAAGCTTTGGCTACACACACCAGAAAAAGAACGAGTCACTTTAACTTCAAAAAGAATGATCACAAGGAGTCTCAACCTCCAAGTAATTTTAGAAGGAGAGAAAGAGCAAACTCAGAAAGAGATCTCTCCACAGTTCAATGTTTCAATTGTCTCAAACTAGGACACTTTGATAGAAATTGTACCTCACAGAAGAAGAAGAAGAAGTTTATTCACAAAAGACATCATGCACATCTTGCAGAAAATGATAGTGAAGAAGAAGAGGAAGAAAAACTTAGAAAGAAAAGAGTTAAAGAAGAAGAAGAAGATGCAGAAGAATATGTTCTATTCTCTACTCTCTCCGGGGCAGTATCACCTGGAGAAGATACATGGCTCATTGATAGTGGTGCTTCAAAGCACATGACAAGTCAAAAGAAGACTCTCTCAAGACTTGAAGAAAAGACCTCCCCACAAAAGGTATCTCTAGGAGATGACTATCAATATCCCATCAAGGGAATTGGTGAAGCAAGCTACAAGCTTGATTCTGGAACCCCATTGAAGATGAAAGAAATTTTATATGTACCAGGTTTAAAGAATAATTTACTTTCTATCTCAGCATTAGATAAGAAAGGCTATAGGGTTGCATTCATAGATGGACAAGTACTCATGCGGTCCAAAGGAAAATCAATTGAGAATGCAACTGTTATTGGTGAAGAGGAAGAAGGTCTATAAAAACTCAAGGGCCATCCAGAAGCTGCCCTTGTTCATGAAACCACTAGCCCAAGTGAGCTATGGCATAGAAGGCTTTCTCACATTAACTACAAAGCACTACCTCATGTGAGCAAGGTAGTCATAGGACTATCAGACTTAAAGATTGACCATGATGGCACTTGCAAAGGATGTGTAAGAGGGAAGAATGTCAAGAACCCATTTCCAAAGAGTGATACAAATACTAAGAGTACATTGGAATTGATTCACTTAGATGTATGTGGACCAATGCCATCCACATCCTTGATTGGATATGAATACTACCTTACATTCATCGATGACTAGTCGAGGAAGACCTGGATTGATTTTCTGAAGGGAAAAGATGAAGTTTTTGGAAAATTCAAGGAATTCAAAGCCTTGATAGAAAACCATTCAGAAAAGAAGATTAAGATACTAAGGACAGGTAATGGTGGAGAATATACTTCAAAAGATTTTGAAGTCTTCTGTAAGGAAGCTGGAATCAAGAGGGAACTAACCACTCCCTACAATCCCCAACAGAATGGTGTTGCGGAAAGAAAGAATAGAACCATTATGGAGGCAGTAAAGACAATGATACATGATCAAGACCTACCCATGTACTTATGGGCTGAAGCAGCCAGGATAACAGTCTATGTACAAAATAGACTATCTCATAGTGCTCTTGATTTCAAGACCCCAGAAGAAGTGTTCACAGGGAAGAAACTTGAGGTAAGCCACCTCAAGATATTTGGATGCCCAGTGTACATTCACATTCCAAAGAAAAGAGGACCAAGCTAGATCCTTCTGGGAAGAAATGAATATTTGTTGGATATTGTGAAGCATCCAAAGCATTCAGAATATACATCCCAGGATTTCACCATATGGAAATAAGTAGGGATGTGACATTTGATGAAGAGGCAGCACTCAAAAGGTCTAGGAAGTGTCAACATGAAGAAGCATATGAGGAAGAGGCACCTTCCAGAATCACATAAGCTGCACCCACCCGTGAAGAGAGAACTCCTGAAGACCATGACATGATGGAACCACAAGAACCCCCTGTCATAGAAATTTCAAGGAAAAGAAAGCCAGCATGGGAAGAGACATTATACTAGGAGCTGAAAAATATGGAGCTCCTGAAGGCTCCACTAGGGTGAGCAAGAAACCAAAGACATTCTCAAACTATGTGGCTCTAATGTGTGATCTTGTAGATCAAGAACCCACTTGTTATGAAGAAGTAGTTCATAAGAAGGAGTGGGTAGAAGCAATGACTAAGGAGTACCAGTCAATAATGAAGAATGATGTTTGGGATATAGTTCCCAAGCCAAAGGACAAGAGTGTGGTATCCTCCAAATGGATATACAAGATAAAGCATGTTGTAGATGGCAGTATTGAAAAATACAAGGCAAGGTTTGTAGCCAGAGGGTTCTCTCAGAAAGAGGGAATTGACTATGAAGAAACATTTGCACTAGTTGCAAGGTACACTTCCATTAGGACTATCATGGCACTTGCATCCATGATGAAGTGGAAATTACACCAGATGGATGTAAAGACAGCCTTCCTGAATGGTGTAATTGAGGAGGAAGTGTTTATAGAACAACCTCAAGGATTTGAGGTGGAAGATGGAAAAACCCATGTGTGCAAATTAAAGAAGGCCTTGTATGGGTTGAAGCAAGCTCCCAGAGCTTGGTATGGAAGAATTGACAGTTTCTTGACATGCTTAGGATTTACCAAAAGTAAAGTTGATCCTAATCTTTATCTCAAGGTTATGGATGATGAACCTGTCATATTGCTGCTATATGTGGATGATCTATTTCTGACAGGAAATGAGAAACAGATTATCGAATGCAAGAGTAACTCTCTTTAGAGTTTGAGATGAAAGATCTTGGATTGATGCACTAATTCTTAGGTCTAGAAGTATGGCAAGGCCCAGAGGGAATCTTTCTCAACCAAGGAAAGTATGCTGTGGAAATCTTGAAAAGATTTGATATGTTCGAATGTAAGGCCATGGCCACTCCCATGGATTCCAACTTGAAACTGTTAGCAGATGACTCATCAGAGTTAGTGGATATGACTCTGTACAGACAAATTATTGGGTCATTGATGTATTTAACAAATACCAGACCAGACATATGCTTTGCCGTGAATACCCTGAGTCAGTATCTAGTGGAACCTAGACAAGTTCACCTCATAGCTGCAAAGCATGTGATGAGGTACCTAAAGGGTACGATAGACTTTGGTCTATGTTATCTTGGAGATCATGGTTTCATATTGTATGGCTACACAGATGCTGATTGGGCAGGAAGTGTATCAGACAGGAAGAGCACATCGGGAGGATGTTATTGCTTGGGATCTACCATGATCTCGTGGTTTAGCAGAAAACAGTCCAGTGTGGCCCTTAGTACAACTCAAGCAGAATATATTGCTGCTTGTTCTGCTAGTTGTGAAGCAATATGGCTTCGGAAGTTGTTATCTGGTTTATTTGACTTAGAGATGGAACCCATTGAGATCCTGTGTGACAACCAGAGTTGTATCAAGATGACAGAAAATATAGTGTTCCATGATAAGTCAAAGCAAATTGAGATCCGATATTTCTATATACGGGATATGGTGTAGAAAGGAGCTATGAAGCTCGAGTATGTAAGCACTGATGAACAAGTTGCTGATATATTGACCAAACCTCTGTCTCGAGTAAAGTTTGAGTATTTTCGAGACAAGCTTGTTGTAGTTAAGAAGGACCCTCCTCGAAAGGGGGAGTGATGTGGTCACTTATGATGAGATTGCCTGCATCGACAGTGAGGTCAATGATGTGGATACCTATATTGGTGATGCCGACAGAGAAGTTGGTGGATGGTCCTTAGACAGGGTCTAAGTTGACGAGGGGATTGCATCATCCCTGAACACATGTTCTAAAAGGATCCATAGACATATGTCTTCGAGAAAAAAGAGGGATTGCATCATCCTTGAACACATGTTCTAAAAAGATCCGTAGACATATGTCTCCGAGAAAGAAGAGGGATTGCATCATCCCTGGACTTCGGTCCCAGAATTGATCCGTAGACATCTGTCTCCGAGAATGTGGGGATTGTATCTTCCCCAAACTTTGGTCCCAGAATTGATCCGTAGACATCTGTCTCCGAGAATGTGGGGATTGTATCTTCCCCGGACTTCGGTCCCATAATTGATCCGTAGACATCTGTCTCCGAGAATGTGGGGATTGTATCTCCCCCGGACTTTGCTCCCAGAATTGATCCGTAGACTGGTGTCTCCGAGAATGTGGGGATTGCATCATCCTCGGACTTCGGTCCCAGAATTGATCCGTAGATTGGTGTATCCGAGAACGTGGGGATTGCATCATCCCTGGACTTCGGTCCCAGAATTGATCCATAGATTGGTGTCTCCGAGAATGTGGGGATTGCATCATCCTGGGACGACGATCCCAAAATTGATCCGAAGATAAGATGTCTTTGAGAATGTGGTGATTGTATCATCCCCGGACTTTGGTCCCAGAATTGACCCGTAGACATCTGTTTCCGAGAATTGATGATAGGACTACATCGTCCCTGGACAATTGGTTCAAAATGTACGTGATAGGATTGCATCGTCCTTGGACTCATGTCCTAAAGTGATAAGGATTGATCATCCTGGAAGTAGATCTGGATTTCATCATCCATAGACACGAGACTTGTCTAAAATTGATAAGGATTGATCATCCTGGAATTGGATCATGTGTATTGCAGATTATGATGCTGTAGATCGAGATGATCCAGATGCTGTAGATCGAGATGATCCAGATGCTGCAGATGCTGATGATCGTGTAATGATGATGCTGATGATCGTGTGATGATGATGTTGATGATCGTGTAATGACGATGCTGATGATCGTGTGATGACGATGCTGATGATCGTGTGATGATGATGCCGATGATTGTGTGATGACGATGCTGATGATCATTGATGACGATGTTGATGATTGTGTGATGATGATGCTGTTGATCGAGAGGATCCAGATGATGATGCTACCGTAGCTATTAGAGTGCTGCAGAAGATGAAGACTCAGTACTTGATGTTCCAATATTGAAGATCTTGAAGATGTTTCAGTAACTGGTTGAGTTACTGAAGAAAGCTTCCAATGATTTATAGATGTATCATGTATCATGTAGTTGATGACTTCTTGCTCCTGCAGATGTTGTTATAATATCCTTCTCGTTAAGGGGGAGTGTTGAAATATTGTAACTTCAAAGAATATTATATTTTGTACTTTATTAGTTCGGAGATGTTTCATTCCTCCAATGGGACTTTGCTATGTATCCGGAGATGTTTATTCCTCTGAGAGATTGTGGTAACTAGGGTTATTAGATCTCCTAGGAGAGGTTGGCCCTGAGTTAGTTATTTGAGGGTTATTAGACTCTCCTAGGATAGGTCAGCCCCATAGGGTAAAAAGTCAGTCGGAAAACAAGTATAAGTAGAGGAGGATATTCCTCACTTATTTCATTCATTCATCCACTTGGGAGTAGCGCACAAGTGAGAGAGAGGTCTGCATAGGAGGAGGAGGAGCTCTTGTTTTGGTTTCTACATCTTGTATTTGGTTGATCATCTATATTGAGGAAAGATTTGCTGGGTTTTCTACCCCATGAGGGTTTCCCAGTGTAAATTCTTGTCTATCTTGTGATTGTGTTTCTTTCAGTGATCTTGCTAGTCAAATTAGTATAAACTTAACACAATGTCCCTAAACTTTGGACTTTGGACTTGAGTTATAGTTTTGAAGTTGCTTAGAACATTCACAAATAGATATCTGTCATTTGAATAAATGAAACAACATAACCAAATACATGCAACTACATAACCAAATACATGCAAAGACATGCAACACTAACAATAAAGAAAAAATGCCAAATTTTCTCAAACAAGAATGTTTCCTATAGACTGATGTAACTAGATCTAGTGGTTTCAATGGAATGCCAATGATACATTCCAAATGTGTATCCACACAACCCTCGATAAAGAAAATGTTAAATGCTCAATATTACTTGTCAATCATCAATTCATTACAGATAAGTATCCAACGAAACAGATCCAAGAGATCTCTCGATTGATCCATATCAGGTTGTCAGCTCATCCATCAAACACAATCATATTTTTAAATAAAGAATATGAGTGAAAAAGACTACTGAAAAATTAGAGCAAAAAATATATATATAACCCCCGAAAAGAGTGCTTTAAATGTGAATATGATTAAATGTAAAGTTCTTTAATCCATAATTATTCATTTGCAAGGGATTTAACTCATTGTTGTTGCACATTACTTTTCTTATATAAATATCGATATTTGACTCTCAACCTCCAACTAGGAGATGGGTTCCATGTTAAAAATAAGCAAAGGGATCATTGGCCTAGGGGAGACCCAAGGCAAGTGCATGGTTAAAAATTTGAATAAGAGAATTATGAGGGGTGTAACTTCGCACCCCCTATAGACATTAGAGTTTGATGCTTCACCCTTACAAAGGATAGGTGGCTTTCCGCAGAAGAGACAAGTATGCCTAAGAATTAATGTTTTGGGCATTCGAGTTGATAGTGGCATTAATGCGATTGTAAGGGAGGTCCTCTCCACCTCTTGAATCATTTAGTCCCACACAAGTGAAAAGGATTTGGTGGTTGTAATGGAATATTTCAAGGGGAAACCTCTTGGTGATTGCTGAAGTATGATAGTGGAATGGTGAAAGACTCAGTCTGAGGTTCAAATCGAAGAAGAAAATCTCTGTCTAAGCTTGACCTCAATAGGATTTGCAGTCTTTGAGAGTGACAATCCATGTCTTTTGAGAGAGAACCTTCCTTTGGGGAAAGAGGAAGAGTCTGTGCTGCAAATTCTTGGGGCTTCGGCGGTCGGAATCCTCAGTTTTTTTTGTTGCAGTCACACATATACGGGCATCTAGTTAGCTTAGGGGTTAAGCATAGAGGGATATCCTCTGAATACCGAAGCCCAGCCAAAAGAGGAGCCATGCCTTCTTGGCGCAATATTTTTGCAAGCTTTAAGAGCTACTTGGAGGATTTCAGAAGAATGCTGAGGGTGATGCATGAAGGGATTAGGTGCGTGAACCAGAGGATAGAAACCCTAACAAAGGATGCACAACTCAATGGAAACACCATAGCATGCATGGAGTCCAAAATTGATGATTTGGATGGCAACATGCATGAGCAAATTGCCTTAATGGTCGGAATTCGAAAAGATCTGGAGCACTTGGTCAAAATGAACCAACGTAGTCATTGTCAAGTGTCCCCCTCAAACGAAGCCAGACCCATGGACGAAATATTAGTGATCTATCCTGCTCGTGGAAAAACTAATAGGAAAGGATACGATTATAGATGTTAGTCCTCTACAACACCTTTAGTTATGTTTTTTTTTTCTCTATGTTTTGCGAGAAGTTTTTAAGGCTTTACAACACGCATGCGATAGAAGTAGATAGAAACATTGTTAGAATTTTTTTGTATACTGCAAAGAAATATATGGAGTGGAATCTGCTTGTCTCAGTTATAATTTTGATGTTGTATAAACTTCTGTAAAGGATCGCTATACTCAACTTTTTAATACAAACTTACCTAAGTTTTTGTTCAAAGAAAAGTTTTTTAATCCATAATTATTCAACATATAAATCTAGTGCATCAAATGAGTGGCAACGTCGATTGTCATGCTCTTTCCAATTTATACATTTTAATTTATGAAATAATGTATAAATGCCCTTGTCAATTTATGGAATCTTTTATATTAACGAAATAATGTAAAATACCCTTCCTAATTTATGGAATCTTTTATATTAGACCTAAGGCATTATGTATTATATGGATAGCTTTAATAATATTTTTTATCTTTAATTCAAGATTCTTATTCTCATTGGGTAAGACATTATATTCATTCATAATTCTTACAATTTTCCAGCACAACTTTACATTCCACTTGGATTTGAGACATTGTATTTAGTAAATATTTTTAAAATTCAATTTGAGATAATTTTATGTAGAAAAATACTTTTGTATAAAAAGTTAAGTCATCATCTTTTTCCTCTCTCACGGATTAGTATAAGTTGATAAATAAAGTAAGCAATATTCAATTGATAATGCGATAGCTTGTGATAGAGTAATGATTGCTGCGGTAACTTCTTTGCTTTACCTTAATAAATATGCGATGTCACCTTGTCAATAGTTCCCCACTCCAATTCTGAAACTAGACATCACCAACTCAAAACCTATGAAATTGCAAATAACTCACTTTTATTAATATGAATTTAATAATTAAATTTCAAAACTATGATAAACATTAAGATTTGGAAAAATCAATGGCTAGTATGAAAAATATAATAGGTCAAAACCGTTACATAATGTCTATGGACATGATAATAGGTCCAAAACCGTTACATAATGTCTAGGGACATAATAAATTTGAGATAAAAAAGGGTTGAATATTTTGATATTTGTTTTAAATGTTATAATATTTTGTTATTTGATTTAGTTTTATATGCCAAGTTTTTAGGAAAAAAATTAATAATATTGGACAAGTTTTATTGGTGTCTGCGATTGAACAATCTTTATTTTTCATGTCAAATCATTCTCGATTTTTTAAAACCGATGATTAATACATATTTATGAATAGTTTGACACTTGTCTTCCATGTGATGGGCTTGGATCCCAATTTTCTATGTGCATTGATTTTGAAAGGGTGTTCATTAACTTCAATCATTCAATAAATTGATTTTGCAACCCTAAATTTTTATCATTATTTTGGGTTTCAATGAGAAACAAACTTTCTATTGTATCTAAATGGGGTTATAAATGGCAATGGTTCCTTCTCATGATAGTGTGGGTTATATTTATTGTAAAACTAAGGGTCTTAATCAATCAAACCTTTGATTGAAAATGAGTTAATCTTGCTTTGATTGAAAATGAGTTAATCTTGATTTGATTAAATGTTTACTACAAGTGGATGCTACGATGGTACATGTTTTTCCTACCTCATGTTATTTGTATGTGTGAAGTCTATTTGATGGGTGTACGTCTTCATTGTAAGATACTCAAAAGTGTTGGTTGGTGTTGGCTATATTGACCAAGTTCAATAATGAAGATATATATGAAGTTAGTTTCCTTGGTTTAGGGTGTTCAAGAGTAAAGATATATCCTGTGCTTGTTTCTTGTATTTTGCTTTGCTCTTTCAAGTAGGATTTCAAAATGGTGTTAGAGTTAGATTGACCTAGACTTTAGCGATAATGGTTTTGCTAGGAGCCACAAAGGTTTCTAGGGTAAACCTTTTGTGCATGCTTCTTGTGTTTTATTTTGATTCTCCCTCATAGGATTTTAATATGGTATTAATGATAGATTACCTTGGACTTTAGTGAGAGTGGTTGAAACTGGGCATTAAGAAGGTAGGGTCTTGTCTATTCATTGTAGAAAAGGGAAATGAGCCTCTAGTATGGGTACAATGAATGAAGCAAGAGAAGGTGATGAAATTCATTTGATTTTAACGAAATGGATATCATGGCATCATGATGATGCTCTTGTTGTCATGAGAAAACTTAGGTTGTTGTGTTGGAGAAAGTGCTTGGGCTTCATTGAGGGAGAAGTTAGATGATTTGGTTAATCACTTGGTTGTTGATGGTATCTTGAGTATTGAATCTTATTGTGGTTGTTACACAATAGTGAAAGATAAGGAGAAGATTGATATAATAGAGTCTATTGGGTATGCTTGATGATGGAGCATGGATATACACGTTGTTGTGACTTGGGTAAAATATAGTTGTTTACAAGTGCTTAGAAGCAATTATCTCAATATTATTGTATTGATTCAAGCCCAAATCTACTCATTGTGGGTAGGTGTGCATCTTCTAGGGACCAAAGGACAATATCTTATACTTTATGGCATTTTGTAGATGGAACGCTTTCACATGAGATCCATATATGGGGGTCGTAGTTTGGAAGGTTGTTTTGAATGGTGATGGACCCGATACGCTACTTGACTCCAATAAAGAGCAAAACTAAGTAGAGGAATGAGATAGAAGCAAGTTATCTCTTGTGGTAATGGTGTGTTGTATAGTGGGCCTTGTTAAAGAAATGTAACTACGGAAGACATTCTATTTATACTTGTCTATTGTATTATTCTATTCCTCCTTCGGAAGATGTCATTGATGTAATTAATAATGTAAGGGTCATTGAAAGAGTCAATGTAAACCCTAGGTCTTATGTCGGCCTAGAAGAAGCCATAAGAGATTATTATATTATGTAATTAAGAGGTCATCCCAGTCAGTTAGGAGAAGTCGGCCCAGTTGGGGAAAATTCACCCCAACGGAAGAATATAAATAGAGGATGTCTCTCTCATTTGTACTCACTCATCTCACTCACTCAAGTTCGCACAGGAGAGAGAGAGAAGTTCGCACAAGTGGAGGAGTAGATGATTTTGTCTTGGGGTTTACTTTTGTACTTTGTAATTTCTATATTGAGGAAGATTTTTCCGGGGTTTTCTCCCTTGTGGTTTCCCTAAGAGAAATATTGTGTTCATTGTGTTCTTGCTGTGCTTGTATTTCTTTTAGTGATAGATTGTTTAATGGTATATGCTAAACAAGTAAAAACTAACATGGTATCAGAGCAGGCGTGAAAGAAAACAATGTCCAGCATCCGTAACTGTAGAAACTAGGGCTTCTTGTTCTGGGAGCACCCTCCACAGATCAACTGAAAAAGAGAGTGCATCTAACTCGCCTCACTAGGGCGCATCTTTTCATTTTTGGGTCACCCACTACAACCCGAGAGAATTAGAGCATCAAGTTTTTGGATCATCTGCTCACAGAATTGGGAGGAGTACTTTGATCAATTGGCCTTGAGGAGGCGAATTTTCTCATCCACTTAGTTTTCCAAAATCCCAAAGTCAGAATGTAACATCCCGAAATCTCATAAAAATTTAAAACTTTTGAAAATAACATTAAATACGATAATTATAATTGCGGAAATAATAATCATTGATTACGACAACATTAAATGAAAAGTTATTAGTACTAAACATAATTTAATTTCTGTATTAGCAGCATTATGATAATGACGAATTTAACACACATTTGTCAATCTGATTAATGTAATTAAATGTACGGAAAGGTCAGAATTATGATGTGAAATTTGTAATATTGTCAAGACACTGACAGTTTGACTTTTGATGAAAAGGGTGTCCTACGAGGTATCCTGGAGCTTACTTAGCTGCAATGCTAAAGCAAAATGAATGTTCTATGTGCAGATGACAGGTAAGAAGTTTCATGGCTGCGTAAATTCAAAGTACATGTATGGTTCAGTTTCAGCGTCATAGATAAATAGATTGTTAGAAATCTGTTGCGACTCACCATAAGTATGCAGGTATGAATTTCATAGCTATAAATACTGTTTTCAAATGCTGTCTTACAACTCAACAATGTTTAAAACATAGTCATCTATGAACGTCATCATGCTAATAGGTTTGTCGCTGTAATCCTTGTCGTTGTTGTAGTGGCTGGCTTCGTCGTTGTCTTAAGATAATAAATATTTGTATACTACTAAAGTTGTAAATGTATTGTTAACCATAATTGCATTGCATTAAGGGTTAGGGTATGAAGTCCATGACCATAGCATAGTTTTTATGCCAGTTATAAATTATGGTCTTGTTGAAAATCAACAAATGCATGCTCTTGTCTTTTTAATAGTTACAATAATGAAAAATCTATGAATAATATACCAACCATATAAATGTTATAAATTTCTATCCTATGCAATACTTTGACATTTTTAAACTATTCACAAAATATAACAATGTTTATAATATTAAAATCATATCAAATTGGAACTTCATTACGTGACTATATAAGCACTAATATCCAAATGATATATAAAATTTCGACTATAACTTAAAAACTCTATCTACCATACAATATAACAATAACGTTTTTAAACTTATGAATATCAAAATGGAACTACACCGTTTGAATTTAAGGCACTGACATGAAAATATGTCGACAGGGTGGCGAGTTGACAGTTCAATAAATGGCATAGCCTCGAGCTATTGTGAAGATCGCGTCTCAATCCTGCATTAATAACTCGGTTCACAACTCAGCATGAGGGGGATTGTTACCGATCCACGCAGTGAAAAGTTGATGTATTATCAACTGCGTCAACCTCTGTGTGATGATTTCTATAGTGAACTCCTCCGAGCTGGCTGTTGTTCGATCCTTTGTGTGCCACAGTGGCATTGCCATGCTTGTACAATGGATGGGGCATTAATTGCAGAGGTTGTTTGTCCCAATGCCATCTCGCTGGTACTATTATAATCGTTGATTGTATTGAGTTTGGACCGTCTAATGAAACCCTAACATTTGTCGTCGTTTTGGTTTAATAGATTTGAATGTTGTTTATTATTCTATTGTTTCGATCTGTGTGGCCGACAGGCTGCCGAATTCTAGGGTTAGAAAGTTTTGTAAGAGGTTCGACCTCAAGACCTGTAACTTAGGGTTGAAGTTGCAGGTTTTCTTTCTCTGTAATGGCGTGGTGTTAAAATGTTGGGTCTCTGGTTCGGAGTGTTAAAGAGTTGATGTTTTTAAGCTTTTCGTTTGAGAAAAAGAGTGAAACACACAAAGTTGCAAATGATAGAGATACCCCGGTCTCATCTACAACAGAGCTCTCGTCGCTTTCTGGTGAATGTGAAGAACTTGGCCGCTTGCTGTGAAGGTAATTGTTCTCCAACGAATAGTGATTTTGTTTTGAACTTTGTCTTACAGATAAAAAAAAATAATAGCTGTTCTAATTCTAGGTTATTGTTTTGTCAGTTGCAGGTTGTGAAGAACGATTTGAGAAAAGGTTTGGAAAAGGGCATGCTTCCATTCCTGGTAAGTTCCGGGTCTAAAAACCTCATAGGTACCTTTCGACTGTGGTTGGTGTGGTTTCAAAGGGATGAGTAGCTAGTTTTTCACCATGCCTCATCGTTGTCTGTCAATTGAAAAACTTCGAAGAACCCTTTTGTTATTCAAATGACGTCTGTACAGAGATGTGATTCTCGTTTGTTTGTGTGATACTCGGTGTTTAAACATTGATGCCCAACTCGTCGAACTGGGAGTTGTAATACTCGTCAAAGCAGAGGGTTTATGGACTCATTTTCAAATGTTGAACTTGGGAATAAACCCTGTGTGATTTCATTTGGAAAACATGTTGTAAATTTTGTTTATGAGAAAATTGTTTTCCCTTCTTAAAGTTGGAACTTGTATTGGTTCAAACTTTGAGCATGACCTGCTGGTTTATGTTATGAGCAAAGAGATAAAGAAATAGAGCCGAGGGCTCGTCTAACTGTAGATACTAAGTTTTCTTCTCAGCAATGAAAAATAAATATACTATTTCAATTTGTGCTTTTCGTCTTTGTTATACATTGATTTCTGTGTGTTGAAATTGTGACTTTCGAGCTAGGTCAGAGTCTAAAAGCTTGTCGAATGATAACTCTGTAATGTGATGCTGAAATGGTTTTTATTTCGTTTGTAATGGAAAATGAACAGGGCCATACCCTAGTTCGTGTTTTGTCTTTGAATATGATAGATATGAGTTAAAAATAATCTTCCGAAAAGCCCTTATTTGTAGCTAGGGTTTGTACTGTAACTTAAAGGTGGATATAATATGTGTTTTTAAGATACCGTGGATAATGATAATGAAAATCTAGAACAAATGCGATCCAGGGTTTTACAGTTGATATGATGCTATGGTTAGTGATATATACAGTTCGTAATGTAATAGAAATTACAACACTCAGATTGAATAATACATGCAATTTGAAATGTGAAGTGATAAGTGTAGACAATAAAGGTTTTGTATTTCCTTCGTTTATAGTTCTGATAATACTGATATGATTGTAGAAAATACCCCGGTCTCATCTACAGTAGAGCTCTCGTCGCTTTCTGGTGAATGTGAAGAACTTGGCCGCTTGCTGTGAAGGTAATCGTTCTCCAACGAATAGTGATTTTGTTTTGAACTTTGTCTTACAGATAAAAAAAAATAACAGCTGTTCTAATTCTAGGTTATTGTTTTGTCAGTTGCAGGTTATGAAGAACGATTTGAGCAAAGGTTTGGAAAAGGTCGCGCTTCCATCCCTGGTAAGCTCCGGGTCTAAAAACCTCGTAGGTGCCTTTCGACTGTGGTTGATGTGGTTTCAAAGGGATGAGTAGCCAGTTTTTCACCATGCCTCATCATTGTCTGTCAATTGAAAAACTTCGAAGAAACCTTTTGTTATTCAAATGATGTCTATACAGAGATGTGATTCTCGTTTGTTTGTGTGATACTCGGTGTTTAAACATTGATGCCCAACTCGTCGAACTGGGAGTTGTAATACTCGTCAAAGCAGAGGGTTTATGGACTCGTTTTCAAATGTTGAACTTGGGAACAAACCCTGTGCGATTTCGTTTGGAAAACATGTTGTATATTTTGTTTATGAGAAAATTGTTTTCCCTTCTTAAAGTTGGAACTTGTATTGGTTCAAACTTTGAGCATGACCTCTTGGTTTATGTTATGAGCAAAGAGATAAAGAAATAGAGCCGAGGGATCGTCTAACTGTAGATACTAAGTTTTCTTCTCGGCAATGAAAAATAAATATACTATTTCAATCTGTGTTGTTCGTCTTTGTTATACGTTGATTTATGTGTGTTGAAATTGTGACTTTTGAGCTAGGTCAGAGTCTAAAAGCTTGTCGAATGATAACTCTGTAATGTGATGCTGAAATGGTTTTTATTTCGTTTGTAATGGAAAACGAACATGGCCATACCCTAGTTTGTGTTTTGTCTTTGAATATGATAGATATGAGTTAAAAATAATCTTTCGAAAAGCCCTTATTTGTAGCTAGGGTTTGTACTGTAACTTAAAGGTGGATATAATATTTGTTTTTAAGATACTGTGGATAATGATGATAAAAATCTAGAACAAATGCGATCCAAGGTTTTACAGTTGATATGATGCTATGGTTAGTGCTATATACAATTCATAATGTAATAGAAATTACAACACTCAGATTGAATAATACATGCAATTTGAAATGTGAAGTGATAAGTGTAGACAATAAAGGTTTTGTATTTCCTTTGTTTACAGTTCTGATAATACTGATATGATTGTAGGAAATTATTCTATCAATAAATTTGTGATGAAAACCACAGTGTGTGTGACATGTGTGATTAATGTAATTTGTGACTTGTGATTATAGCTAGCACTTCTAGTTATTGCAACAACAATATTTGTTTCTAAATATAATGTACAGAACTTTAAAATGCATTGTTTTCCTATGTCAATAATAAGGATAGGAAGAACACAATGAAATTGTACAGTAAATAATCTATACTTGTTTTCCATGAAAACAATGGAATATTCTAGACTGTAATAGATATTGTATAGTAATTACTACTGTTAATTATAGGGCAGAAAATGGAAACACAATTCAATCACTGCACTTGTCTATCGAATCAGTGGCAGTTTGACTATCTTCTCATCTATTCTTAATTTGCTTATCTACACTAGAGTACAATGCATAAAACAACATGTGGAAAAATGTAGATATTGGTTTATCAATTCAAATCATCATTGAAACTTTAACATGTAGACTTTCAAACAGAATCAGGACACAATTATTCTTCAAAGCAGAGATTAATAATTTTACTTAAACAGAACTAATAATTGAAATAAAGTAGAAACTGTAAAACTTGGATAAAATCTGTAGGGGACAAACAACCCAAGAAGACTGTTCCACCCAACCAATTCCTGAAGATAGTCAAGTACTTGCCTTAGGACCCCCGAGCCTGTTCACTGAACCACCAGGAGGAAGAAACTTAGGAATTTAGGATCTCCACCTCCAGTAACATTAACTGTTGAATCTTCAAGAACTAGCAGTCCAAAAGACTTGCACCAGCATCTCTGGTTCTTCTTAGCAATATGAAGACTTATGATTGCACTCACAACTAGCCTCCCTATTTGAATCTCTTAGTGATCACCTGATGCACATGAGAAAATATTTCTGCAGAAAATATTGTGTAAGAGCTTCCTGCTCAATTCGAATTTTCCTTATGTAGGCTGCCTAGGCCTTTTCAGTTGTTACTGGGTCATTAAATGAGCTGCCTACCCACTCCCACCACCTGGGGGATAATGCCACATTTTTTGGGGTAGATGTCCCATAACCAACAGCTAATGGTGTGATGCAATTGCTGCCATCTGTCCCATACCTTCGAACAACTTCCATTCCTCCTAGTGGGTCAATGAACACTCATTTAACAGTCCCCTTGGGTGTTTGTCTCCTAATTAATTTATTTAAATAATAATAATTAGTAATTACATTCATCCTTGATCAAAACTGATCATAATTACAAAACTTTGTAATTAAATTTAACATAAAGTATTTTGCTAATAAAATAATAATTTCTGAAATTTGGGTAGGTGACATACACCCCCTTAAGTCTCAACATCGTCCTCGATGTTGGTTAATCACTCCTTGAGTGTTCCTGAAACAGAGTTGGGTATGCTGCCTGCATACTACTCTCCAAATCCTAGGTTGCCTCTTATGGGATAAGGTGCTTCCACTGCACCTTCACTTGCCCAATGGTGCGATTCCAGAGAATAGTTTCCCTCCTTCCGAGGATACAGTCCGGTTCCACTGGAAAGTGTCCGTCTTGTCCCACCTGTACATCATTCCAGTTTACAACATGAGTAGCATCATGTACATATTTCTTTAAAAACGATATATGAAAAACATTATGTATTTTTAAGTTTGGTGGCAAAGCCAGTTGGTATGCCACTGCTCCAACCTTAGACAATATTTCAAAAGGACCACAATACCTGAGTGCCAACTTGGCACAAATTGCCAATTTCAATGAACTCTTTTTCGGTCTTACCTTGAGGAATACATGTTCACCAACCTGGAACTCTTTATGAGTTCTTTTTAAATCTGCTTGACTATTTTGCCTATATAGGGCAGCTTTTAAATGTCCTTGTACCTGTTTCACAATTAGTTCTAACTCCTGCAATAATTCAGGTCCTAAAACAACTCTATTTACTAGATCATTCCACGAAACAGGTGTATCACATTTCCTACCATAAAGAATTTCAAAAGGACTAATTCTGGCCGATGCATGATAATGATTATTATAAGCAAATTCTACTAAGTGCAAGTAGTCTTCTCACTTACCAGGCTGAACCTTAACATACATTCTTAATAAATATTCTAAAACTTGATTTACCCTTTCTGTCTGTCCATTTGTTTGTGGATGAAATGCTGTACTGAAATTTAAGGTTGTATTCAACCCCTTAAACAGTGACCTTTAGAAGTTTCCAGTAAACTTAGAGTCACAATCTGAAATTATTACTTTCGGTATCCCATGTAGTCGAAATTTTTTTTTCATAAAGATTTTTGCAATGTCTGGGGCTTTATGAGTAGTATTCACAGGTATGAAATGTGATGCTTTGCTGAGTTTGTCCACTACCACCATGATAGAATCATGTTGTTTATGATTTTTAGGTAATCTAGTAATAAAGTCTATGCTGATCACTTCCCATTTCCAACTTGGTATCGATAATAGTTGCAACAATCCAGTAGGATGTTGGTGTTCAACCTTCACTTTTTGACAATCCAAACATTTAACTATGTACTCTACTACTTCATCCTTCATTATGAGCCAATAGTACTCTTTTCTTAACATAGTAATGGTCTTTTGATAACCTGGATGACCAGAATATTGACTTCTATGCATCTCATTTAATATCAGAAATTTTATTTCTGGTATGTCTGGTACATACAATCTGTTTTTATATAGTAATAATCCATTATCCTTCATGCTGTAATCTGCCATAAAATTTTTAGAACTGTTGTTTGCTGTCTTTTCCTTCATTTTTCTGTATTCTTCATCTGTTTCACTCTTTTCAAGAATTTGATTTTCCAAATCAGTTGAATAAGTACTGATGGCTGAATTAAAATTCAGTTTTGCCTTACGACTTAAAGCATCTGCAACCGTGTTCTCCTTTCATTTAATATGCTGAATTTCAAAATCATACTCACTTAAGAAAGTCAACCATCTAGCTTATCTAGCGTTCAGGTTTGTCTGATCTAATAAATATTTTAGACCCATGTTATCTGTCAATAATGTAAATTTTCTGCCAATAAGGTGGTGACGCCACATTTTTAAGGCATGAATTACTGCCAATAACTCTAAATCATAGGTAGAGTAGTTCTTTTCATGTACTTTCAACTTTCTAGATTCATATGCCACCGCATGCCCTTCCAGTGTCAGGACTCCACTGAGTCTGTCATTGCATGCGTCTGTACAAACTACAAAATCCTTGTTTGGGTCTGCTATCCTCAAGATAGGTGCTGTCGTCAATAATTCCTTTAATTTCTTAAAATTGTCAGAACATTTCTGATCCCACACAAATTTCTTCCCTTTCTTCTGCAAGGAAGTTATGGGATTGGCAATCTTTGAAAATTTTTCTATAAAATTTATGTAATATCCAGTAATGCCCATAAATGATCTTACATCCGACACATCCTTAGGAACCGGCCAATCATTAATGGCCCTTATCTTGTCGGGGTCAACCGAGATTCCTTCTTTTGAAATTATGTGTCCTAGATACTGAATTTTGTCCTTGTGGAAGTCACACTTGCTAAACTTAGCGTATAGTTGATGATCTCTTGGAACTTGTAAGATAATCCTTAAATGTTCATCATGCTCTTCTTTACTTTTAGAATACACCAAAATGTCATCTATAAACGCAACATCAAACTTGTCTAAGTATTTGTGCATAATATTATTCTTCAAACACATAAATACAGCCGGGGAATTAGTCAAGCCAAATGGCATGATTACGAACTCGTAATGTCCATACCGAGTTCTGAAAGCTGTCTTGAAAATATCTTCATTCTTAACCCGTACTTGATGATATCCTAATCTTAGATCAATCTTTGAAAATATCGTTGCTCCACGCAGTTGATCAAATAGATCGTTTATGTGGGGAAACGGATACCGATTCTTGATCGTCATCTTATTAAGATGATGATAACCTATACACAGTCTTAGGGTTCCATCTTTCTTCTTAACAAAGATGACAGGTGCTCCCCAAGGAGACACACTGGGTCTAATATACTTCTTATCAATGAGTTCCTTCAACTGTGATTTTAATTCGTTTAATTCCAGTATGTTCATTCTGTATGGAGCTTTTGAATTTGGTACTGCTCCTGGTATTAACTCGATGGTAAAATCTAAATCTCTTTTAGGAGGTAATCCTGGAATCTCCTTAGGAAATACATCCTTAAAATACTTTAGGACAGGTACGTCCTCTAATTTCAGTTTGTCCTCTTTACCAATAAACTCATCATTTACTACGTTTACTGCAAACATCTGGCATCCTTTCCTAACTTCCCTCTTGACTTGCATGGCTTAAATCTGTCTAAGGGTTACCTTCCTTGGGATGCCTTTTATTTCTACAGTTTTTCCTTCGTCATTTAAACATGTAAAACTTTTTCTATAACAGTCCAGAATGACATGATGGGCTTCTAACCAGTCCATCCCAACTATAATATCATAAGATCCTAAAGGTAGAATATTCAACTTGATTTGTGTTTGTAAATGATTCATGGATAAAGCACAACTTTCTATAAAATCTGATACTTTCCTCTTTGTTCCAGTTGCTAGTCTAACTAACCAAGATTTACTAAACTTTTCTGTTTTCAACTTAATACTTTCCACAATATCTGGTGATATATAACTTAAGCTAGCACCTGGGTCAATTAAAACAATAACATGATGATTTTGTAGCATACCTTCAATCTCTACCATGGAAATTTGATGATCTGCTTGCCTGTTGTCAAGTGCTGCATTTATTCTGGGCATCTCCCTCGCCACGTCTCCAACAGTATGTTCAGTTTGGATAGAATTGATGTTGTTAGCCTTTCGCTTCCTCAATGGACATTCTGATGCATAATGGGGACCTTGGCATTCAAAACATTTGATAGGTGCTTTTTTCTCAATAGTCCTAGTATCATTAGGAGCATTTTTGGGTGCTGTAGAATTCTGCTGTGAATTCTTTCTGGAATTATTCCCTTGGAAATTCCGATTCTGAAAATTCTTCCTTTGGAACCCGGAATTTCCACTGAATCTGAAAATTTTCTTTTTCTGCTCAAAGTTGCTGGGCTTATGATTTTTTCAGTTTGACATTCCTTCTCTTTTCCGATTTGTGTCATAACAGAAAATTGCCTTTCTCATAGCCTCTTCCAAATTTTTAGGACTGTCGTACTCGATTCTGTCCTCAATACTGAAAGGTAGGCAGCTCAAGTATCTTTGAATCTTTGGTTTTTCTTCTATGAGGTATGGCACATATCTCAATAAGTTCAGAAATTTACTGTTCATTTCCTTCATGTTCATACCTCCCAACTTCAAATCGTAGAACTCTTTGTATTTTTCTTCATAGTACTGTTCAGATAAATACTTCTTTTTAAAATATCGTTTAAAAGCAATCCATCTTACATCTTTATCTTTGATGCCCTTTACTCTTTTGATGTCCTGCCACCAAATATCCGATTTTCCGGTCAAGTTATATATAGCCATTTTTTCCTTCAAGAACTCTGAATAGTTATAGATATAGAAGTATTTCTTCATACCGGACAGCCAAGCTTCAGCTGTCTCTCCCTTCTCAGTTTCTCCATTGAAAGTTGGAGGTCTAATCTTTTTGAACTCCCCGGAAATCTGCTCATATTCCTTATGACTTTTCCTTCTGGGTTTGGAATCTCCTTCACTGCTATCACTGGTGTAGTTACGTTTCTTTTTACGCACTTCGATAGCATCTCCTGATTAGGTTGAGCTACTTTTCACCTCACTGGTTTTCATTTTCTGATTTTTATTAGCATGAGGTAGATCCTCAACTTTGGAGATATCTTCATTTTCTCTCTCTTGCTCCTCAGTTGGGTACTGTTCAAACAACACTTGATTTAATTGTTCTTGTGCCTGCAGAATTCTTTCATTGTCTTGTTTCAATGATCTGATTTCTGCCTTTAATTCATGAAAAGCTCGTAACAATTCTGACAAACTGTTATTTAGTTCACCGTGACCTTCTTCTACATAGTGTTGTCCCGAGCTGTGGCTGTTTGGTTGAAATCTGTTGTCTATATGATCAGTTGAATTCTCCATACCTGTAGCTAAAAAAATAATTTCTGGATAACATCATAATTAAAATTTAAATTAGTAAAGTTTCTTGCTGTATAAAATTTTTCTGCCGCGTGTTCTTGGACCTCTTTCAGGCCTAGAGTTTGAACATGAGCTCTGATACCACATGTAACATCCCGAAATCTCATAAAAATTTAAAACTTTTGAAAATAACATTAAGTACAATAATTATAATTGCGGAAATAATAATTGTTGATTACGACAACATTAAATGAAAAGTTATTAGTACTAAACATAATTTAATTTCTATATTAGCAGCATTATGATAATGACGACTTTAACACACATTTGTCAATCTGATTAATGTAATTAAATGTACGGACATGTCAGAATTATGATGTGAAATTTGTAATATTGTCAAGACACTGACAGTTTGACTTTTGATGAAAAGGGTGTCCTACGAGGTACCCTGGAGCTTACTTAGCTGCAATTCTAAAGCAAAATGAATGTTCTATGTGCATACGACAGGTAAGAAGTTTCATGGCTGCGTAAATTCAAAGTACGTGTATAGTTCAATTTCAACGTCGTAGATAAATATATTGTTAGAAATCTGTTGCGACTCACCATAAGTATGCAGGTATGAATTTCATAGCTATAAATACTATTTTCAAATACTGTCTTACAACTCAACAATGTTTAAAACATAGTCATCTATGAACGTCATCATGCTGATAGGTTTGTCATTGTAATCCTTGTTGTTGTTGTAGTGGCTGGCTCCGTCGTTGTCTTAAGATAATAAATACTTGTATACTACTAAAGTTGTAAATGTATTGTTAACCATCATTGCATTGCATTAAGGTTTAGGTATGAAGTCCATGACCATAGCATAGTTTTTATGCCAGTTATAAATTATGGTCTTGTTGAAAATCAACAAATACATGCTCTTGTATTTTTAATAGTTACAATAATGAAAAATCTATGAATAATATACCAACCATATAAATGTTATAAATTTCTATGCTATGCAATACTTTGACATTTTTAAACTATTCACAAAATATAACAATGTTTATAATATTAAAATCATATCAAATTGGAACTTTATTACGTGACTATATAAGCACTAATATCCAAATGATATAAAATTTTGACCATAACTTAAAAACTATATCTACCATACAATATAACAATAACGTTTTTAAACTTATGAATATCAAAATGGAACTATACCGTTTGAATTTAAGGCACTGACATGAAAATATGTCGATAGGGTGGCGAGTTGATGGTTCAATAAATGGAATAGCCTCGAGCTGTTGTGAAGCTCCGGGTCTAAAACCCTCGTAGGTGCCTTTCGACTGTGGTTGATGTGGTTTCAAAGGGATGAGTAGCTAGTTTTTCACCATGCCTCATCGTTGTCTGTCAATTGAAAAACTTTGAAGAACCCTTTTGTTATTCAAATGATGTCTGTACAAAGATGTGATTCTCGTTTGTTTGTGTGATACTCGGTGTTTAAACATTGATGCCCAACTCGTCGAACTGGGAGTTGTAATACTCGTCAAAGCAGAGGGTTTATGGACTCGTTTTCAAATGTTGAACTTGGGAACAAACCCTGTGCGATTTCGTTTGGAAAACATGTTGTAAATTTTGTTTATGAGAAAATTGTTTTCCCTTCTTAAAGTTGGAACTTGTATTGGTTCAAACTTTGAGCACGACCTGCTGGTTTATGTTATGAGCAAAGAGATAAAGAAATAGATTCGAGGGATTGTCTAACTGTAGATACTAAGTTTTCTTCTCGGAAATGAAAAATAAATATACTATTTCAATCTGTGTTGTTCGTATTTGTTATACGTTGATTTCTGTGTGTTGAAATTGTGACTTTCGAGCTAGGTCAGAGTCTAAAAGCTTGTCGAATGATAACTCTGTAATGTGATGCTAAAATGGTTTTTATTTCGTTTGTAATGGAAAACGAACAGGGCCATACCCTAGTTTGTGTTTTGTCTTTGAATATGATAGATATGAGTTAAAAATAATCTTCCGAAAAAGCCCTTATTTGTAGCTAGGGTTTGTATTGTAACTTAAAGGTGGATATAATATTGGTTTTTAAGATACTGTGGATAATGATGATGAAAATCTAGAACAAATGCGATCCAGGGTTTTACAGTTTATATGATGCTATGGTTAGTGCTATATACAATTCATAATGTAATAGAAATTACAACACTCAAATTGAATAATACATGCAATTTGAAATGTGAAGTGATAAGTGTAGACAATAAAGGTTTTGTATTTCCTTTGTTTACAGTTTTGATAATATTGATATGATTGTAGGAAATTAATCTATCAATAAATTTGTGATGAAAACCACAGTGTGTGTGACATGTGTGATTAATGTAATTTGTGACTTGTGATTATAGCTAGCAATTCTAGTTATTGCAACAACAATATTTGTTTCTAAATATAATGTACAGAACTTTAAAATGCATTGTTTTCCTATGTCAATAATAAGGATAGGAAGAACACAATGAAATTGTACAGTAAATAATCTATACTTGTTTTCCATGAAAACAATGGAATATTATAGACTGTAATAGATATTGTATAGTAATTACTACTGTTAATTATAGGGCAGAAAATGGAAACACAATTTAATCACTGCACTTGTCTATCGAATCAGTGGCAGTTTGCCTATCTTCTCATCTATTCTTAATTTGCTTATCTACACTAGAGTACAATGCATAAAACAACATGTGGAAAAATGTAGATATTGGTTTATCAATTCAAATCATCATTGAAACTTTAACATGTAGACTTTCAAACAGAATCAGGACACATTTCTTCTTCAAAGCAGAGATTAATAATTTTACTTAAACAGAACTAATAATTGAAATAAAGTAGAAACTGTAAAAATTGGATAAAATCTGTAGGGGACAAACAACCCAAGAAGACTGTTCCACCCAACCAATTCCTGAAGATAGTCAAGTACTTGCATTAGGACCCCCGAGCCTGTTCACTGAACCACCAGGAGGAAGAAACTTAGGAATTTAGGATTGTAAAATTAGTCACAGCAGATCTAATGAACAAGTAAATCAATCACAACAGATGAACATAGAAAATATGGTGCAAAACTCTGCAAAACATGCAGCAGTGCTCAATATCCCAATAAGGGTGAATGATTACAATATAAACTGTCTCAATGACTAAGCAATTCAAATTGCCTAAGTAGGTCATTCGAATCACTGAATGGAGTAGCTTGACTCCAACTAGGAGTCCTCATCATCAATCAGTAGTGGTCATCAATGCACAAGAACCAGTCATCCAGGTGTCAATCTGAGTCTAACTGAGTGTAACAAGTGTAACTGAAGTGTGTAGCACTGATTAAGGGAAGGAGGCTCAGTGGGGGCGCATGGGAGGCTAACTGAATTCAGAACAAGTCATCTAGTCAATCTGGAGGTCCAACGGAAGTGAAACAGTCAGTCGAGAGTGAAACTAGCCTCAAATCAGGGAGAATCGGAGCTAACTGAGTGTAATTGAAGTGGAACTGCAGTCGTAGGTGAACAAGTGCGCCCTTATCTGGCAGTAGGTGAGAAGTGGGCGCCTTCCTGACTAGGAGGGATAAAAATTTGAAGTAAGTGGCTCCCGGGTGCTAGAATAAGGTGGCTAAGGTGCTGGAGGCATCAACCTGGTGACTGGGATGCATGCAAAATGCATGCAAACCCTAGAATTTGCATGCAAACCCTAATTGTCTGCAAGATCCTGAAAAAGATGATGTGGATATCCGAACAAGGATCTCCACCTCCAGTAACACTAGTTGTTGAATCTTCAAGAACTAGCAGTCCAAAAGACTTGCACCAGCATCTCTGGTTCTTCTTAGAAATATGCAGACTTATGATTGCACTCACAACTAGCCTCCCTATTCGAATCTCTCAGTGATCACCTGATGCACATGAGGAAATATTTCTGCAGAAAATATTGTGTAAGTGCTGCCTACTCATTTCGAATTTGCCTTATGTAGGCTGCCTAGGCCTTTTCAGTTGTTACTGGGTCATTAAATGAGCTGCCTTCCCACTCCCACCACCTGGGGGATAGTGCCACATTTTTAGGGGTAGATGTCCCATAACCAATAGCTAGTGGTGTGATGCAATTGTTTCCATCTGTCCCATACCTTCCAGCAGATTCCATTCCTCTTAGTGGGTCAGTGAACACTCATTTAACAGTCCCCTTGGGTGTTTGTCTCCTAATTAATTTATTTAAATAATAATAATCAATAATTACATTCATCCTTGATCAAAACTGATCATAATTACAAAACTTTGTAATTAAATTTAACATAAAGTATTTTGCTAATAAAATAATAATTTCTGAAATTTGGGTAGGTGACACGGAAAATTAGGGTTTCTCTGACAAACCCGAAGTCAAGTCATAAGCAGTTTTCAGAAGGACAACTTTTCTGGTAAGTCTCAAATGTATTATATTTCCATTTGAAGTACTCATTATGTCAAGATAACAAGCAATACCAAGCTTGATGAGAAGCTAGGAGGAGCTGAGAACTTCATGGCATGAAAGTATAGAGTCATGCTCATCCTTGAAGAATATGACTTAGAAGACTATATACATGAAGGATTTACAGAACCAGAGGGAGATGAAGCCAAAGCAAGGCATAAGAAGAATATGGTCAAGGCAAAGAGGATCATTGCCGATTCCATCAAAGATCACTTGATCCCCCAAGTGTCTTCCAAGAATAATCCAAAAGAGATGTTTGATGCCCTGACCAACCTATTTGAAGGGAAGAACATTAATAGGAAGATGACCTTGAGAAATCAACTCAAGGGTGTGAAGAACTTGAAGTCTGAGTCCATGCACACATACTTCTCCAAAGTGTCCCAGATAAAAGAACAAGTAGAAGATGTTGGAGACATGGTAGAGGATGCAGAAGTTGTGATGACCACTCTGAATGGTATCCCTAGAGATTGAGAACCATTTGTTTGTGGCATTTGTGCTAGAAAGAAATTGATCCAGTTCCAAAAGCTATGGGAAGAGTGTGTGCACGAGGAAGAAAGAATAGCGGTAAGAGAGGAGAAACTAAACGGAAATGAAGATCAAGCTTTGGTAACTCATGCCAAAGGTGGAAGGAAAAGGAAGAACGATGTACATTCCCGCGAGGACTCTCCAAGAAGACCTCAAAAGAAAAAGAAGTTCAAGAGAGACCTATCTTCAGTTGAATGTTACTCTTGTCACAAGACATGACACATTGCGAGATATTGTCCACTCAAATATGGACATCATAAGAAGCAGAAGAAGATATTTTATGCTCATGCAACGGAAGATAGTGAGTATGATGAAGAAGACAAAGCCAAAGAAGATTCCTCCAATGATGATGAATATGCACTTTAATCCAAACCAGGGGAATACTATCAATTATGCAGTAGTCATTGGAGTAGAAGAAGGACTTCTTTACAAACTGAAGGGTCATGCAGATACAAGATGACCGGGTACCATGAGCCCTTGTGAGCTATAGCATAGAAGACTAGCTCATGTACACTACAAAGGCTTACCAATAGTAAGTAAGGTGGTGTCTAGACTACCAGAAATCCAGGTTGATCATGAAGGAGTATGCAAAGGATGTGCTCAAGGAAAAAGTACAAAGAATCCATTTCCAAGCAATGACAACAAAGCGAAAGGTATTATGGATATTATTCACTCAAATATTTGTGTACCTATGCCCACCACTTCACTAAGCGGGTATGTATACTATGCTTCCTTTATTGATGATTTACTCCCGCAAAACGTGGATTTATTTTCTGAAGAATAAGAATGAAGTATTTGAAAAGTTTAAAGAGTTCAAGGTTCTTGTAGAAAACCTCTCTGAGAAAAAGATAAAGATTCTAAGGTCAGATAATGGAGGGGAATACACTTCAGGAGATTTCAAAGATTTCCGTAAACAAGCAGGGATTAAGAGGGAGCTTACTATTCCCTATAATCCACAACAGAATGGTGTAGCTAAAAGGAAGAACATAACGATCATAGAAGCAGTGAAGGCCATGGTCCATGATCAAGACTTACCGATGCATCTATGGCGAAAAGCAGCCGGAACCGAAGTATATGTACATAACAGAATCTCTCACAGTGCTCTTGGAAACAAGACCCCATAAGAGATGTTTACCAATATGAAGCCTGAAGTTAGCCATCTAAAAATATTTGGATGTCCTGTATTTATTCACATTCCAAAAGAGAAGAGATTAAAGTTGGAACTTTCAGGAAAGAAGGGAATATTTGTGGGCTATAATGAGCAATCAAAGGCTTACTGTATCTACATGCCAGGATTCCGCCAGATTGAACTCAGCCAGGATGTTACATTTGATGAAGACACAACTTTCAACAAATCCAAGAAGGCTCATGAGGATGAAGAGGAGCAGGAGGATCCTAGAGCTACATAAAAAAACAAAGTACCAGAAGGAAATGTTGAATAAGAACCTATTCCATAGGATCATGACATGGAAGAACCTCAGAGACCCGAGGAGACACCTCATGAGGATATTTCTTGGAAGAGAAGACCCGCTTGGGCACGACAATTAATACAAGATGCATGAAGATATGGTGCTCCAAAAGGAAGCAAGATACCAAGGCCATATTCCAGTTATGTATCCTTGATGTAGAAGAACCCACACGATGGAGTGGAGCACACTATTAAGGTCGCCTGCAAGGAGACTGGGATCAAGAGAGATCCTACCAAACAAACAAAGATAAGTATTTGAATTGTTGTTCACATATTTATGTTCCTAGATTTAATGTGTATTATGCATGTTAGAATGTTTGCATTGATGAACAAAATATGCATGTGAAGGGTAAGTGGCCTATGGTGCTGTACAACATTCCATTGCTACTTATCTAGAGTGAAACCTCTTTGCTGACATATTGGGAGTAGTGCACGCTCTTAATAATGTTATGGTAGATGGAAGGCATCTAGAAAGTTACCTTATGATTACACGATATAGATGAATGTTGTGTTGAAGCATTGGCTAAGATAGTTGCATGACTGTGTGAAGTTGTCATGTTTTGGAAACTATGAAATGTTTCTAACCATGCAACTGAGTTTGACTTGTAGGAAATATCGTGAACGATCAATTACAAACGAAGAATGATGAGATTTTTTTCGTAGAACAAGACTTAAGAAATCAAGAAGTACAAAGCAAGGTTTCTTTTAGAAAGAGGGAGTTGACTATGATGAGATGTTTCTCTAGTGGCCAGACACAGTGGTGGATATTACACCAAATAGATGGTGTAATCAAAGTAGAAGAAGATATCGAGCAACCTCCAGGACTTAGGACTCTCTACAGAGAATCACATATGTGTACATTGAAGAAGAATTTGTACGGGCTTAGTAGAAAGTAGCCCTATGTTGCACTCAGTACAACAGAAGCTGAATATGTAGCAGCTTGTTCAGCTTGTAACGAAGCATTGTGGCTTTGCAAGATGTTGGCAAGATTTTTTGATGCAGAGATTGATGCTACAGATATACTCTGTGACAACTAGAGTTGCATGAAGATGATATAGAATCCAGTGTTCCATGATAGATCGAAGCACATCAAGATCAAGTTCCACTATATCCGGGATATGGTGCAAAAGGGAGGTGTAAATCTCAAGTATGTTTCTACAAGGGAACAAGTTGCTGATGTGCTGACTAAGCCTCTGTCTCGCGTAAAGTTGGAATACTTTCGAGACAAGCTTGGTGTGGTCCAGAGGGACCTCGCTCGAAAGAGAGAATGATAGAGCTCCTGTCCTTAGGGGACGGATGCCTGTCCAGGGGTGACCGAAGATCAATACTTTTCGACTGATAGAGTCCCTATCCGTAGGGATGGATGTCTGTCCAGGGGTGACGAAAGATCAATACTTTCCGACTGATAGAATTCCTCTCCGTAGGGATGGATGCCTATCCAGGGGTGATGGAAGATCAGTACTTGACGACTTATAGGGTTCCTATCTGTAGGGATGGATGCCTATCTAGGGATGAAGGAAGATCAATACTTTCCGATTGATAGATTTCCTATCCGTAGGGATGGATTCCTGTCCATGGGTGACGAAAGATCAATACTTTCCAACTGATAGAGTTCCTATCCGTAGGGATGGATTCCTGTCTAGGGGTGACGAAATATCTATACTTGCCAACTGATAGAGTTCCTGTCTGTAGGGATGGATTCCTGTCCAGGGGTGACAGAAGATCAGTACTTTCCGACTGATAGAGTTCTTGTCTATAGGGATGGATGCCTGTCCAATGGTGACGAAAGATCAGTACTTCCTGACTGATAGTGTTCTAGCTGATGATGTTGCTGACGAGGATGATCTAGCAGAGGATGTTGCTAACGAGGATGATCCTACAGAGGATGTTCCAACTGATGATGTTGCTGACGAAGATGTTCCAGAAGAGGATGTTCCATCTTATGATGTTGTAGACGAAGATGTTCCAGCTGATGGTGTTGCTGATCTAGCAGAGGATGTTCCAGCTAATGATGTTGTTGATGAGGATGTTCCAGCTGATGGTGTTGCTGATCCAGCAGAAGATGTTCTAGCAGAGGATGTTGCTGACGATGATACAAAGGATGTTGCTGATGGTGATATTATAGCAGATGATGATGATGATGCTGTTGCTGACATTCCAGCAAACGATGATGATTCTACTCAATCAGATGATACCCCAGACATATGATGATCCAAAATATTCTTACGACATATAGAGATTCACAAGTCAGTTGTGCAACTATTGATGTTACCCGCATAGTACCTTCCTAGTTAAGAGGGAGTGTTAAAGAAATGTAACTACAAAAGATATTCTATTTATACTTGTCTATTGTAATATTGTATTCCTCCTTCGGGAGATGTCATTGATGTAATTAATAATGTAAGAGTCATTGAAAGACTCAATGTAAACCCTAGGTCTTATGGCGGCCTAGAAGAACTCATAAGAGATTATTATTAGTATGTAATTAAGAGGTCGGCCCAATCAGTTAGGAGAAGTCGGCCCAGTTGGGGAAAAGTCACCCCAACGAAATAATATAAATAGAGGATGTCTCTCTCATTTGTACTCACTCATCTCACTCACTCAATTTTGCATAGGAGAGAGAGAGAGAGAAGTTCGCACAAGTGGAGGAGTAGTTGATTTTGTCTTGGGGTTTAATTTTGTACTTTGTGATTTCTATATTGAGGAATATTTTGTTGGGGTTTTCTCCCTTGTGGTTTCCCCGAGAGAAATATTGTGTTCATTGTGTTCTTGTTGTGCTTGTATTTATTTTAGTGATAGATTGTTTAATGGTATATGCCAAAACAAGTATAAACTAACAGGCCTAGTCCCTAACGATTTGTGTCCACAACTTATTAGTGTGTAAGAAATACATAGTGACCACATTCCTTAGTGGCTTCTACTTAGTGTTTGATTGTAGATAAGAGACCTAATGGTGAGGCCATGTTCTTGTTTTGTGTAAAGTCAATACATTGAGCCCAAGTTGAAAAACAAAACCATTTGGTGTGTTTATTTTGTAACCGTTATTCAATGAAGATCCATGGGGAAGAAGTATGCATGCCATCAATAGGGAATGAATCCACTTGTTGATAATTGAGATGCTACACTGCAAGCATGTCAGAATGGTGTGTACCATATGGAATTTATATGGGGGTTGTTGATTATGGGATGAATATATATCCTCGCATGGGATCAAATACACCATTCATTAGTAATTAACTTAGGAGTGGTTTCATTTTTTATGATGAGCCGAGAGGTGTGCATGGTGTTAACTAGCAAGAGGAGACGCATTGCATTGGTTTGTTTTGATGTTGAATAATGTTTTTGGTGCACTCGCAAATTTATTTGTAGATTACAAATGTAAGAAGTTGAAATGGCTTGATGGGTTCATTCTTTGGTCACATACTTGCTTGCTTCAACAAACATGAAGGAGTTCGATAGGAGGAAGTGGGAGCACTTTGGAACATGTCTTTTTGCTGATAGAAATAGAGAGGCAATCGTGAAACCATGTCAATGAGTGCAAAAGGATAGATAATGGCCACTGAAAAGGCATAATGAGGATCGAGGTGGAGCATTAGCTAAAAGCACATGGAGGCCATCGATTGAACAACATAAGAAATCACATGTGAAAGCTTTGGTTTGGGTATTCATCTAAGGTTGGGAATATACTTTCGTGATAGAAATAAGGAGCATCGTGGTAATAGTCTCGAATTTTCAAATAAAAATAGAGGGGATAGGTTTTTTTATCCCAAGTCAATTTTAAAGGAGGGATAGTTACAAGTCAACCTTGATTTGATCAAGGTTTGATCATAAGTGATTTATGGTGGCACGTGGGTTGGGTATTCATCTCGGGAATATACCTTAGGCGATAGAAATAAGGAGCTTCGTGGTAATAATCCGAGATTCTCACGTAAACATATAGGGGGGTAGGTTTTTTTATGCCAAGTCAAGTTTAAAAGAGGGATTGCTAAAAGTTAACCTTGATTGATCAAGGGTTTACATAAGTGGTTTATGGTGACACATGGTTTACCTAACCCATAATATTTGCATGCATGGAGTTTATTTGATGGGTTCATGTCTCTGTGCTAAGATGCCTAGAAGTTGATGTTATTCAACTAAGCTTTGTAGCAAAAAAAATTTGTGCATGCATCTTATTTTCCTTTGGCTCTCTATTTTAATATAATGAGATATTAATTTATTCATTGCTCTCTCTCTCTCTCTCTCTATATATATATATATATATATATATATATATATATATATATATATATATATATATTCCAGGTAAATATCTTGAGGCAAACTCCTCAGCACTTCCCCTCATTTTGAGGATGGCACCCAGGGTAAACCCTATATTCTTCAGGGCACAAGGCCAATAAACAATGAGGCTCGAAGCTGGTACAACAATATACTGATTATGAGTTCAACATGTCACTTACAACAATAGAATCTAGGTGGGGAGAAATCACTCCATCCCACAACCACTCAAGCTAGATCTGATTGATTATATATATATATATATATATATTGATAAAAGTTTTTTATGCATTCTAAATAGTTATAAATATATATATATATATATATATATATATATATATAAAAGTTTTTTATGCATTCTAAATAGTTATAAATTTGATGACCCACTCATCCATCTTCGCAATTTGCTCTTGAACCGGCCCATAAATCAATTTGTCGTATTTTTCTTTAGCGATGCGGGATTGCCGCAACACCCTTGACATGTGGGTGGGGTGTTGTTTTTTGTGGGAAGTTCATTTGCTCCTAACCATGCTTGCAAATCGAATCTAATTCCCACTCAGAGACAGTCTTAGGGTCATGGTCCCAGGAATACAACTTGAGAGGGTCAGTTCGAATAGAAGGGAGAAAGGATCCAAAGACTTGGTGAGCATTCCCGCAACTAATTGCTAGAATAATTCAGATCCCTCACACCCATCTCTAGGTTTGGGATGGGTTTACAGTCCTGCAGAGGATCTTCCCCCAAAAAACAAAACACTTTCTTAAGTGACCTAGGATTCAAAGAGTCTGGAGATTTTGGCCAAAGACTATTCAAATCCCGCTTAAGGCGGCTTCCTTGAATGATAACCCAAGACGACACCTCCGCAGACAAGGCAATTACTAAAAATAAATATGAACCAAGCCAATAGTAAGTGCCATCAGAAGGAAACATAAATACCTTTGGAATGATTTGCCATCGTCGTCGGTTGATAATTTGCTCGTATCCCTTAGCATCATTTTCCATGTTTGCTTCAATTATATATTGATACATTGAGAGAGGTTCAAATGCCATGGCCTCTATATTTTCGCATGATAGAGAAACATTGAAATGTCTTTAAATGTGATCTTCAACAAACATGGGATGATTGAGTAAATAAGTTTACCTCACACCCTCACTCTCTAGTGTTAGCATAACCCCACATTGGGGAAGTAGAGGGCGTTAAAGGGCATCCTTTGGACCACACTAAGTCAATAATATTTTGAAGGCCAAAAGAGAGCATGCATGGCATCCTCAATGAGAGGGAGGGAGAGCCCCTCTTGTTTGTTTTACAAATGATTAGTATCAAGAGCCACATGAATCTCTCTATCTCAAGAAGGAACCGATGGAGATAATACTTTTAATATTCTCCATCAAAATGGATGCCTCTCAAAGGTGGATACAAACCACTAAATAATCATTTCAATTGAAGTTATAGGTGAGAAAATTAAATCTATGAAGAACCATCCTCTAATCTATTGGTTTCATAGGGTTATGGATGCTAGAGTACATACTCGGAAAATGGATTATAATGACATGGAGAGTAAAAATAATATATTCTCAAAAAGTGGATTACAATGATAGGGAGGCTAAAATGATAATTCGAATTGAGATTATGTGCCAAGGGTTCCTTCATAACCATTTTTACTCATCTAGGAGACATGAAAATTTAAAGGTAGGGCCCTATTTCCTTAACTTGGAAGGCTTACACATGTGATAATAGACATAATTATTCAATATATCTAAATATGATCTTAGCAAAACACTAGGGAGGATATACTTATACTACCTCCCTTTGGAATTTTGAAATGAAAATATACTTAAGGAGATGGGAAATTTTATAGGAACTTTCCTTAAAAAATCAGATACGATAAACACATAATTGTATACCTTATATGCTAGGATTTGTGTTCAAATGAGCATATTCCTTCTTCTCAAATCCGTAGTCTTGTAATACCATAAGAGACAATGGCTTCAAATCATAGATTATGAGAAAATCCCCTTGAAATGTAGACAATGTCATGCTCATGGAAATTTAGATTAGATTGTCCAACAAATAAACCACAAACCAAAAGAGGAAAATAAAATAAAACTAGAGGGATTTACTCTAGATAATAAGAACTCAAAATAGTCAAAGAAAAAGTGGAATAAGAAGGAAATTGATAGAGAAATTAAGGTTGCAATAAATAAATATGAGGTCCTAAATTCAGTAATTAAATAATCATAATTATGCCAACTTAGCACCTCCCATAACCCAATCAACCATAAATCTAACAAACCCAAGAGGCACATCATCCTATATTCCATGGTACCACATGATTGAAAACTATTGTGATAGTAAAGAATCCAGTGAGTGGAGATAGGACACCAATCACTATGATATTCTATGAGTAACTATAAGGGGGTAAAGGAAAAGGAACTAACTATGAGCATTTAGAAAGGGGAAAGGAAAATGAAAGCACAATCAATCACATAACATAAATGTTACAAAGAGAGAGGCTCATGGCCCCAAGAATCATGATAATGCAAATTTCAGCAAAGGGATAAATGAAAATAGGAAATGATACGTTGTTATTTGCATATGATAAAGAATTAGTATATGTAGAGATTCTAGATAGTATGATAAATCACACCCTCCTAGCATTACGATATGGAGAGAAAAGTTTGGACAATGCTTCCAATCAATAACTATATTGATGCCAACTTCAACTATAATAAGAACTATCACCAGCTTGGCATCATATAGGAGGCAATGACCTAAAACCTCCTTGGATATCCAAACTCAAAGTCATCCAAACTTAGAAATACCAACCTACCAAAAAGAAAATGGGAGGAGGTAAAAGGCTAAATAAAAAACAAATCCAAGAGGAATATCATATCAGAGAGCTTATTGACCCCAACAAAAAGGATAGTCAAACAAAAATAATCATGGAAAAACCACATATAGTCTTGCTTTAGGAGATAAAATGTAGTCAAGAGTCAATGATGAGGTTTGCTTAGAATATCTTAAATAGATGTGAGTACACAACTATCAACTCAACAAGTTATAGTGAAATCTAGCCATACTTTGGAATCCAAGAGTAACATGGAATGGAAATCAAGATAGAGGGCGACTTAAGATTTTTTGTATTCATATATCACCAATAACGCTAAAATAGAATGTTGGGACATCCTTGAAAGGTATGACAAAAAAATTCTAGTAACATGGGATGGAAACCAAGATAGAGGGTGACTTAAGATTTTGTGTATTCATATATCACCAATAAAGTTAGAATAGAATGTTGGGACATCCTTGAAAGGTATGAAAAACAAATTCTAGTGTAATAATGGATTATAGGAGGGGATTTCAATACCACACTTAACATGGATGACAAAAAGGGGAAGAAGGAGAACTGACACAATTGGTTAGGCATTCTAAAAAGTCATAGACAATTTGAAATTGGTTGACCCCATTGCAAAAAATGACCTTTTTCATAAGGAACAATAAGAACACAAGAAACCATCTAATTGTAGAAAGTCCAAGCATATATATCATTATTAATATGATGCTTACAAATAACATTCCACAATAATCCATCTAATTGTAGAAAGTCCAAGCATATATATAATCATTAATGTGATGCATATATATAACATTCTAGTGGAATCCTTTAACTCCCAAGGTCCTAGGCCCATTATGTAACACATCTAAAAGAAAGGAAATCCTCATTACACCTTTAAATTTTAAATAATGTGGACAATACAAATGGCTTTGAATGACTTAAACGTACAAATTTGGTGGTACTCATACAATATCCATTAGGGTTCAAAATGTATATATTACAACAAAACATAAAACTAGCAATTGCCCCAAAAAGGTGCAAATATACGCCGATAGGTTGATGTCAGAGGGCCAAATGACTAAAAAAGAAAATTAAAATCTAATTGGTCTTTTGGGGGAAAAACCAAAAAATTAACCCTTGAGCTAAATTTTGGCAAAAGAAAACCTCTATCAAATGTAATTTTTTAGTCTCGAATACTAATCAAGATCAAGATACCAACAACCGAAGCAATCAGTCATCTTTTATACAAGTGGTAGGAAGAAAAAATATTACAAGGAACCAAGATATTTATTATTAGAATTATCCAATGAAATGTCTACAATTGAGCAAAGGACCTTAAAAATATTTCTTGCATACTCCAAGATTTCATTCCAATATCCTAAAATTTCAGCACCATTTTCCTTATTTGTCCATATTTATGAAACAAGCAAAGAAGTAAAATATCATAAGAGAATCTTCATGGAGTAAAATCTATATAGTTAATTACATGTTTTACCATTATTTTCATTTTACATGTGGTCCATTATTTGCATATTGCAAATGTGATAAGAAAGAAATAATGGTACCGAGCTTCCATAATGTATTGTGATCAAAACACTACACTAAATTTTCACCAACAAAGAACAAATTAAGTTCATACCTCTCTGTAAATATTTGCTAAGATTAACCCATTTTTCATGTGTAATTCCAAATCCAATGGTAATATTTATTCCTCATTCCTCTACTTCAAAGATATGTTCTATGTGTAACAAAACCACTTGGATAAGTCACCTATTGCATTGATTCCCAATACAATTCATCTCCTTACACATATTTGCATATAATATTTGTACAATCTCTCTTGAGTGTAGGATTGAATTATTACCAAGGCACCTTATAGCCATTTTGCAAACTCATAAACTTAGACCTTTAAATTGGTAAGTGACTATCTCCAAACATACAAATACAAAAACATGAACCTTTACTAAACTTTAAAACATCTATAAGATACGAGGCAAACATGCAAAAGGATGATAAAATATCCAAAATATTTTTATGTATTTAAAAATAAAAAAAGATTACAAACTTTAAATGAATTTAATTAAAATATATCTTAAACCTTCAAAGGATTCATAGTGAAAGGGTTAACCACTTTAAGAAAGAAATACTTTTTAAAATTGTTCAAGAGAAAGAAGTCAAAAGAGGTTTTACCACATAGCTTAATAGTGAATATATGAAATGCTAAATAACTATTCAAAAGATAAAGAAACAAAATATTTATTACATAAAACTAATAGAAATAATAAATAATAGACATTTTTTCCCACAAAATTTTTATTTGACCAAAAGTTACAACACAAATGTAACAAAATGGAAAGGAAACAAAATATTTATTACATAAAACTCATATACTTAATAATGAATATATGACATGCTAAATAACTATTAAAAAAGAAAGGAAACAAAATATTTATTACATAAAATTGATATAAATAAAAAATAATCGACATATTTCCCCACAAACATTTTTATTTGACCAGAAATTACAATACAAATGTAGCAAACAAACATTTCTATTTGACCAAAAGTTACAGCACAAATGTAACTATCAAATACTTCTTGAACATCAATATATTTAAAAAAGGAAAAATAAACTTTGTAATTTACTTATGTTGAACAGAACTTTATAATGTATCCAAACAAGATAAGAAAAGCATTACAATTCTACTTTGAGTAGAGTACTCAAAGTATAAGCTAACCTACCAATTATCATTTGTATAAATTGTAAGTTTCATTTAGTAAGCTAAATAGTTGAATATTTTAATTACATAAATTTCCATTTGTTACCATGGGATAAAGTAACAAACTTTATGGAGGTTGAGTCAACCAATTTCCATATAAAAGAAGGTATATAAATAACAAATGTATAATTCATGTAAAAATAAAACACACTTAAATAAAACGCACTTAATGGAAGGCTGGGACATATATGTTGTTGGCCCATAAACAATATTAACGAACCATTATATATTTAAGCATGTTAGCATTTTTTATTTTTATGAAGATTGTCATTGTAGGAATTCATAACACTTTGCCAAGTTTGCGAGTTAGTCTTTTACAGCCGTAGAAATAGAACTGCCCATGATCTAAATTAAGATATCTTAATATAAAAACAATGATTACTTTAATATATATTAATAAAAATAATAATATATATTAATATAAAAAACAATCATACATATAGTTAACATCATTATTCTCTCAATTTATTTAAAAGATTAACGAAGAAAGACTTGAAAATAACAACTAGATTGAATTTTTTGGAAAGGTTGCACCTATTTTGAATCCATCAATTGAAAATAGATGGAAATCTCAATAATACAAATCTAAAATAATCTGTTTTACCACTCAAAGTTCAAAGTCCAATCGCCTGCCCACTTGCATATTTCTAAAGTTTTTTAAACCTTCCCACTTGCATGTTCCTAAAGTTTTTTAAACCTTGACAAAATAAGTTAAAAAAATAGGACTTCACACATATTTTATGGTGAGAACACATTGCACATCTAAGTGGCCAAAATGAATATACCTATAATGCTTCCCGATAATGCTTACCAAATTCTATCTAGAGTTTCTCGCTCTATTATTAGAGTGGTAAATTCTATCTAGAGTTTCTCGCTCTATTATTAGAGTGCATAGTCTAAATCAAATAATGCAACATTTAATAACATATCGCATCAAATTGGTTAAGTTAATGACATTAGTATGATAATAAATAATGTGATAATCACATTGAACTTATAAGTTTATAACATGGTTTGATAAAAATATGATCAAAATTTTTTATGTTTTCAAAGCACGGGTTAAGTTTAAACTAATATTCTGATATTGAAATTACATTTTCAATATAAATGAGTATAGTAAAATTAGATTAATATGGTTTTAACTAATTTACATATTATTAATAAGCACGATCATTAATGAAATTTGTTATAGAGACTAAGGCTTCAAATCGAATACTTTCTATTATTTAATATCTCAAGTGTTTAATATAACTTTAGCTTAAAAAATATTACTAATACTAAGTTTTTTTGGGATTCCTATTTCTTTATTTCTGTAGTTGTAAATCCCTTGTTTTCAATTCCTCCTTCCTCACTAGACTGATTTTTTTTTTAGGTTTTTATTTTCTTATTTTCTCAAAAGTATTTCCTTTCCCTTGGAGACCTTCTTCCCCATTGTTTTGATTTGATTTTCCTTTTGGAGACCTTCTTCCCCATTGTTTTTTAATTTGGGTATTCTTTTCCAATGTTTCTATTTCTTTGTTTCTTCAGTTATATTTCATCACATTCAAGATTCAATGATTTGGATATTCTTTTCCAATGTTTCTATTTCTTTATTTCTTCAATTATATTTCATCACATTCAAGATTTCCTTCTCTAGTAGGTTTTTGGGCTAAGGCTTTTTAGGTGGTTTCTATTTCCTTATTTCCTTCGTTGTATTTCTCCTCCTTTGAAGACCTCTTTCTGCATTGGCTTTTTTGGCCATGGATTTTGGATGTTTCAATCACCTTATTTATGTAGTTGTATTTCTATGCCTTATGCTCGAAGGATTAATATTGCTTATTGAAGATCGAACATTGCATGCTAGATATTGAACATTATATATTCCTCAAGCAAAGGTTGTATACACATTGGTCAAAGGACTTGAGGGTCGAGAAAATGACCCAAGCACATAGTATAGAAAAATATTGTTCACCAAGCAAAAGTAGATTCAACATATCAAGCAAAAGAGAGCACTGATTAAATCTATTTCTACCATCAAAATTGCAATTTAAATAATAAAAATCACAATTTCACCAAAAAAATTTGCAAAATCTTATATAATTTAACTTACTCCTAAACCTAAAACATCTCCAAGATAATAAGTAAGAATAGTGAAAATACATCCATTGCAAAACCATAAGACGAGTAGGGAGGTGAATAATTCAAGCTCTACAGATTCAGGAAGAATATGTTCTCAGCAAACCGCCGTGGATAACATCGGTTGCCGCCGATACATAAACCTGATAATAAAAATGTAAGCCTTGAAGTACGGATTGCTGTTGTGGTAGACATTTCCAGAACTGCTGTCAGCCAGGGTCGAGGGTTAGAGAGTTAAAACGTCAAGTTTACATATTCAACCGCCACCGTGTCACCTGTGTACCACCACGCCGTTTCTGAGAACATTAAATTCAAACTGGGAGTCTGCACGGAATTCGTTGCGATTATACGTAAAGATTATTCCAAGTTATTCTAAATTTCTATGGTGAATTATTCAAGTCATTCGAAGAAGTGAAATAATCACAGGTTTTTCAATTAAAGGAGTTAAGTGTAAAAATACTTTTTTTAAAGTAAAAAAAACGGAATTTTAAAGTAAAGGTATTGTATTATAAGTATTTATAGCTTGGGACTGTACAAGGAATTCTTCATTGAGTTGAAAAATTCCCCTCAGGAATCTGTGTCTGCTCTAGTTTTTCTCTATTCTTTTGTTATTGTTTTTTTTTATGGTGTCTCATCCTCTGCATTTTGTGTGGTTGTGGCATGGTATTGAAAATCAATGAAGATCAACATTTTAACCTCTGGATGGGAAGTGGCAGGGGTAGCAATACTAAAGTTGAACTTGTTTCCCTGTGGGGGTTATTACATTTGGCTACTTTGAATGGTATTTCCTTTTTTCAAGTTTTCAATGAATTTGAGGTGATTATCAAAAAGGTTTATACTTCCTCCAAGTTCTGCAGCTTGATCATTGGTGTAAAAGGAGTACAACTCTCATGTCAAAGTTCTCTGAAATTTCTTTTGAGCATATTTACAGGAATTTTAATATGAAGGCCGATTATCTTTCAAAGAAAGCTGTGAACCTTCATGGGGGTTCTCTTTTCTTTCAAGAAGTCATTGAAGGAGCAATGATCTTTAAAGGCTATGTTTTGATTATTGGCTGACTTCTATGTTTAGTTGATTGTTGACTAGGTTTGACTCAATTTTGTCTTGATGAGTTTGAACCGTTAAAATTTTGGATCAATCTATGTTTAAATCTGTTTTGGATCAGTATTCCACAATTGTCTGGTTTGGGTCTTTTTTGAATACTACAACTAGTAGTATGGACATTGTGTAAGACATTTACTTTCTTTCAATCCTCAGAATAGTGGGTTTTTTCTTTGAAAAAAATATTTTTCTTAATGTAAAATAAATAGATTTTAAATAAATAAAGTAAATAAAGTGCCATATCAAGTGGTAAATAAAGTGCCATATCAAGTGGAAAAAAAAAGTTAATTTCTAAAGTTACTTAAAAGGAATATTATAAAAATAATACTTAAGTACTTATTCAAGATTATAAGGGACCTTACACATCGCACTTTCTGTGTCTACGTATTATGAAGCACATAATATAGTTATTAACCATGAAATTTTTAGGGCACTTTGTGTGTCCACGTATGAGGAAGAGCATAATATAGTTATTAAACCATGAAATCCTTAGGGCAAGAGATTACATAGCAACTTAATTATTAACTAGACAAACAGAATTGGCAGCTGCTTACTCGAATCATGGAATTAGAAAGAGAGACAATCAGGGATTACTAAAAGAAAATGAAGATTTCAAGGGTTAGACAAAATGCTTATTAGAAAAAGACAAAAATTTTCATCTAAAAGATCATAGTAAAAAATTTCTAGCATAAATAAAAAAGTAAAAAAAAAGGCAAAGGATAAAAAGCAATGGATTTAGGATTGGAACAAAAGAATCAAAATCTTAAGAATTAATTATCAGAAACAGATGAAAAAGCTTATAGCCTAAGGAACCTTAATTAGAGGTTGCTTGAGCAAATAATTTTTTTTAAAGAGGAGCAGTCATAAAATCAAGACGTTTAGGACAAAGTCAAAAAGTCCGAGAAGAATGAAGAGCTTTCACACTTAAATGTTCATTATTGAAGTTTTTCCTTACCCAAATCTATAAGCTAAAGAATGACAAGAAGTCGCTACATAACAAGTTAGAGAATCTACAAGCAAAGAATCCAAAATTGATAAAGAAACAATGGCTGATTTTGTTGAAATAAAGAAGTCATCAAATGTAAAAATCAAGACATCAGAGAAAGGAACCAATACAAATCCAATAAAAATCTTATCAGCCAATAAGTCATTGAAGTATCAAAAGACGAGGATTTTGAAAACATGACACCAGATACAAGGATACTTTATCATCATCCGAATTATGCAGGTCATCGATGAACAAATTGAAGTCAAAATCAATATGCAAAGCTAAGTATAGATCCTACTATATTGATGAAAAGCTCAAGTATGGATTCCTATCGTCCTCCAAATCATAAAAGTCATTATCATTCAAACCCACAGAGGATTGAATTAGGGTGGTTTGACCCATACATAATTTGACAACTATATTTTACAGTTAGAAGATCATGTTACCGTGTGTCGTCGACAATGGCAAACTTAAGAATGAAGAACCCTGAGAAGGCATTACAAGCCATAACGAAGACATAACTTATGTATACTTTGAAGACAAAACATTTTAAAAAAAGTACACAATGTATAAATATAAAATTTGAAATATATGAATAGGAATAACAATAATAATTAATAATTAATGAAATGACATGTCCTATCTAAAAGACATGACCTACCAACTAGTGTGAATAATCAATGCTATAGGTAGACCATCACATGGTCATTATATCATCAACATTCTTATCATTCAATCTCACACACACACACACACACACACACATATATAATTTTATTACTATATTATATAGATTTATGATATTTATATTTCCTATGCTGAAAATTTGTTCATTACAGAAAAACATATATCAATTTCAAAAATAGAAATAGAGGTAGAGGACAACCGTAATGGCACTCATAAATTCCAAGATCACTCTCAAAACATAGAAGTTGCAAACAAAACTATGGTGTCTCAAGAACCCAAGAAAAAAAGATTGAAGATGAAACCAAAGATAGTTTAAAGGTACAAACAACAATAATGAGCAGAAGTAAATAAATCCCATATTATGATTGGAGGAGAAGTGTCTTCAGAACTTGTTAAAGAAATGTAACTTCGGAAGATATTCTAATTGTATTTGTTTATTATATTATTATTCCTTCTTCGAGAGATGTCATTGATGTAGTTGGTCATGTAAGAGTCAATGTAAACCCTCCTTTGTAAGTCGGGTCAATAGTACCTTTAAGAAACATATTAAATATATTATTGAGTCTCCCTAAGTGAAGTTGGCCCAGTTAGTTAGGAGAAGTCAGCCAGTTAGGGTAAAAGGTCACCCAACAAAAGAATATAAATAGAGAGGTTGAATTCCTCATTTGTACCATTCACTCACTCAAGCAAGTGCACAAGAGAGAGAAAGAAGAAGTTCGCTGGTGAAGAGAAGTTGTTGTCTTGGGGTTTTTACACTGTCTTGGTGAATTCTATATTGAGAAAGTTTTGGGGGCTTTTTCTCCCTTGTGGTTTCCCCAAGGAAAATATTGTGTTCTTTGTGTTGTTGTGCTTGTCTTTCTTTCAGTAATCCTATTGTTGCAATGATTTAAAGTTATCATGCTAAACAAGTAAAAACTTAACATGGTATCAGAGAAGGCCTGAAAGAAAACATTGTGCAGCTGTTGCAACTGCATAAACTAGGGTTTCTATTTTCGGGAGCTCTCTCCACACATCAGCTGAAAAAGAGGGTGCATTCAACTCGCCACACCAGGGCACATCTTTCCGTCGAAGCATAATTCAATTCAGAGAATTTTCATTTTTGGGCCCACCACTATAGCTCGAAGAACTAGGGCATCAAGCTTTTGGAGGATCTTTTCACATATTTGGGAAAATGAGTACATTGCTCAAATCGCCTTAGAGAGGCGCATCTATTCTTCCAATCAGTTTTTCAAGATATCAAAGTTTAAAAATTAGGGTTTCTCTGTCAAACTCTAGGTCAAGCTAGAAGCAATTTTTTTAGAAAGGCAACATTACTGGTAAGTACTATCTCTCTTCTATTTCCCTTTAAGGTTCTCATATTATCAAAATGAAAAACAACACCAAGCTTGATGAGAAGCTTGAGGGAGCTGAGAATTTTAGAGCATGGAAATATAGAGTCATGCTCATTCTTGAAGATCATGACCTAGAAGGTTTCGTAAAAGAGGAAGTTGAAGAACCGGAAGGAGATGAGTCCAAAGAAAAATACAAGAAGGATATGATGAAGGCCAAGAGGATCATAGCTGACTCTATCAAAGATCACTTGATTCCTCAAGTGTCTTCAAGGAAGACTCCAAAGGAAATGTTTGATGCATTATCCAGTTTATTTGAAGGAAGGAACATCAACATAAAGATGACCTTGAGAAATCAACTCAAGGGTTTGAAGATTCAGAAATCAGAGACCATGCAGTCATACTTCACTAGGGTATCCCATATTAAAGAACAATTAGAAGCTATTGGTGACATGGTGGAAGAAGCACAAGTTGTGATGACCACCTTGAATGGTCTCCCAAGGGAATGGGAATCTTTAGTTCATGGCTTATGATCTAGAAAGAAGTTGATCAAGTTCATAAAATCATGGGAAGAATCTGTACAAGAAGAAAAAATAACAGTGAGAGAAGAAAAGTTAAATGACAATGAAGACCAAGCCTTGGAAGCTCATACCAAAGGAAATAACAAAAGGAAGGATCATGAACATTCTCCTAGAAGAACTCAAATATTTCAAAGGAACAAAAGGACTAAGAGAGACTTCTCATCCTTTGAATGTTTACTTGTCACAAGATGGGACACATTGCAAGAAACTGTCCCCTTAAAGTTGAACAATTTAGGAAGAGAAACAAAATATTTCATGCCCATGCAGTCGAAGATGATGAACATGATGATGAAAAGAAGGTCAGAGAAGATGGAGATTCTAGTGAAGAATATGTCTTAATTTCATCCCTTACTGGTTCAATTTCTCATGGAAGTGACACTTGGCTCGTGGACAGTGGAGCCTCCAAGCATATGACAGGTTACAAAGATTCTCTCTCACATCTTGTGCAGAAAGATTCTCCACACAAAGTGAAGCTTGGAGACGATTACCAATACCCTATCAAAGGGATGGGAGAAGCCTCTTACAAGTTGGATTCTGGAAAGTCCATAAAGATGAAGGAAGTCCTATATGTCCTAGGTTTGAAAAAGAATCTCCTTTCTATCTCAACTTTAGATAAGAAAGGTCTCAGAGTTGCTTTTGTAGATGGTGAAGTCCTCATGTGGCCAAAAGGGAAGAAAATAGATGATGCAGTTGTGGTTGGAATTGAAGAAGAATGACTCTACAAATTGAAGGGACATGCAGATTCAACCTTAATAGTTAGTACCATGAGTGCTTGTGAGTTGTGGAATAGAAGACTTGCTCATGTACATTACAAAGCATTACCAATAGTGAGCAAAGTAGTGACGGGATGACCATAAATCTAGGTTGATCATGAAGGAGTGTGCAAAGGATGTGCACAAGGAAAAAATACAAAGAATCCATTTCCAAGCAGTGACAGTAAGGTGAAAAGCATCTTGGATATTATTCATTCAAACATTTGTGGACCAATGTCAACTACTTCTCTAAGTGGGTATGTTTATTATGCTTCTTTTATTGATGATTATTCCCGCAAAATGTGGATTTATTTCTTAAAGAATAAAGATGAAGTATTTGGAAAATTCAAGGAGTTTAAGTCTCTTGTGGAAAACCTTTCTGAAAAGAGGATCAAGACCTTAAGGTCAGATAATGGAGAAGAAATCACATCAAGTGAATTCAAAGACTTCTGTAAAGAAGCTAGGATTAAGAGGGAGCTTATCATTCCCTATAATCCCCAACAAAATGGTGTGGCTGAAAGAAATAATAGATCTATCATGGAAGCAGTAAAAGCCATGATCCATGATCCTATGCACTTATGGGCCGAAGCAACTAGAACCGCAGTCTATGTGCAGAACAAAATCTCTCACAGTGCTCTTGGAAACAAGACTCCAGAAGAGATGTTTACTGGTGAGAATCCGAAGTCAGACACCTAAAAATATTTGGTTGTCCAGTATTCATACATATTCCCAAGGAGAAGAGATCAAAGTTGGTCCCTTCAGGAAAGAAGGGGATATTTGTGGGTTACAGTGAGCAATCAAAGGCTTACTGAATCTACATCCCAGGATATCGTCATATTGAACTCAACAGAGACATTACATTTGATGATGATGCAGCTTTTAGCAAGTCTAGAAAGAATCATGAGAATGAGGAGGAGCACGAAGATCCTAGAGTTACATAAACTAACAACACACCAGTCATAAATGTTGAAGAAGAGCATGTACCAGAGGATCATGAAATGACAAAACCTCAAAGACCTGAGGAGTCACCTCATGAGATGATTTCACAAAAAGAACACCAGCTTGGGCATGAGAAATAATTCAAGATGTAGAAAAGTATGGTGCTTCAGAAGGTACATGCACAAAAAGCAAGAAACCAAGGCCATACTCCAATTATGTAGCCTTGATGTGTAACCTCGTTGATGAAGAACCTACATGTTTTGAAGAAGAAGCAAAGAAGAAGGAATGGTTGGATGCCATGGTTGAAGAATACCAGTCTATCATAAAGAATGATGTTTGGGATGTGGTACCGAGACCGAAAGACAAGTCAATAGTATCTTCAAAGTGGATTTTCAAAACAAAGCATTCAACAGATGGGAGTATTGAAAAATACAAGGCAAGATTCGTAGCCTAGGGGTTCTCTCAAAAAGAAGGAATTGATTATGAGGAGACTTTTGCTCCTGTGGCTAGATACACTTCAATCAGAACCGTCCTTGCTTTGGCAACTAAGATGAAATGGAAGTTACACCAGATGGGCGTAAAGATAAATTTTTTGAATGATAAGATAGAAGAGGAAGTGTACATCGAGCAACCGGAAGGTTTTGAAACAAATGACAGGAAGACACATGTGTGTAGATTGAAGAAGGCATTGTATGGGTTGAACAAGCACCCAAAGTGTGGTATGGAAAAATTGATGGTTTCCTGATGAGCTTGGGTTTTTCCAAGAGTAAAGCAGATTCCAACCTTTATTATAAGGTTGTAGATGATGAACCCACGATATTATTGTCGTATGTGGATGATCTATTATTGACAGGTGAAGGTAAGCCCATCAGGGAATGTAAGAAGAAGCTTGCTTCAGAATTTGAGATGAAAGACCTTGGTATGATGCATTACTTTTTAGGTCTTGATGTGTGGTAGTGTCCAGACGATATTTTCATAAATCAAGGAAAGTATACTGTTGAGATCCAAAAGAGATTTGGGATGATGGATTGCAAGGCTATGATTACGCCGATGACGACAAACTTGAAGCTCTTAAATAATGCTTCATCAGATACAGTGGATGTTACATTGTACAGATAGATCATTGGCTCAATGATGTATTTAACAAATACAAGACTAGAAATGTGTTTCGTTGTGAACACCTTGAGTCAATATATGGTAGATCCTAGACATGTTCACTTGGTTGCAGCAAAACATGTGATGAGGTACCTAAAGGGTACATTGGATTGTGGTCTCATATATGTATCAGATAGTGATCAGATTGCACGGTTATACAGATTCAGATTGGGCAGGAAGTACCGAAGACAGAAAAAGCACTTCAGGATGTTGTTTCAGTTTGGGATCAGGTATGATCTCATGGCTCAGTCGAAAGTAGACCAGTGTTTCTCTCAGTACAACAAAAGATGCATACATTGCAGCATGTTCAGCTTGTAGCGAAGCAATTTGGCTTCGCAAGATGTTGGAAGGATTGTTTGATACCAAGATAGATGTGACAGATATCCTTTGTGATAATCAGAGTTGTATCAAGATGTCAGAAAACCCGGTGTTCCATGATAAATCGAAGCGTATCGAAATCAAGTATCACTACATCCAGGATATGGTACAGAAGGGAGTTGTAAAGCTCAAGTATGTTTCTACAGAGGAACAAGTTGATGATGTGTTGACTAAACCTCTGTCTCGATTAAAGTTTGAATACTTTCAAGACAAGCTTGGTGTGGTCCGAAAGGATCTCCCTCAAAGAGGGAGTGATGATGATGATGTGGTTTCCTGGAATTGTGGTGTGGTAGCTCAGTCTAGGATTGGTATGTTAGTTTGAAAAGGCCTGTTTGATCCTGAAAAGGATTGGTATGTTATCCTAGCAAGGCCTGTTTGATCCTAGAGTGATTGGTATGTCTAACTAGGCTTGTTTGGTCCGAAAGGATTAACAAGTCAGACAAGGCCTGTTTGGTCCCTAGGTAGATTGGTATGTCTGACTAGGCTTGTTTGGCTTGAAAGGATTAGCAAGTCAAACAAGGCTTGTTTGATCTACCAGAGTGCTGTGATAAACCTGCAATAATTAATTAATGCAAATACACAAGATATCAGAAATAACAGAACAAAATCACTTTTATATTGATCACGGGCCACTTCGAGGGGGCAACCTCCTTTGAGCAAGCTCAATACAATTAACTTCACGGTCCTTCAATGACCTCAACCACACTTATATACCAAGTCTATGCCCAATACCATGAGTCAAAACCATGGGACATATAATACTACGGGACGACTTACAAAGCATATGCGTCCAATACTATGGGTCAATACTATGGGCTAATATAAACTACGGATCAACAAATACTACGCGATGACTTACAAAGCATATGCGTCCAACAACAATATACTAACATAGTAAAGAGAAGGGTTTACATAGGTTCCTAACATCCCCTCTCCCTTAGAAAAAGCTTTGTCCTCAAAGCTTTGGGTGGAGAAATTGCTGCAGAAGCTGAAGGAGTGGTTCCCCGGTAGCATCCTCGGGTTGCATTTCAGGCCACTGACGCCTTTGGAGTGTCAAGGAGGATTGCTTGGAAGGATGTAGATGAAGAAGAACCCTGTCAGTTGCGTGGAAAATGCACTCAGAACGACGCTGATCGGCTTGTTGATTCAGGCGAATTCTGGCCATGTGAAGATTGTCCTGCAGAATGAGAAGAATCTGATCGCGGTTTCGAAGAACCGAGTCAATTGCCTGAACTGGGGAGCTGCTAAGGGTGTATGGAAGAAGAACTGGCGGTGTTTTTCCATAGACCGCTTCATATGGTGTCCTGTGAGATGTGGTATTGTACCACCAGAGCGCTGCTAGGAAATCTATAGAAATAGTTGGCCAAAGCTGTTTAGGGATGGGCAAGGGTTTGAGCAATCCCGAAAGGAGTGTCATTTCACCCTGGTTGACTTGGAAAGTATCATCGTCAGCCACCATCTGTTGAATTGGCATTTTTAGTCCCTGCCAAAAGAAGTTACATTGTTCTTGGTCATACATGTTGCAGAACCCAAAGTGCCATGTTGATGAAGAAGCATGGAGTTCATAGAAGAGAGATCCCTATTGAACATATTGCACCCAATTTGGAACAAGCAGAGAAAGAGTTGTAAGCGAAATTGGGTCATCAATTGTGCAAGAAGGAGCATCTTCCACCATATTGTCCTTACCCTTCTTGTAAGTGATCACATAGGGATAACCCATGAGTTGGATAACCCATTTCAGGTGGGTTGGGGAGGAGACCCATTGTTCCAGAAAATTTTCCAGACTCGGGAGATCAGTCTTGATGCAGAAATAATTCCCTAATAGGTATGGCTGCCACTTCTGTACTGCATGCAACATAGCCATCATTTCCTGCTGAGAGGTAGATGTGGCTAAAGTCTTACCGGAAAGGTCTCGTGAAGGTAGCAAGCGCATTGGTTCAACAAAGATACCTGCATATCTATCCAAGGAAGTAGTGGAGACTATTGATGGGTGCATCTAAATGGAATTGAGTTGAGCGATGACACCATATGAATTCTTCTTAAGGATTTTTTCCAGGCGATGTGAACTGATGATGCAGAGAGACCCTGGTTGTAAGCCCATAAATTTGTGTTGTGCCCCATTGACTTTAAACTGCATCCAAAGTTCAGCAAAATCCCATAAGATGGGGCCAAGTGTGCGTAACCATTGAACGCCCAAAACCACATCACATCCGCCTAAGGGCAAGGAAAACATGTCAGAGCGTAGGTTATAATCTTCCATAGAGATACACACATTGTGACACTTCCCCTTGCAAGGTAAGGTGCCCCCATTGGCAACCATGACTTCAAAGTTGGAGCAAGGATGGACAAAACAATCAGCCTGTTTGGCAATCCGAGGGTCAATGAAGTTATGAGTGCTACCAGAATCAATGAGTATGGTAAGAGGGAGCTTCTTGAAGTATCCTCTGGCCCACATTGTTTGTGGGGTGGTGACGCCGGTTACAGCATGGAGAGAGATCTCAGGTGGGTCGTCCTGAAATGGGGTGTCAACAGGCGGTTGTTGAATGTCGATCTGATCCTCCACTGTATCCGTAGCTTCTTCACAAAGTTCTAAGGCAGGCGGAGAATCCACATCCAAGAGATAGAGCTTTTGTTGAACACATCTATGTCCTCGAGTGAATTTCTCATCACAATTATAGGAAAGCCCTTTTTCTCGGCGTGCCTGCATTTCTATCTCAGACAAATGCTTGATAGGAGTTGGTTGAGGAGAAGGCGTGATGGGAGGTCGTTGGGAACCCATATTTCTGAAGGGAACAAGGGTGGGTTTGGAGCGTTGTTGAGCTGCAATCTTGTCCTCAGCTAGCTTAGCCAACCCTAGGACTTACATCATTGTGTTGGGACAAAACATTTTGACCTCTGAGAAAATTTCATCCTTGAGACCACTTATAAAACAACCCTTGTAGAATTCATCAGACAATCCTTCTGTGTGGTTGGCCAATTTCTCAAATTCTGTCTGATACTCTCTCACTGTGCCAATTCGGTGAAGTTTAGTGAGTGCTCCTGTGAAATCATCGAAAGCACTAGGGCCAAATCGTGGCAAAATGAGTTGGCAAAAATCTGTCCAGTTTGGCTCAGGATGAGCTTTGATGTACCAACGGTACCATTGAAGGGCTTCCTGTTCCAAATGAAAGGATGCAAGTGGAACTTTCTGGACATCAAAAGTATTATGCAGACTGAAATATTGTTCTGCTCGGTATATCCATCCAGTCGGATCAGTACCATTGAAGCGAGGAAAATCAAGCTTCGGCCCATGAAAATTGTTGGAAGAAGAGAACCCGGTGGCTACAAAAGATTCTGGCTGTCGGTTATTGTTCATGGCTGAATGCTGAAGATGGAGGCTGAGAAATTTTTCATCCAGATCTTGGAGTTTGGTTTGGATGGCTGCAAGTGCTTCCTCCATGGTGTTTGCTCCTACACGGGTGACAACCATAACCAGGTGGTTTTTTTTTTTTTTTTTTTTCCAGACTGGAGCGGCTACGACTCAGATTTTTTTTTTTTTTGACAGACTGGAGCGGCTACGGCTCGGAAGGAATATGGAACAATGCTGAATGGCTGGATCTGGAACGGCTGGAAAAATGGATCTGAAACGGCGCAGCAGTGATCGACAATAGTTCAGCTGAAAGTAGATATGGACCCCAGGTATGTGCGGCTTCCTAACAGTTCAGGGTTTTCACTCGGCCACCAATGCTGTCTGACGGCTTGCGTATTGGGGCAGTACCCCTCACTCCACGGCTCAGGTAAAACTGATAACCGCTTTGCCACAAACGACAGCTCTTGGTTTACCTCACGGGTGGGAACTAGTCAATTAGGTAGGAGTCGTTGCCCTTTTCGCTTGGCAGGTCCTCTCAATGGCCAGCTACTTCGGGGTTCCTGTGGTACTCCTCACAATGAGTTTTAGGGCTTATGCCCAAGTACTTCCCACAGTTAAGCGGATAGGGATTATTCCCAGATCCGAACCTGCAACAGAAAGAAAAAAAATTGGGCAGAAATTCCACCCAATGTTCAAAAACCGGATCTATATTGCTCATAATCGCTATTATAGCATGTTTCCGGAACTGGAACAACCACTCTGTTTCTACCCATGAATGCGGAATAGAAATTTGGGTACTCGGTCAAAAGATTTTCTCACCGCAATTTCCGCGGCCGTCACCGAAATTCTGAAAAATTGCTGATTTTAAATCCGCGATATCTCCACTTTTAGAACTCCAAATGAGATGCAATCGATTTCTTCTGATTTTGTGCAAAAAGTTTCAGAAATTGATCTGAAAGTCGCCGCCCAAAAAAAGAAAAAAAATTTCCCACCTGTGCCAAGGAAAGTGCTATGATACCAGATGTGATGAACCTGCAATAATTAATTAATGCAAATACACAAGATATCAGAAATAACAGAACAGAATCACTTTTATATTGATCACGGGCCACTTCGAGGGGGCAACCTCCTTTGAGCAAGCTCAATACAATTAACTTCACGGTCCTTCAATGACCTCAACCACACTTATATACCAAGTCTATGCCCAATACCATGAGTCAAAACCATGGGACATATAATACTACGGGACGACTTACAAAGCATATGCGTCCAATACTATGGGCTAATATAAACTACGGATCAACAAATACTACGGGATGACTTACAAAGCATATGCGTCCAACAACAATATACTAACATAGTAAAGAGAAGGATTTACATAGGTTCCTAACAAGTGCCCACTATAGAGCAGTTCCAGATGTACATTGATGTTGTTCCAACATTCATATGCTCATGATGATGTTGTTCCAGCATTCATATGCTGCTGATGATGTTGTTCCAGCATTCCCGTGCTGATGATGACGATGATGGTGTTGATGATGTCCTAGCAATTCTGTGTTGATGATGACGATGATGATGTTGATGATGTCCCAACAGTTCCTTGCTGATGATGACGATGTTGTTGATGATGTCCCAGCAGTTATGTGCTGATGATGATGTTGATGATGATGTTCTAGTAGTTCCATATTGATGATGATGATGATGCTCCAGATATATGATGTTTCAAAACTTCCTACGACATACATAGATTCACCAGTCAGTTGTACAGTTGTTGATGTTGATGTCTGTAGAATACCTTCCTAATTAAGAGGGAGTGTTAAAGAAATGTAACTTCGAAAGATATTCTAATTGTATTTGTTTATTATATTATTACTCCTCCTTCAGGAGATGTCATTGATGTAGTTGGTCATGTAAGAGTCATTGGAAGAGTCAATGTAAACCCTCCTTTGTAAGTCGGGTCAATAGTACCCTTAAGAAACATATTAAATATATTATTGAGTCTCCCTAAGTGAAGTCGGCCCAGTTAGGGTAAAAGGTCACCCAACAAAAGAATATAAATAGAGAGGTCGAATTCCTCATTTGTACCATTCACTCACTCAAGCAAGTGCGCAAGAGAGAGAAAGAAGAAGTTTGTTGGTGCAGAGAAGTTGTTGTTTTGTCTTAGGGTTTTTACAATGTCTTGGTGAATTCTATATTGAGGAAGTTTTGCGAGGTTTTCTCCCTTGTGGTTTCCCCGAGAAAAAGATTGTGTTATTTGTGTTGTTGTGCTTGTCTTTCTTTTAGTGCTCCTATTGTTGCAAATGATTTAAGCTTGTCATGCTAAACAAGTAAAAACTTCACACTTGTTACAAGTGGCAAGGTAAAATATGCAAAGCAATCATTTTCTTCAAATAATTTGGTTAATATCGAAGCAATACATAAGTTGCATCATGCTTGTATTACAAAACTGAATTCATAGAAAACTTCTTGGTTGAAAAGGATGCCAACATGTTTGCTAGTAAATAATGTTTTGTTAAATTTAAGGTTGGACAATACAAGGACAATGTGATGTTGTGTGTGGATGTGCATCATGCTTGTATTACAAAATTGAATTCATATAAAACTTCTTGGTTGAAAAGGATGCCAACATGTTTGCTAGTAAATAATGTTTTGTTAAATTTAAGGTTGGACAATATGAGGACAATGTATTGTGTGATGTTGTGTGGATGCATCATCTCATCTACTAGTAGATAGGGCATGTCAATATGATAAGAATGTTGTTCATATTCACAAGAAAAATATTTGTGAATTGCATGGAGGTAAAGAGGTATGAGGTATGTATTGAAGCCTTTGAAGAAAGAAGAAAGAACCATAATTGTCACTTGGGTACTATTTCACTAGAGTTGAGAGATTATCTAAATGATATTAAGGATTGGATCCAAAAGAAAAAAAGATACAAACTCAAACTCTAGCTTTGGAAAAAGAACTATTTACAAGACCTAAATCATGGTATGAAAAGGAATACGGATCAACATTGTAAACACGAAAATAAGGAGAATAAGGAGAAAGATAAACGAAAGATTGAGGATCACGGAGACACTGCAAGATGAGATGAAAAGAGGAAGATGATAAAAGAGAGACTCACTTTGAAAGTGTAAAGAACATAAAGATAAAGTATGAAGATAAAACAATCAAGGAATGAGGAAATGATGAAAAAGTTGTACATGTTTTAAAAACCGGTTAACTTGGAATCGAAACCGACCGAGTTGAACAGTCTAACCCTCAACAATACTGAACCGGAAGAAAAATCGGTATAGAGGCTAATTTGGTACCGAATAGACCTGAACCAACCGAGCCTGTAAAAAACCAATGGATGTCATGTACCCACCCATCCATCCAAAGCAAGGGAGGGAACATGATGGCAATCTGTGGGGCTTTTCAAAAAATTCAGCCCAGTCATTAGCATCATATGAATAAAAACATTGGTGTGCAGATACAAATTAGGCAATATGCACAACGGAATCAAAACTAATCCACACACACAATTCATGCCCATCCAGCATATCAAAACAGTCAGCAAATTAATGCATTGCAGAAGTAAATACGTAAATGGAAAACACTTATCTTCATTGTGCAATTGTCCCAAGCAACTAGCTATGTCGCTGCAACGTTCCATCCAACCATAGGCTCTACGACAACTTATACTGAGTCCGTCTGAAGGCCACCCCCGAGCTGGGCATGGTTCTCACAAGGAAAGGGAACATTCCAACTCATTCACTGCCAATTACTCATTTCATTTCAGCCAAGCCAGTCCACAGCTGGGTTTATCAGGCTACATTTGAACCATGGATGCTTATTCTCAAGCTCAAGCCAAAGCAATGGATACCCAAATCCCATACCCCAATATTCTCATTTCTCACACAACAAGCACAAACATTGGGCATAGATACCATTTACAACAAGGGTATTTTACAAAACAGGGTCCATGGGTTTTTCCCAAATCGTGGCTCACTAAAACAGACTGTGGAAAGAGTAATTCGATTTCAACCCCATGGAGTAAAACCGATTTCTCCCCACTGGTTATGATCCTTTCCAATGGCCCAAACGACCTCCAGAAAGACCAAAAAACATGTTGTTCTCTTCCCCACTGGTAATCAACACAAAAACGCCCCTTCCCAAGTAAAAGATGAAGGGTAACCCAGAAAAACCATGGAGGAAAACGCCCAGGCAGCTAGAGCTGCGTGAGGGAGCAAGACTAATGGTTGCATAATGGCTTAGAGAGCAATTTCGTGGCTCTTTTCTTGCCCAAGGAGACAAACACGATTTTCCATGAAGGGTGGCTTGCCCATACCCGAATTTGGACAGCCATACCTCTCCATTCCCAAGGCATTAACTACCTCAACTAACTCTTGAGAGAAATCAATGGTTGGGTACAAAAGTCAACATGGGTAGTTGAGGGTTTGATGGGTTCTCTCATTGACACTTGGATTGACCTGGTTGGCTCAAGGGTTTGAATGTTTTCCCTCCCAATTCGTTGTGAAATCATGCCCCCATCTCTTTGTTGCATTGCATAGTTAGTTGTGGGTATTTTTATTAAAATGCATATTACATAATGTTGAAGTTCCAATGTGCCTGGCTAGCACGCAAACCATATGCATCAATAAATCGATGGCGGGGCCTTGGCCTTGAGCTCCTCACCACGATTTCATAACAATATTACATCATTTAAAATGTTAAAGTGATAGGGTCTAGATGGGGACGTGACAATGGAGTTAATTGAAGTCTACCTAGGGTGCACAAGAGGAGGCTAGACATATTTTTTTTTAAATTGATCAGTTTTGTACAAGTGACATTGAAGTCAATAATATTAAATGGTAATGTTAAATTCTCTTTATCTTACATTTTTTTATTATCATTTTACTTAAAATTTTGACATTACCAATAATTGTTTCAGGATGTTTGAGAGTGGTTCCAACCTCATTGGACTTCATATGCATAATATAGAATTTTATATCTCATTCATAATTCAACAGACTTAATAATTTTCAGGATTTTAGGAACGTTTCCACTGGAGTCTATCATGTATGAGGGTAAGGGATTGGAATTTAATCAAGCACATCAAACTCTCTATGTACCTTGATGTTGGCGGTGCTAATGCCTAATTGTTGAAGTTGATTGAATTCATCTGTCATAGCTTAATAAAAATGTACTATTTACTCAAGCAAAATCACTTATTAAGCATGAGAATCTTTTTTACCTCATTTTAACTCTTGGATTAGGAAGTTTCATCGAAATGGTAGGGTGTTGACTAATGTCCTTGGAGGATCAACTTCGAGATTCAGGGTAGAGGCAAGGGCTAGAGCCTAAAGGATGGGGGAGCAAGGTGTTATTGATGAATATGATCCCAATATAGGCAATGATTTTGATGATTATGTATTTTCAATTTTGATTCAGATATGTATCATACTTTGTGCCATTTTGATATATTCACCCTTACATAGTATATACATGAGTAGACTTTGCATATTTTGCCTCTAGTGGTTTGGAATCTTTAATATATATTTTTTCATTAAAATTGTAAAATTCTATGTATTTTTTAGTAGTCCAAGTCATTGAAATCAAGCCACTCCGAGTCATTGCGGTTCCGGTTCCAATTCCGATTTCGAGTCAAGTTGACACTCGACTGATTCAAAGTCCAGTTCTGAGCTGAGTTGACCCTTGACCGGTTCTAAGTCTAGTTCCGAGTTTTAAAACATTGGGTTGTAGTGAAGATGACAAAAACGTCACAAAAGATGGATGTTGAATTGCAACCAGTATATATCCGTTTTAAACCTGGATCTATCAGCACTAAGAAGGATCCAATTTCTTGAGGTGAATTTTTTTTTATTTTAAATTTTTTACACAAAAAAAATTACAAGTTAAAAAATTTAATTCCTCTCAGTGTATATAAATTTGGTTTTAAGATGGATTTATGCTGGTTTTATTTTTATTTTTATTTTATGAGCTGATACAATTTTTTTTAATTTTTTAATTCTTTTTTTATTTTTGGTCACGTTATGTTACAACGTTTCTACATCTCCCCCATATTTGGCTGTAGAGAAATTCTTGAGGTGTACATTTTTTTATTTTAAATTTTTACACAAAAAAATTACAAGTTAAAAAATTTAATCCCTCTCAGTGTATATAAATTTGGATTTAAGATGGATTTATGCTGGTTTTATTATTTATTTTATTTTATGAGCCGATACAATTTTTTTAATTTTTTTATTCTTTTTTATTTATTTTTGGTCACGTTATGTTACAACGTTTCTACATCTCCCCCATACTGGGCTGTAGAGAAGAGAAAATGATGAATAAGATGCAGTGAAAATGACAAAAAGTGGCAAAAGATGGATGTTGAATTGCAACAAATTTGGGTTAAAAAAACAACTTTGCAGATACTTGGATCAACAATTGGTGCATGCTCTTCAATTGATTCACAGGAGTACTGGAATATGAAATATTATAGATGCTTCAAAGCATGTGTAGGCAGTGGGTATTAAAGCATGTTACATGGAAGACAAGTGTCCAGTACCTCATAAATCTATCATAATCAACCATTTTCAACAAACAAGACTGCTTTTACATGACATACATTGTATTCTGCCTACTCATAGACACCAATGAAACCTACCAAGTATCATTAATAATTTAAATATGTACCTCTCCGAGACTTAATTTATAAAATTAAATCAGATAGGAGATATTTGAATCTGTAACCTTTAACTGTCTCAATTTATTGATCACCAGATCCATATAATTTGGAGTGTCAAAACACCGGGGGTGGTTTATGACACTCGGTGGACTCGAGATCCATATCAAACTTGTTTATTTTGCAATTTCATGTTAGAAAGGAATTCATAATACAACTTGGGTTCACCATGAGCATATATTTGAATTCTTTAGTTTATCATAGGTTATCATAAGTTTAGTCTAGATACAAAGTTTTAGTATTTTATTTAACCACTTATCGTTAGAAGTGTTCAAATATAGCTGGGAGCTAAATGTCCCTTTCATGATGAGCATCCTTACTGGTTTGATATCAATAACAAAAAGATGGTTGCAGATTTCTTTCAATGCAACATGTGTACATTTTTCTTGAAAGTTACTTCCAGAAACATGTCCTAAGGTGGGGGCCTGCACTACATAGCGCAGTCTTCATCATAGGTAGGTGGGGGCCTGCACTACATAATGCAGACTTCATCATAGGTGCTGGGTTAAAGGGATAACGATTCTACCAAAATTGCCTGGGACTTGCACCCAGCTTCATTCCCTTCATGAGGCAGACTATTTGGGTGGGGCAGATCACAGCAAGAATGGAACATTGGTGGCCGGCTCAATACTCTATGAACCAACTACCCCTTGGGAATGTGTGTACATTTTAATGATCCATAAAAAGTGTCTGCCACTTATAATTGGGCTGGAATAAGAGTAACCAAAAAATCTCCAATATTAACATGACAGCTCAGACCCGTTACAGGAATAAAGATATCTTCTCACTTCTCAGTAATTACAGCTGATGCGAGAGTGACAACTTGTTCTGGTATATTTTTTACTGGCGTTCTCCAGGTGCTACAAAACAGTAATTATGCCACTAGTGGGAGCATTAATGGCAATGTAAGGGGCTGAAGAGATCTGATGTTTAACATTTAGCAAACATGAGCATTGAATACAAAATATTCTTTTAACACTTCTTGACCAATTTCTCTTAATACTAAGCAATAAGACACATGCCAAAATACTCCTCTTCAGCATAAGTAACATTAACAACTAGCAAATGAATTGCATACAGAAGGAAAAACCAGGGATTTGTCTATAGTTCAATAGATGAACCACCACGTCTGGATTTATGCTGTTTTCGCTGTCAGTGCAAAATAACTTCAAGGATATTGCAGAGAGGAATGCAGAGAGGAAAGCATTGCATGGAAGCTTCTCTTTAACGAGTATAAATTGATCTCTTATGTATTCATTGCCAATGCAGAAACCTCAAAACAATAAAAATCATAAAGGAATGTCAAACAAGGGAATTTGTCTATAGTTCACTAGATGAACCATCACATTGGATTTATGCTGTTTAGCTATCAGCGAAAAATTACTTCAAGGATACTGCAGAGAGGAAATCATTGCATGGAAGCTTCTCTTTAATAAGTTTAAATTGATCTCTTTATGCAGAAACCTCAAAGTAGTAAAATACATAAAGGAATCTTGCCCAGAGTGTGAGACATATCAAGCCTAGACAGATAATACTGTAGACATGGTAAAACCAATTGTATCGATTTACAAGAATACATATCAAATTTAAATACCCATCAAAACCACAGAAGAAACTGACATTTGGATATTTCCTGTACTGTGAGATAAGGCTTTACTGTTTTGCTTTGACCAAGTCAACCAAATCTTTGGACATCTTATCTTTGGTGTTGCTGGAAGTTGAAGATTGCTGTGAACCATATGAGGTGTGTGGTAAGTTCCATTTTTATGATGAAAGGTTGTGCATCTTTCCTGTTAAGTCATTATTTCCCGCCTCAGAAAACCCTTTATTTAGTTGGACAGATGAAGAAGCTTGTTGCTGCTGAAAAAATTGTTGTCTTTCAGTATATCTTGCTGGAGGTGGGGGAAGTGCAGGCATTGCAATGTTTCTATGTAATGGAGGGCCTTTATGACTATTTTCAATCTGTGGGGCAGGTGGAACGTTGCCATGAATTTTCTGTGTCTGTGCTTTCAAGTTGTGTGGTTCTGAATCATATTTCAGATCTGACTGCAGGTTGCCATGAATTTTCTGTGTCTGTGCTTTCAAGTTGTGTGGTTCTGAATCATATTTCAGATCTGACTGCCGCTCTACTGTACTACTCCTTGCTGGCTTATCATCCTGATTTGAAAATATGCTTTGTCCTTGGGTCTGCGAGTATTGCTTATCTCCATTCTGTTGAGCTTTGTTGGTGTATGAACTTGGCAAAATTCCATTTGTATGTGAATAAATCTGCTCCTGCAACTTGGAAGATGATGGGTATGGTTCTGCTCTTGTGGAGAACCCTTGAGAAATTGACTGTGTGTTAAATGGATTTGGAGTGGCCTGTTGAAAAATAGGTGAGAATTCTGTGCTAGGATCTGACGGAGTGTTTGAAGACAATGATTCATCTCCATCACCATTGGGAAGATCTGCAATATGCATAGGTTTGGCAAGACTAGTATTGACCTTTGTCAGGTCTGATGGTTGGGGAATCAGTGGTGGCTGAGTAGTAGAATGGTTTCTCTTGCTAACACTGGCCTTTTCTTCAGATTGTGCATGGACTCTTGAAGACCTACAAAGCATAAAATACCAGAATTATCCAACTAGGAAGCCATTTCATCAATACTGAAACAGAGTTTTCATTTTGTTGTTGTATAGATTCCATGGTCCTAAATCCTTAGCTCTACCTCCATGAAACAAGAATGATAAAATGCATCAGATTATCATTTGAACCTGCCTTGTCCAACTTGAGATAGCTCGCAAAATTCAAAATATAGATACTGGGAATCAATGCTTCCTGTTCTGAATTTCCTTTTTGTACAAACTATCCATTACAAGGTACCATATGCTTACCAAAATATGTACAAAGACAGACTGTACTTGCAACACAAAACAATACTCAGAGCTGCTGGTAGAGATGCAATGATAAGAAATGCAATTGAAGTTGACAAAGCTAGATTCCTCCTAGAATAAGTTACTACATAAAATGGGCATTTCATCTTAGACCAACAAATTCTATAGAGGTCTATAAAACATGAATTGATAAGACAAACAAATGTGTAGGATCATGCAATTATATTTCAAGGTGAACGCTTCATGTGATTGGAAATTACCGACGAAATAGCTGTTCTGCATCATCTTCAGCTTCATCTTCTTCATGGTTAATGTTTACTAGAGAAGGTGCAGGAACATTTATTTCTTCGGATGGGACATATGATCCTGAAGCAATTGCATCATGTTTACCAAGAACATGTTGTAGATCATCATTCAATGCAAGAGCCTGACCAAGAAGCTCTTCATCCCTGCAAAGAAAGAAACCAGATTATGACTCTCCAACCATGACATATACCTTGAAAAATGCAGTTAAGAAGCAATATTATTTGCAGGCCAAAAGCAAATGAAAAAGTTAGCTCAAACCCATGACTTAATTGTTTTATAGCTGCACAGATAAGAAAAAAGTATCCAATAGAAAATGGCCCCTACGAAGTTGTAACGATGAGTTGCATTGCTTGTTGCTTGTTAAAAGAGCATTGTTCAACAAGATCCATGATTATTTCGTCTTTCACACCCTGCACAGTCAAGTAGAATTTACGAATGGTTAGGTAATTGATTCAATCAGCTAAATATCTATCTGTATTCTATGTTCATGAATAAATATACCATAGCTCCTTCCATCTAAATGGCATGCTTTCTCAGCTAATAAAAAGCCACCTGTTGTTTAACTATTACACATATACCATTGAATCAACATAAGTATAATAATTTTCTGGTATTATTATGTTTTAGCCTTTTACATATTCTGTCTATAAAAACAGAGTTTCAGAACACCAGCTTTGCAATACATCACAATTTGAGTTGTGCAACATATGTTGAGTTTACTTTTGTGTTGTCAGTTGTCACAACTCTTTCCAAAGCATAACCTTCCAGGAAAAAGGACAGATACAAAATTATGGCAGCCTTTCCCCATGTTGTCCTCTGTATTTCTTTTCTAAACAGATAGGTGCAAGCATTAAAATCCTGCTGACAGGTTTCCTAGCAGCCAAATATTTAAGCTGTTCAAAAACTTCCTGAAACAACTTAAACTCCAAGAACTGCAAAGTGGCTCTTATACCTTTTTTATTTGGGAACTGTAGCATATGTATTTAGTATTTACACTTCGACTTTGTTGTAGCTGTACATTTCACATATTCTCTCCTCCAACTCCTTACATTTACCTCGCATCTATGCTGAAGTGAGGAGAGGTCTATTCTGCGAACTGCTGCAATCTTCCAATTTTTACCTTAATTGTTCTAGGTACTATGTTATGTTATAAGTTATAACCTTTGAATAAGGATAGAAATAATTTTTGTAACAATCTTGTTGGATACAGAATGTATCTACATTGTTATCATATGGATTTATTGATGATTTGGAATGGGGAAGATAGAATTTGGGACCTAGAAGGGTTGGTTTGTGTCAAATCCTAAAAACCGCACTGATGGACCAAAGCCGAAAATCCTCCAGTACGGAGTCAAAGAAGTGGAATTTTTGGGTCTTTGACCTCAAGGACATGTCTTGGAGGTCCTCACTGCATTCTATGGGTTGATAGTTTTCTATTGGTGTTTTGTTTTCATCAAACGGAGTTTGTATGAAAAAGTAATGACCCCGGCAAGGTAACGATACAATTTTTCCTTGCAGGTCCAAACAACAACTATGATTCACCCATGAGAAATTAGTGATGTATGGGAATCCACTAGACTTCTAGAAGCATTGCGGAGATTCAAAAGAGAGTTCCAAAAATGTCAACCTAACCCTGATTCTAGCTCTCAAAAACCTAGGAGGAGGAGAAAAAGGGTTCACTTTCTTTAGTTGCCATAGCTGTTCCATAGTATGTGCAGTGAGTGTGGGGGAGATACAAACATACGAGAGAGAAGCAATCTGTACAGGACTATTGCAGACCATTGTGTCACAGCTTTGCAGCAAGGTTGGACTGCTTTGTGTTTTGTATTGTAACCTCCATTATATAAAAGATGAAAAGCACAGTCCTTCATTTATTGCTGGGATTTTCCACATCAGGTTTCCCAGGGTAAATTTTACATTCCAATGTGTCTTTGCTACTGTAGAATCCATTTGGTGTGTTTATTTCCTGTTAAATCGCTAAAAATACAAAAAAATAGTCGCACAGTCAAGCCTACATTCATTGTAGTCACTGTAGTTGCAGATTTATTTTGGTGAGACAACCATTGGAATATCCAAAGTGGCGTACAGATCACTGTCTTAACCCAAAGTGCCTCTCACATGCCCTTGCAATGTGCTTGTTAGAAGATGCCATTGCATGTCTATGGTAGTTTTTACTCAGTCAAATGATCTTTCTCCAGCATCCATTGCATCAACCAATGTTTTCACTTTGCATTGCACAAATGAATTTTTGATAAGCATGCTATCATCAAGTCAGAGTTCTTGCCTTATTTTATCTCATTATTGCTGCCAGTTACCCCCCTATTTGCATAGGGTGTTCACCTAGGAGTTCTGGCTGACCTGGGGATAAAAGAGGCATTCTGAGCTGGTTCTGTGGGTGAGGATAGCAATGAACAGCAACAGACCTCTGCTCCTAGGCATATTTCCTTTAAAAAAATTAAAACAGAAGTAAAATAACATTCTGGGCAATTCTGGGTGTACTTTGAGTAGTTATGGACATGATTTCTTATTGCAGCAGCAAATTCTGGGAAACCAAAGATCGGGTTACATCCTTCAGAAGAATTGTATGCAGCAGTTAAACAGAAGTTTAGTATGGATGTTAGAGTGTTGCTACCTGGAGTTTTGATGAGTATCAACCCATAACGGAAGATGATGCCCTTGCTACACCGATTTGGCTATTTCAATGGTTGTTTCAAGGACAAGATGGCAAGGTGAGCTATGCTGTGTAAACACTATAGCATGAATGGCGATAAGGATCTGTTGGGGAAGTGTTTGAGACATTCAGATCGGCCATAATGAAAGGAGTGGTTCAGTTAAGACAAGTCGGCCCTACCTAAATTGTAATAATTATGATTTTTCTAAGGATCGTCCCTGACCTGATCTTGGTAAATAGATATAAATTAGCAATCAAAATGGTTGAAAAGATCATTAATGATGCGCCCATGTGAATAATATAAGTACAGCTGAGGATGCCCTAGCTCTGTGGGTGCATTTCTGGTCTTCTTTTCTTCACTGTTTCAACACTTTTACAGCCGACCTGAGTCTATATTAGAAGGTGGATTCTCGCTCAGTTTGCCTCTGTTACAAATATCGGCGATATATCGCCGACATCGCGATGTTTGCTGCCAGCCGATAATTTCAACAAACATCGCCGCGTGTTTAGGTGATTTTTTGTGGCGAAAAAATCGCGATGTCAAGGAAAAATCGGCAAAAATCGGGAAATATCAGCTGAGTCAAAAAATTAATATTTTTATATTTTTTAATTTCACCGATATATTGCCGATGTTTGCCGACATTTTCCCCAATAAATCCGATATTTTCTTTTTGGACCCTTGGCGATATATTCACCGACACGATATTTGTAACACTGGACTTTGGACCTGTTGGCATCTGCAAAAGGTTTATCTTTAAGGATGCAAAAGAATAAGGATGGTAAGCTCCGAAACCTGGACTATGAATGAAATGTCACAGCAGAAGAAAGGTTGCTTCAAATCAAGTATGATACTCTGTCAGGGGTTATATTAAGTATCATATGTGTAGGAACAGTCATTTATCAAGATCTAAGATCGTAGGGTTATATTGGGTTGATTCCTTGACAACAAGATAGTTTGAGGTTTTGGTCTCTGTCATCATTCATTCCTGGGCTGATTGAAGCATCGTCTCAGACCTATTTAATACATAAAACAACCACCAACATTGACCAGTGGCTGTCCCGAAGCAGGGGTACCTATAGCAGCCACCTTGAATGGTGAAATTGGACAGCGAAATCCTAATTCAGGCCAGCAAACTAGGGCGCTGTTGTTGGCCTTTGAATGTTGTGAATGGAAGCTAGCAGAAAGAGCATTCATAAAACTTGTTCCAGGCAACATTAATGACAGGCATTGTAGCATTATGCAGATTGCTCCACTTTTGTATCCTATAGCATGAAGGCCTATACCAGCAGATATATCCACATTAAGATCTGTGATTGGAGGAGTTTCGTTGAGCTATATGAGGTCATGCCGCTAAGTTGCCAGGAAACTTGGGTACGGGAACGGGGCCGGGGACGGGTATGGTGATGGGGACGGGGACGCCATTTTCTGAAACAGGGTACTTGGGTACGTCGGGGGTACTGTATATATATATATTATAAAAATACAACATGTCATAGTCACATTATACATGCATATTTCAGATTTCTTCATAAATTGTGAATTATGATTCATAATTCTAAATTCAATGATTCATTGAACAATGAACATTCACTTTGAAAATTTGAAAAATCATACTCATAGTAGATATCAAGTGGAAGACTGGAAGTTCCATAAAATTTGATAAATCACTGTACCAGGCAGTTGTAACAAACAGTCAAACTGTAATCTGAAGGTACACTTGAAATCTGATTTTAAACACCTATTTGTACTACTGTTACAGGCAATAAAAAGTTGCAAATGTATTACTGGGTTGATGTGAGTGTATTTCTTAGTATTAAATACATATGCATATTTTTTATGTGCACATTTGGTAGTCAAATTATGTTCCATGAGCACTGAACCCAAAACCATAAAAGCATTCCTTGTAAATCAATGCAAAATCAGTCTACCAGATTTGGACAATATTCAATGGAATTTGAACAGTGTTGCAAAGTGCTTGACATAAGTCCTGAACCAGACTCCATACGCAGTTAGCAAAAATTTAGTTCAGATTTGGTTGGGGGTCATTAAATTTTCCCAATGGATTTGCATTTCGCTAAGTCGGGCCGTACCCCTGGAGTACCCAAACACGGGGTACGCCGTACCATTTAGCCTATAAGTACCCCTTTTTTATAACGGCGTCTCAGGTACATGGAGCCAGTATGGGGTACGACAGGGTACGGACGGCATCTCAGGTACATGGAGCCAGTATGGGGTACGACAGGGTACGGACGGCGTCTCAGGTACATGGAGCCAGTATGGGGTACGATAGGGTACGGCAGAAGGCATACCTTATGTGTACCCAAGTACCTAGTACGGGTACCCGTACGCGTACCCTACCCCCGGGCACAGGTACCCATGCTACATAGGGTCATGGCCTAAGTGATTTGGATTATATTCTGGGCAAACATTCTCTATTTGACTCTTCACTTCTTTATTTTACAGTGAGTGATCCATGGTATAAAATATCGGTGCACATAATTATTGGAAGCTTGTTTATTGGAGTTATCTTGCACTTGATTTGAGGAGGGCCATTTCGCAATTTAGAGGGGATCTAGGGTCAAAGCCCTAGATCTAGGTTCCTTCATTCCCTTGGAGAGCTCCCTTTCTAAGAATGGTTGCCATGTGGACACTGTTGAAATTTCATCAAGTTAGGATTATATACAGAAAAATAACAATTCATCATATTCTAATGCAGAAAATACATTTAATAAACATTTACAAATATCGAATATTAAATAGTGCAGTAGTAAAAACTATCATAACATAAATTTCATGACTTTAGCACTCTCAGGTCACTGTGTTAAAGTACTTTTAACACTACCCGTTAGGTCACTGTGCTAAGTTAATCTTCAGCAATAAATAATTTAACGACATAATAATAAACGAGAAAATACTTACTTGTGTGTGGGACTCTTCCTATAAAATACTCAGAAGAGTTACTTACTTTCAGTAAACACTGTGCCTCAGAGAGGCCAGTCAAATCTGGAAACTATCAGACCCTACAAGAGGGTAGTACAAACCAGAGAGAGAAATGAAGGTTGTAGTACAGTGAAGTAATCAAAGACAGTCAAATCACAGTGGCAACTCCAAGCAAGGCCCAACACAGGAGGTCTGATCTAAAAAACAAAATCTCAGTGCATAGAATTAACCCAAGCAATGTCTCAGCATAAAATATCAGACCTTAACAAATTTCAGACCGATAGATCAGACCACAGTAACGTTTTAACACATAGATCAGATCTCAATCATACCACAGGTAAGACTCAAAACAAAAACTAAGTATAACACAGTAGATCAGGGCATAACGCTATAGGTCTGAGCATAACACAGCAGATCTAGGCAAAACATAATAGATCTGGGCATGACATAAAATAAATGGGCATAACACAAGAGATCTGGGCATGACACAATAGATCTGCCCTAGGCAAGTCCGTAGGGGTTAATGATCTCCACAATAAATCAGTTGGCAACCCACAAAACAAACTTGGGTGACTGCGGCCTCCACAAATGGCCCATTGTTCATTCATATAACCTTCAGCATGTTGCGACCTTCACAATATGTCCTTAACAGGACTTATGGCACCCAAATTAGGTCACTGCCAGCTCAACAAAAAAACCCCAACAGGTCACGACTTGCACAGGTGGGCTTACGGTAGGGTATGCAGACCTCAACAGGCTCACAGACACCTCTAACAGCCTTATGGAAAGCAGATCAAACCTTAACAGACTCACGGCTGCCTCTAAACTGGCTCATGGCATGTTGAACAGATTCATAACAGACATAACCAAGCTCACATTAGGCAAAATCAAGCTCACAGTAGGCTAATCAGTAGCAGAGACAAGTTACAGTGATAGCGACCCTAGTTCAAAGGTCACGGTTCAGAGCAATAGCATACTTCTAGTAGTATACGAACTTTGACATCAACCTACAATAATAAAAATCAGATCTGAGATGATAATCTCCAACAGTTGGATGGCAAGCAGCAGCAAACTCTTATTAAACCCTTGACGTCAACTAGCAGCAAGGCTAGAGCTGAGATAAAGATGTGTTTATAGGATAATCAAAAATGAAAGAATAGGACTTCATTAAATAGTGTTTGGATTATTAAAATAATCCTTTAAATTAGGATTCCTTAGAATTAGGAAATATTAAAAATTAAAAGTTAGAATAATAAAAAAAATAAAAAATAAAAAAAAATAAAAAAAAAATAAAAAAATAAAAAAAAAATAAAAAATAAAAAATAAAAAATAAAAAATAAAAAAAAATAAAAAATAAAAAATAAAAAATTAGGATCTCATTAATTTAGGGAAAGGTCACTTTAAAATAAAAATAAAAGATAAATAAATAAAAGATAAAAATAAAAATAAAGATAATAAAAGATATAAAAAGTATACATATAAAAAATATAAAATATATAAAAATAAAAATAAATAAATAAAAAGAACCTCATAAAGTGGACAAACATCTAAAGTACCCATAAGATCAAAACAACAAGGGTGGCATAAATAAAAGGTGGGTCAATGACCCTATTTACCACAAATTAAAGATAGGGTACCACAAGACTAATAAACAAGAAGAAGCAAGGACCAAAAGTAAATCACCCAAGGTGGAAAGGTACAACCAGTCATTTCTCTCTCAAATGTACAAATGTTCCATATAACCTGAAAGTTCATCATCATTGTATAAGGAAGGGTTCACACAGATGATGTGATCATGTGATCCTCTCAACTGCTCCTTAGGTCAAATGTTAGTGGCTTCCACAAGGGGTGGCCAATCCCTTGAGAAGACCAACCAACTCATCCATCTCGAAGACCTAGGAGAAGAGGACATCACACATCATAATCTTGGTAACTGACCAAGTGCCTCCATTCTCAAGGAATGGCTCTCAGCCCCAGGCTGAGTTCCAAGTCCCAGACTGCGTCAATATCCTGGTAACTGACCATGTGCCTCCATTCTCAAGGAATGGCTCTCAGCCCCAGGCTGAGTTCCCAGTCCCAGACTGGGTCATGTTGATCAACCATCTGGTCCATGACCAGGTTCTCCATTCTCCCAGAGAATGGTCCTCAGCCTCAAGCTGAGCATTCAGTCCTAGACTGAATGTTGATCAACCATCTGCAGGACCTAGGAAGTCTCTGTCTCAACCTGCAGGATCTGCTTGGTCCTCGACTAAGAAACTGTCTGGTCCCAGACCAGAATACCCTAGAGACAAATAGGGGCCCTAGCTACATGCTAGGGACTTTGCCATGGCATCCAACTACTTGGTCCTCGACCAAGAACCCCAGGAGACAGCTGGGGGCCCTAGGGTACCTTCTAGGGTCTTACTCATTACTCTGCCTGGTTAACATGACCAGGAACCCTAGTTAACTGACTAGGGTACCATTCTCTCTGAGAATGGGTCTCGCAGCTGCACTAAAAATTAACAGACACATGGGGTGGAGCAGTCAGACTTTGGAGAGGTTCTTTGGATCTTACTTTATGGAGCTGATTCCTAAGGGATTGTCAAGTGGACATTTTCTCCTTGAACGCTAATCTTTGGAGGCTATTGGTTGGCATTATTTGGTATTTACCCCTCATTCCTTATTGGAGTCTCTTCTTTAAGGGGGATTTGGTGGCCATGTGGCATCACCACTTGCATTTGATCCCTTGCTTGATGGAAATGCCCCCTTATTTTGGGGCCTTATGTATCTCTTGTATTGTAGATGTGGCAAATGACCACTTTATTTTGTGATTTGTTAAGAGTTTGTTAGCTTTAGTGGAGCTTTTGTATTATTTTACCCCACCCTAGGCTAGATCTAAGGATAAATTAATATTATATTGTAAAGGAAGTTAGGCTACTCTCCTATATAAAGAGAGCCACTTCCTCATTTGTACTCATGGTTAGATTTTGAGAGATCTCTCTCTTTTGGAGCCTAATTGACATATCTTTTCATGGAGCATTTTGAAATGTGAAGGATTTTTTCTTTGTGTTTCTTGATGGCTAAATATTGAAGTAACATGCATCCTTTTATCATTGTAAGATCTTTGACCTAGTTCACTTAAAGGAAAATTTGTTCAAGTGGAATAATCTTGTTTAATTTGTGGTTTAGCCTTGTGGTTTCTCTTGCGATTTGACTATCTTAGGAGGCGTTGTGAGCCAAGTTTGCATAGGCTAGGGTACAAGCTAGGGTTAGAGGATGAAGGTGTGTGCCAAAGAGCCACCCTTCCTTGGTGCTAAGTTGCATGAAACGTTTAGAAGTTTAAAAAACGGGAATGCTTGGAAATGTGACACCCCCAAAATGGGTACGTCGAGGGAAATGCAATATATATATTTATATATATATATAGTTTTTTTGAATAACACATTATCTCACAATAAAATAAGAATGAGAGGTTAATTTGTAGGTAGGTTTAGAAACGATTTCGAGGTAAATTTGTTTTCATTTTCCATAAACTAAGGTTTTTCTAGATTTCCTACGGGTCCCAAGCCGCTCATGGACCCTTGGAGGTTTCCCATAAGTTTCTGAGAAGTTTCCGAGTTTCCGCGAGTTTCCGGTACCGATACGTGGGCATTTTAGGAGTTTCGTGCAACGTAGCCTTGGTGAAATTTTGCATGAAGCTTGAATAGTTTTTGGGTAGGAACTTATCTTGCTTTGCAATGGTTTCAGTCAAACATATACAAACAAGGCCTTTGAGGGGATTAACTTGAGACTCCTTTTTTTCCATTGGCATTGGTCTTCGTGGTCCTCCCATCACCTATACTACAAAAAAAGACCTCAAGTTTTGCTGAGGTTAACTCTTCAAACCACCTTGTGCCCTTGTTGCCATAGCCTAGCAATCCTACTTGATACGCCCCAGATTCTTTGCAACGCACCCTACTAGATGTGCCAAGGAGGGGAGTCTTTTTCCGTTGTAAAAGGCCAAGTTAAGGCTATCTTATGTAAAAAGTGTTGTCCTATCAGCTATACAAAACTCTTGGTCGGTCATGGTAGGTCCTCTTGGTCCTCATTTCAAGATGTACTGGTATTGTGGCCTTGGTGACTACCCCTTGATGTGCGGTAACTCCTCATCATGTCGAGCATTTATGCCCTGGGTAGGTATTGGTGCACTTTGGGGTGACTCCATTAGTACACATGGCTTAGACGCCCCTAGCTACACTCATGATTTCATGCTTTGTAAAGGTGATTGCGCTTGTAAGGGTTGTAATACCTGCACTAACACACCTCTATTATACCCACTTGGACCTTATCTTCTTGTATTACCCCCTTCTTTTGGTCATCCTAGTCAAAAAATGCAAATCATCCACCATTAAAAGTAATTTTTGAAGGCCATCAAAAAAAGGAGGTTGATTAGGGCAAAAAAAACTTTGTTGGGGTTAGTTGGGGCATGACGCCCTCCTTCCAAGCTCAACATTTCATTTGTTGATGCTATAATCACTTATTTGTCATTATTTTTATGTTTTATGAGGTTTAGTCCCTAGATTGTGGGTGACAAACCCTAAAAATGAATTTTAACTAAAATTAGAGAAGGGAAAAACGAGGACTTTTCTCATATAAATAAAGTTCCCTCTAATTTGTAACCAAGATCATGGGATCAATTATGACTGAAACTTTATTTCTCTTGTGGTATGAGACTTTGAAGTGGTGCACACCACTCTGCTTGGCATGTTCCACATTTTTTAAGGATAAAGTTGAATGTTCAAGGTTTCTTTGCAATCTTTCAAGGCTAATTCAAGTGGAGGAAGGACATTAGGGTTTACTCTCTATTCTTTCTTTTCATCGATGTCGTAAGATCTTTGGTCTCTTGTCTTGCATTGCTTGAGCATCTATGGTTATTGGTAAGGTTTCTAGGGTTTTATTTCATGTTAAGTTAGTCTTGCTTGGTGAGGAATTTCTCTTGGAGAATCCCTCTTGTTTAGGGCCTTGGTGTTCTTGCTTGTTCTAATTAGGTCAAGGACTACTATGAGCTAGGGTTTCTAGTCCTTGCCCTAATTCAATAGCATTTGAATTGCCAATTATTGAGACGATGTTGACCCCGATTTTTCTCATTGCCCTAGGGATAAGACTAAGGTCTAATTCCCTCTTCTTCTTCAAAATTACGAAATTCCATACCTTATATTTGAAAATATAAAAAATCAAATATATTGAAAAGCCTTAAAAATCAAATATATAAAAAAATCCCAAAACAATATTGCATTTTGAAGAATAGAATCTGCTGAATATGGATCGCCCCCTTAATTTTATGGTCAATCTTCAAGGGCGTCACCTTTTTGTGGCTAGTTTGAAATATCTATGGTTCTTGTGCAAAGAATAGTATGTTTTCAGATCTGATTCGACAGGTACAGCCATTAAAATTCAACTTTGAGCTGCCCTACAAACTGAAGACACGGTGTACTAACGGCCCTAGCCATTTCGTTCTTCATCTAGTGGTTTGAGTTGAAATTGTTGAGATTTTGGAGGGCTATTACTTTCTAGCTATTGTGTGATTGTTGCTATGTGAAGAAGTCAATTTCTGCAATAAAATAACAGACTTGTTTGGTTGAGAACACAAGGACTTCAGTCACCTAGCCTTTTGGAATTTTCACAGTTTTCTTGACTGTATATCATTCTTCATTGTAATATTCACATTTATTATTTAATTATTCTTTCCTTTGGACATTATGGGCTTGTCCCTTTTTTTATGAATGTCAATGGCATCCCATAACTACCACAGTATATGTCACAATTGTGTGGTCAATTTAGTTATTATTGTAGCTGAAATCCTAGTGGTACAATGTATGTAGAACAAGTTTATGGTGTTGTGCTAGGAAAGAGGCTAGTGATTTCATAGAGTAGATGTGGAACTACTGATGTCTAAATCATGATTGTGAGATCTTGAACATTACACTATGCTTTATCCATTGTCAAAAGAGTCCAAATATTAAAAGAAATAACCCACAAAACAAATTGAGCTTCTTAGAAGTGTCTCATGTTGTAACTCGAAGTTTCCATATCTCAATAAAATAGATAACAAACAATGATTTGAATTTTTATTTGAATGGGTTGAATCCAATTGATGAGGTGAAAGTAATATCATTTTTACTGTAGTAGAATATGAAGCTTGTAGAGTAATCTAACATTCAGGCTGTATTAAGTATATGGCAAGTAGCTAGTTTATAAAGAGTCTCATAGTGACATGGACAATAAGATAACTTCAACAATCTTGAATATATAAATATATTTAAAATTATAGTTGACTATTTTTAAAAAATGGAACAAACGCTGCTCATTTGAGAAATATGTGCTTTGTCACTTTTTAAAATTCATCTATAGATGATTAAGAAGTTACAAATTAAAGAAGAAAATGATCTTTCATAAACAAATTTATGGTCAGGGATCAAATATCAAGGCATTAACTCATTTCATAGATGGCATACAATTAATTTAATACACACAAGTTATATAAAATGCATATGTTTTCAGTTATAAGGGATATTTATACAAAGAAATGAAATATAAAAAGAGGACTGGGCCTGAATGGTATAACTTGCCTCTTTGTTTTTGGGATCTAAAGCATTCAACATCTCCGTTAAGACATCCATAATACTCCTTGCCTTTTGAATATCTAATAAGCTGAGATACACCAAAATCTATAGTTACTAAACAATACATAAATATAAAAATCTAGAATGGTGACTATGATGTCATTATTGGATTTCATACATACAAGTATCTTCTTCTAATTTGTTTGGAGTCTGGACTACTCTCTCAAACCTTGAACATATAGATAAATAAAATGTTTGTACCATTCAACATGTTGGACCTTCTTGCCTATGTTGGGAGGAACCAAACATGGTGGTCTCTAGATCCCTGATGTATTACACGATGCAGTCCTTTTATTTTGCAATGTAATATAAGATGCACTTTCTCAAAATGAAAACATGACTTCAAGCTAATTATTTTCTCTAGCTGAGTTGATATCTATAGAGCACTTGGACTTGTCCAGTGATGTGTAGCTGAGAGATGAAATTTTCATCTTGATTTTTTGTTTGCATTGTGGGTTAGTCCCATTGAAAACATGGCCATGGGCCTCAAGCCCTCACCATATCATAATCATTTAACTAGTTGAGGTTAAACCAATTGTTAGACAATGATAACTACTCAAGTTTTAGAGGTAAAGTAGATCGTAGGCCAATCTAACCATTAAACCTATCATAGATGATATATAGACTAGATATTTGTCCACAACAACAACAACAAAAAGACCAGGACTTTCCTGGCAACCCATTTGTCTACATGTTGTAACTTGTAACCACCTTGAAACCTGCTGTACTTATTTGTTCTCTGAAGTAATATATGAAGCATTAAAAACAAAAATGAGGAAAAACACCATAAATGGCCGGCTTATGTTGCCTTTGGTTCACTTAATGACAACCTATGTCCCATAGTGCATGTCCATATTTGAATTTGTTGCCAATGAAATTTTGATCAAATTCGCTTGTGTAAAATTTGGAAAAAACTCACCATCAACTTTGTGCATACATATATTTCAAAATTTCAAAATTTTGAAAGTTTAATAACAATAAAATTACAAAAAGTTGTTGAGATTTTCATCTAACACATGATACCTATGTTGCACGGAACTTCTAAAATGCCCACGTGACGGTACCAGAAACTCGCGGAAACTTGGGAACTTCTTGGAAACCTCCAAGGGTCCATGAGTGGTTTGGGACCCATAGGAAATCTTAAAAAACCCTAATTTATGGAAAATGAAAACAAACTTACCTCTAAATCGTTTCTAAACCTACCTACAAATTAACCTCTCATTCTTATTTTATTGTGAGATAATGTGTTATTAAAAAATACTATATATATATCGCGTTTCCCCTAACGTACCCATTTTGGGGGGGTCACATTTCCAAGCATTCCCGTTTCTGAAACTTGTACACGTTTATTTCGTGCAACTTAGCATAATTCATAAAAAATTGATAAATATGAACAAATATGTATTATGAACCATGATAAACTGGTAAACAAACATGAACCGTAAACAGATTCATGTATAAAATTTAAACAAATATGAAGCATGATAAAATAGTAAACCAAACCAAGGGTTTGGAATTTCTCAAATGAACGAATTTCAATGCATTCCTTTAAATTGACCAAATTTCCAATATCAACAATGAAACTCGGTGAATCATGTGACTTAGATAACAACTAAGAGATGTTAATCAGTGAGGACAAGTCAATATCAAGAAAAGGACATGTGTGATACAGGCTCAATTCTCCATATCTAAAACAAAATGCACTTGTACAATAGCTTTATGTTAGCATCCAATGCATTCCTACATAGGAATCAAGGGTAATGATTATTAAGTAAATACATCATTTTCACAGTGGACTGTCATATCAGTGGTGAAAGTTACATGATTCAACTCCCAGACCTCCCATGGAACCCTATGCTGTGGGTCAATCCCACACACTCATGCTAAGAATATATGACATCTGTAGGTGTGTAGAATAATCTACCACTATAGGACGTGTCTAGTGCACTACACATTTCAGTGCACACCTAAACATATAGCTACAAGTGGAAAATGACTTTCTTAAATGCTTTTGAGTCCATCACTCTTTCATGTAGCCGTTAGGATCTAACTCCTCCCTTACAACCTTGTTAGATTTCCCAGTTACTCCATACAAGGAAAAATTAGGGTAACAATTGTGCACATCAACACTTTAAATACATAGATGTTACAAAAAGGTGAGACCATGGGAGTGTGGTCTAGCAGCAAGAAGAAAGGTGATCGAGCTTGTATTAATACGGAGACCCAATTTCAAAACCCCTCGAATGGGTGCAGATGAGGCCAATTTCAAGCCCTATGCGACTTTGACACCATAGATACGCTCTCATAACCTGACATCTTAGGCAAAAAGACTATAAGTCATATTTCTCATCAAAAGAAATCAAAGTGGGACATTCATCAATACTAGGTGGCCACCAATTTTTACTATCTAAGTCATCCATGTGACTAGTATAGATTCTAGATCCCAATACAATACAATTTTTTTGAAAAATACATCTTATATACACAAAATATTTACATCAGAAAAGAAAAAAGGTGGAAGGGTAGATACATTGGAGCGTATATCCTATTCCTCATAACTATTAAGGTAGAAATAAAATCAAAATATGCTAATGCATCTAGGGATTTGGTATATTTTATCAGCAAGGCCCCTTTCGCCAACAATTGCATATGTACCTCATCCCTCCACATGGAACAAAAAGTATACAAAGATCTAACCTCATGGTCGAAAACAAACCTACATTGGATCTTCCATAAAGTAAAAAGACTTGAAATCCTCAGACATGCCAAATACCAATAAAGGAGTACACACCAAAAAACTGCAATCACCCTAGAGGATTTCCCTCCAATGGACCCTCCCCTAAAGAAGAACTGAGTACTGGTGCTACCCATATTGGCATGCTTTCCTCTCAAATTGAGAGTGCTAGAACATATGCTTTACTATCTCAAGGTGCTGAAAAATTGAGGAAAGATCATTAGAAATCCCACTCCTAGCCAACCTAGCATTGGAGGGAAACTCTTATATATAACCAACCAAACCAACAAACACTCTCAACTTATAAGAAAGCCAAAAATTCCATGCACTATCAAGCTGACAAGCCCACTTGTCCCCTCAATCAATAGACACACAACGAACATTGAGGATTAGGCCTCGAGTATTATGCTAACACAAAGTGGAGTAAAGCCTCTGGGAATCACACCGCTAAAGAGGGTGACCAAAGATCCAACCCCAATCATGCCAAAAGGGTCCTATCATAGAACTATTCCTCTTATACAAATATTCCTAAGGGATAAGCCCAACTAGCTCTGTGTTTGTTGAACGATTTAAAGGGAGCAAAGCAAACTTGTGAACCAAAGAATTTTAGTCCTTCCAAGAACATGCCATTGAATCCCACAAGTCTTGCCAAAAAAATATGCTCTTACACAAATGACAAGCCTAGAATTAAGGCATCTTTGCAATACAAATTCCCTGTGCCTTCCAGCTCCACATAGGATGCCTCGCCAAATCCCATCCTGCTCTACTACCCTTTGTGTTCCATCTAACCAAACCAGCCACTATTCTCCAAGCCATCCAAATACTCCTAAGAATAAATGAGTCGGGGACCTGGAAGTTGGAAAAGTGGAGGGGACAAATAATGTCACATAAGTCAAAACCCCCCCGAACCTTATCTACATGTTGCATTGAAGACAATCGATGATGTAATAGCACATGCCAAGGGGCCAATGCTCCCCAAACAACAAACCGCCCAATTGGCTGCAAGAATACTCCCCTCAATAGCCACATCAATCAAACCATGCTCGCCCTCATCATCGTGCATGATAAAAGCATCCCAAGGGACCAACAAGAGACCTTTCTCTCCACCATACTTTGACCATAAATATGAATGTATGATCTATTCCAACCACCAAAACCAAGCCCAACTAAGTAACCAACATGAAACATAATAGATGTGAGAGGCCTGAAGAATCCTCTCAACCACTCTTAGAATATCAACAAACCGTAGGTCTTTATGCTACCAAATATGAAGGCTGGTTTGAAGTCAACGTAGACACCAATCCCACATGGTAATAGGTGAAATGCCCACTCTCAAAGGTATGCCAAGACATCGCACAATGACCCCTGATCTAATATAAGTCCAAGAAGTAGGAAGCCACTCCAATGAGCTACCTAAACCAACTAACCAATAATTTGCCTTGTTATGCCCCAAATTCTCTACAATGCACCCAGTCAGATGTGCCAAAGAGGGGGATCTTTTTGCCATTGTAAAAGGTCAAGTTGGTGCTTTCTTTATGTAAAAGTGTTGGTCTATTGGCACTCCAGACCCTTGGTCAATCATGGCAAGTCCTCTTGGTCTTCATTTCAAGGTGTGTTGGTCTTGTGGCCTTGCTGGCTGCCCCTTGATGGGTGGTAACTCCTCATCATGTTAGACATTTATGCCTTGGGTAGGTATTGGTGCATCTTGGGGTGACTCCATTAGGACACATGGCTTGGGAGCCCCTAGCCACACTCATGATTTCATGCTTTGTGTTACGTGGTACCAATACCTACTCACTTCAGATATCTTCCCAGGGAGAGGGATCGTTTTGTTTTCTTCCTAAGGGCCAGGATGGGGGTATTATCTACATTTTTGAGGGTTGGTTATGGTCGGACCCCTTGATTCTCCCTCTTGGAGTACTATGGCGTAGAGGCATTGTTGACTGCCTCATTTTGGGGCTTGTAGCCCTGAGGCTGGTGTCCAAGGCTCTTAGGGGAAGGTCACTGGGTCACATGACCCCCTACTTGATTTCCACACACGTGATAGTGTTTCAGCTCAAAGGCACTTGCCTCCTCTTCCAGTCACCATATGCACCCATCCTGGCCCCTTTTAAGCAAAGCGCCTCTCTCCTTGGTGCCTTCTCACTGATGATGTCATCCTAGCCACCAGGCCTTCAAGCATGAATTGAGGGGGGACGTTGAGGGTTTTTCAGCACATTTGGGGTTAGATGGGGCATGACGATCCCCACTGCTCACTCCATATTTCGGAGTGAAGCTATTTGTCCAGTTTTAGCTATTTTTAGCAGTTTTGGGTGACTATGGGGAAAAATGCCCCTAGTTACCCACATATTAGATTATTTTATATTATTTCATGTTATATTTTTTACATTGACATTAAATTGGCTTGTCGGCTTGGTTATTTTGTAAAAGTAAGTTGAGAAGACTATAAATAAGATCTCCTCACTTCATTTGTCAATCATAACACATGGGGTAAAAATTCATAATGTTGGTCTTTTACCCTAGTTAGTCTTTTGGAAGGTGATGTGCACCTCTTGGAATAGCTTCTTCTTGCTCTTGTGGATGAAATTTGGAATGTTTTCTAAGGTCTTGCTCATGCATGGTGGATGCTAGGAATTGTTGGAATAACACAAAGTTCAAGTAAGTCATGTTTTTGTCTTTCTTGGTGAAGGTAGGTTAATTTTGCTTCTTTGATGATTGAATGGTGGCCCTAGAGCTGCATTTGTTCTAAATTTGGCTTATTTTTCTTCCTTCTATCAACTTTGCATGGTGGAAAACGCTCGCTAGAGGAGGTTTTCTTTAGTTTGGCCTTGGATCTCCAAGTTTTCCCTAGATTAGACTCTCACAACGAATCCTAGAGGTTGTTGTGGGAAGCCCTAGTTTAGAGACAAGGAGAAAGTTAGTCCAAGAGGGAGATTGGTCACCTCTCCTCTAGGCCTAGGGTTAGGGATACATCCACCAAAAGCCCTTGTATTATCAAAATTTCTTCTTATCAAATTTTGCATTTTGCATGTGTAATTATTTGCATTTCATGGTAGATTAGGTTAATATGATAGGTCTGCAATTTATTTCATAAAAACCCTAATACTCATTTTTTGTATTTTGTTAGGTCTTTTTTCTCTTTTTTTTTTTATTATATAAAAACCCTAAAAATATAGTAGAAAATCCTAAAAAAATTAAACCTAAAAACAAACCCTAATTCTACCCTTACTCCTTCCTTCTAACCCTCGTTGTCCTCTTTTCAGACCTTGGTCTCCCTTAAAAAAACCTCGGGCCTCCCTCCTTACCCTCGGCCCTCCTTCCTAGGTCTTTGCTAACCCTCGGTCTCCTTTCCTCAAGGCTCGTCCTTCTCTTTTTTATCCTTGGAAACCCTCTCCTAGGGCCTTTACAGCCTTGACTACCCTTTCCCAACCTCCTTCCTTCCTCTGCCAGCCTTTACAAGGCCTCAACCTGCCTTCACAGCCCGCCTTCTTACTTTTCCATCCCTCCTCTCTTCTCCATCTTGGGTCTGCTACAGTTGCAGACTGTCCACTCTTCTGCTGCCCTAAGTCTGCAACAAAACAAGACATCAGAAAGACATAAAGGTTAGCTAAAGATTACCTTAGTAACTGTTCAATGAAGGCTGATATTGTTGGATTTTGTGCAACTTCGGAAGATATTCTTATTATATTTTATTGTATTGATTTGTACCTCCTACGGGAGTTGATCTTGATGTAATTAATCATGTAAACCCTTAAAAGAACAATGTAAACCTTGGGGATAAAATTAAGTAAAGAAAAGAATTATTAAATGTATTTTTATATTCCCCCAAGACAAGTTGGCCCAGTCAAGTTAGACAAGTTGGCCTAGTTAGGGAAAAGGCCAGTTTGGCAAGTGTATAAATAAAGGGGATGTGTTCCTCATTTGACACATGCACTCACTCACACAAGTTCGCATCACTTGGAGAGGAGATCACATCTGCAGCTAGGAGAAGCTGATTTTTGGGGTTTTACCTAGAGAGACTTCTTTCTCTCTCTCATCATTGTACTTTGTTCTCAGAATTGTTCAACTCTATACGAGGGTTGCAGGGTTTTCTCCCGATTGGGTTTCCCACGATAAATTCTTGTGTTCTTTGTTTATGTGCTTTGTCTTTCTTCTAGTGATCCTATTGATCTTATGCAATTGAATTATAATGCTATAATTGTATGAAAAAATAACATGGTTTCAGAGCAGTACTAGAAGCAGCTATTGTTGGAACTAGGGTTTCATCTTTTAAGGCCTTCACTCATCAATTTGGCAGAAAAAGTGCCTTGGGAATTTCGCTCTAGGAAGGGTGCATCTTTTGGTGAAGGCAAAATCCAATTCTGTGAAGTTTCATTTTTGACCTAATTCTACAGTTGTATTTACTACAGAAATTAGGGTTTCAGTTTTTTGACCTACTCCCTCTACAGATTTGGCTCGACCCTACCTTTTCTCAACTCGCCTTGCTAGGGCGCATCTCCCTGTGGAGTCAGTTTTCCAAGAATCCAATTTTCATTTTTGACCTAGCTCCTGCTAGGATTTCTACTTCAGATCTGCAGTCAGGATGATTGGAATGAAGGTTGAAGATCATCTGGAAGGGGCTTCCAACTTCATCTCTTGGAAGTCTAGGGTTCTTCTCTTACTAGAAGAAAATGATCTCTTGCAGTTTGTCAATGAGAAGGTCCCAGAACCAGAAGCCGAAGAAGACAAATCTCGTTGGAGGAAGAATGATGCCAGAGCAAGAAGGATTTTGGTGGAATTAGTTAGAGACCACTTGGTTCCTCAAATCTCAGGAAAGAAGACTACTAGAAAGATGTTCAAAACCCTAAAGAAGCTATTTGAACATAGTAGTATTTGTGAAAATTCTCACAGCAGATCTAAGAGATGATGTATACCTCACAAGAGTAATTATGATTAAGCAAGAAGATAGAAGAAGAGTGGTCAATGCAGTGTAATGAGCAACATAATAATAATACAATAGAGAACTCGGATAGAAGCAAAAATACTTCACACACACTAATTAATTAATCACAATATGGACAAATAAGTAGTACAATGCATGAGGATTCGAATGCCAAGGTGGCAATTCGAATTAGCCTTCATGGAGTGATCAAAATATCACTGGAGTGTCATCGGAGCACAACTAGTAGTCTATCTCATCATCGGTGGAGTCATCAATGCACAAGTAACTGTCAACCGTCGTCAAACTGAGTCTAACTAAGTGTGGTAGGTGTAACTGATTGTAACTGGCACATGGAGACACTAACTGAATGAAGGAGGCTCAGTGGAGGGTGCATGAGGAGCTAACTGAAGTCAAAATAGGCAATCAAGTCTCACTGGAGGTCCATCGGAGTGATAAGGTCAGTTAAGAGTCAGTCTATCCTTAAATCAAGGAGAGAACTGAAGATAACTGAAGTATAATTGAATGGTAGGTAAGGAAGGGTGCCTTTCTCAAATGGTAGATGAAAGGAGGGCGCACTAAGCTCTAGGAGGGCTAAAACTGAGTGGAAAAAAGCTCCGGGGACTAGCTAACTGAGGGCTAGGTGCTGGGACTGATGACTGGGATGCATGCAAATGCATGCAAACCCTAAATAATGCATGCAAACCCTAAAAGTGCATGCATGATTGAAAATGCAAAGAATGAAAATGCTAGTAGGACTAGGATGGAGTATAGGAATATCCTAACACCCCCCCTTAATCCATCCTGGGCCCTGGTAACTAAGACCAAAGGTCACCCAATACAATGAATAATAACAGTCAATAAACCGAGGAAATGGGGAAAAACTCATGGGAAAAATACCCCCCCTCAAAATAGACTGTAAGGCACACACAAAAATAAATGCTCCAAACTCAAGCAGGTGTGATGCTTGGTCATATGTCTGGAGGTATCTTCTTCTTGGGAAGAAGTGGATCATGCTCAGAAAGCATGTGCTTGTACTTGCTCTTCAGATCGAATGTGATGAGAACAAATCCAAAAGTATGAGGATGATCCTTGAACCTGTGATTCGAATCAGCTGAGGTAGGATCAAATCTATGAATGTGCAGATAGTCTTTTGTCTTCTCCTTCGAACCATCATGGGTGAGATTATGCCAAAAAGAACCATCAAATAATAATGATTGCTTGGAATCCAAATCAGCTCCAAGACTTGATACATGGTTTCTTGAGATCTCCTTTGAACCAGCAGGGGTGAGATTAAAACCATCATATGCATGAGAAATTATCCCAAGTAGTAATTGCTTAGAATCCAAATTAGATCCAAGACTTGAATCATGGTTTCTTGAGATCTCCTTTGAACCATTAGAGGTGAGATCAAAACCAGTTAGTGCATGAGAAATTATCCCAAGCGAATGGAAATGGTTTCTTGAGATCTCCTTTCAACCAGCAGGGGTGAGATCAAAACCATGATGTGCATGAGAAATTATCCCAAGCGAATGGCAATGGCCATATTCTTCAATAACCTTCTGAAAGCATGGAATAATGATCATATAGTAGTAAATAAGAGGTGAGTGATCAAGGAGATCGAATGCATTACCTCCAATGGTTGATTTGACCTCTGAAACATTCAATAGATCATGATGCAAACCAACAGACTCTGGTGCAAGAGAGGATTTAGGACCTTCTGCAATATCTAGAGTGTGAGCTGGCACAAAATTTGAAATAGAAGAAATTTGGAGCATGAGTGTAGAATCTGCAAATTCTTCTTCTTTGTGGACAACTTCAATATGAGATATGTTTGATACTGATTCATGATCAATGAGATCATCAAGGAGGACGAATGCATCACTTTGCTTGCTCTCGAAGGGGTTTGGACCAAATCCTTCATTCTGTTTGCCAAATTTTTCATCCAGTTGGGCCCATAGATCTTTTGGAGTTTCAATAGAATCAATGAAGAGGTACATCATGTAACGAGACATAGAAAGCATCATTCTTCCAAGGGCTTGGTCACCTTTATTCAACCAGTCAATCTTCTCTTCAGAGGATTCGAACTCTCTTTCAAAATAACAATCAAAGAGATCATGGCTCTTCAAATATGCTATCATTTTTGGTTTCCATTCATCATAGTTGAATGGAGAAAGAGGAGGAATTTTTTCTGAATTCATTGAAGCTGTAGAAGACCTGCAAAAACAATAGAGAATATCTGCAACTGCTATTGCTGCATAAATGTAGAAACTGCTGCAACTACTGCACTCGAAATCTTGATAATAACCTGCAAAAAACTCTCAGGAATGGAAATAAACAATACTCTCAACATGCTCTGATACCATGTGAAAATTCTCACAGCAGATCTAAGAGATGATGTATACCTCACAAGAGTAATTATGATTAAGCAGGAAGATAGAAGAAGAGTGGTCAATACAGTGTAATGAGCAACAGAATAATAATACAATAGAACTCGGATAGAAGCAAAAATACTTCACACACACTAATTAATTAATCACAATATGGACAAATAAGTAGTACAATGCATGAGGATTCGAATGCCAAGGTGGCAATTCGAATTAGCCTTCATGGAGTGATCAAAAAATCACTAGAGTGTCATCGGAGCACAACTAGTAGTCTATCTCATCATCGACGGAGTCATCAATGCACAAGTAACTGTCAACCATCAGTCAAACTGAGTCTAACTGAGTGTAGTAGGTGTAACTGATTGTAACTGGCACATGGAGACACTAACTGAATGAAGGAGACTCAGTGGAGGGCGCATGAGGAGCTAACTGAAGTCAAAATAGGCAGTCAAGTCTCACTGGAGGTCCATCGGAGTGATAAGGTCAGTTAAGGGTCAGTCTATCCTTAAATCAAGGAGAGAACTGAAGATAACTGAAGTATAACTGAATGGTAGGTAAGGAAGGGCTCCTTTCTCAACTGGTAGATGAAAGGAGGGCACACTAAGCTCTAGGAGGGATAAAACTGAGTGGAAAGAAGCTTCGGGGACTAGCTAACTGAGGGCTAGGTGCTGGGACTGATGACTGGGATGCATGCAAACCCTAAATAATGCATGCAAACCCTAAAAGTGCATGCATGATTGAAAATGCAAAGGATGAAAAGGCTAGTAGGACTAGGATGGAGTATAGGAATATCCTAACAGTATTAATGTGACCCTCACATTGAGGAACCAGCTATCGAATATGAAGATGTCCAAATCAAAATCCATTGCCTCATAATTCATGAGGATCACAAAACTAAGGAACACGCTTAGTACCAATGGATATCCCATTGATGATACAGAGCTTGTCATTACTACTCTAAATGGTCTCCTACCATCTTGGGAGTCATTCATTCAAAGTATAAGCGGTCGAACCAAGCTACCCAAATTTGACAAGTTATGGGCAAATTGCACTCAGGGAGAGACAAGGATAGCAGCAAGGAAGAGACTTTATGGCACTCAACTTGAGGAGAATCAAGCATTCATGTCCCATGCTAAGAAAGGCAAGGGAAGGAAAATAAAGTTTTACAATCAGAAGCACCAAGGTAGGAGTCAAGTCCTCCTCCAGATCAGAAGAGGAAGAAGAAGGATTTATCTCAGATACAATGCTACAAGTGCAAGGCATATGGTCATTACGCCAGCAATTTTCGAAGTTCAATCAAAAGGAAGCATGAAGCCTCAACTACTGATGTAGAAGAAGACCTCCATCACAAGAAGCAAAGGAATGAAGATCGTACAAAATTCTTCTTCATATCAGCATTATCAGGTATTGTTCCCACCACTAGTGATACTTGGCTCATAGATAGTGGTGCTTCTAGACATATGACAGGTTATAAAGAAAATCTTTCAGAATTAGTTGAGAAAGATTCTCATCTCCATGTTGTACTTGGAGATGATGCTAACTACACTGTGAAGGGATCTGGAGCCACCTCCCTTCATCTAGAGTCTAGTGATACACTACACTTGAGTGATGTGCTTTATGTACCTGGTATGAAAAGAAATCTTGTCTCCATCTCAGCCTTGGAGGACAAGGGATAAAAAGTTGCATTTTCAGATGGGAAAGTGCTTGCTTGGCGCAAGAACTCAAGTATGAACACAACAAAGGTAATTGGTATAAGAGAGGAGAGCTTGTACCGATTGAGCATTCCACCAGCTCAATCCCTAGTTCACGACTCTACAAGCATGTGTGAACTATGGCACAAAAGACTAGCTCATCTGAACTATAGAGCTCTCCCAACATTGAAGAATATAGTGACAGGTTTACCAGTGCTTCAGGTAGACCATGATGGAACATGTAGAGTATGTGCAGTTGGCAAGAATGCCAAGAGATCTTTCCCAGATAGTGAGAGCAGATCTAAAGGAATTTTGGATATAGTGCACTCTGACTTGTGCGCACCCATGACGGTTGCTTCATTGGGCAGATATCATTATTATGTAACATTCATTGATGACTACTCACGAAAGACTTGGATATACTTTCTTAAGACCAAGGAATCCGAGGAAGTACTCAGTAAATTCAAAGAATTCAAAGCACAAGTCGAGAATTTGTTAGGAAAGAGGATCAAGATTCTGAGATCAGATAATGGTGGAGAATACGCGTCTACAGAATTCAATGATTTCTGCAAGGAAGTAGGAATTAAGAGGGAGCTCACGGTTCCCTACAACCCTCAACAAAATGGGGTTGCGAAAAGAAAGAACAAAACAATTGTGGAGGCAGCCAAAGCCATGATACATGACCAGAGTCTACCGATGTTCTTATGGGCAGAAGCATCTAGAAAAACTGTATATGTACAAAACAGATGCCCACATAAGATAGTGAAGAACATGACTCTAAAAGAAGCTTTCACGGGAGTGAAACCAAAAGTGGGCCACCACCGGATCTTTGGCTGTCCAGTCTATATACATGTGCCCAAGGAGAAGAGGACGAAGTTAGAACCTTCAGTCAAGAAGGGAACTTTCGTGGGATATAGTGAATCTTCAAAGGCCTACAGGATTTATATCCCAGGATCTAAATAGATCGAAGTCAGCAAGGATGTGTCCTTTGAAGAAGAGATGGTTGTCAGGAAAGGCAAAGGTTCAGACATGGAGATTAATGATGAGGAGTTGCTAGACCCAAAGGAGATGAGATCATCTCCCCCTCCAGTTCAGAGGGAGTTAGCAGAGAAGGATGAACCCATCGATCCCATTGATCCAGTTGATGTTCCCAGAGATATTGCAGTAGGTCGAAAAAGGCCTAGATGGGCACAACAGACTTTGCAGGATGCAGAGGGGCATGAAGCTCCACATGGTACTTTCCAAGAAAGTAAAAGACCTCATAGGTTCTCCAGTTATGTAGCATTGATGAGTCACATCATTGACTCAGAACCTACCACTTTTGAAGAAGCATCCAGACACCAAGTTTGGAAGGATGCCATGGTGGAAGAATACCAATCCATCATGAAGAATGATGTGTGGGAGGTTGTAGCGAGACCTGGGGGGAATTCAGTAGTGACTTCCAAGTGGTTATACAAAATCAAGCATGGAGCAGATGATAGTGTTGAAAAACACAAGGCTAGATTTGTTGCCAGAGGATTCTCTCAAAAAGAGGGAGTCGATTATGATGAGACATTTGCTCATGTGGCTGAATACACTTCCATCAGATCGATCATTGCTATTGCTTCGACTATGGGATGGAAGTTGCATCAGATGGATGTCAAGACAACCTTTCTCAATGGTGTTATTGAGGAAGAAGTATATATTGAACAACCAGAAGGGTTTGTTGTCCATGGAAAAGAGTCGCACGTATGCAGGATGAAAAAGGCCTTGTATGGACTCAAGCAAGCACCCTGTGCTTGGTATGGACGGATAGACGGATTCCTGGTGAGTCTGGGATTCACCAAGAGTGATGCAGACCCCAACCTTTACTACAAGGTTGTGGATGATGAGCCACTAATTTTGGTCATTTATGTTGATGACCTGTTTCTCACTAGAAATGAGAAACTTATCGTATGGTGTCAGAAGAACTTGCCTCTGAGTTCGAAATGAAGGATCTTGGATTGATGCATTACTTCTTGGGATTAGAAGTGTGGAAGAGGAAGAAGGATATTTTCCTCGGTCAAGGAAAATACACCATAGATATTCTGAAGAGATTTGGAATGTTGGACTACAAGTCCATGGCCACTCCGATGGATGCAAATTTGAAGCAGCTGAGGGATTCTACTTCAGATTCAAATTTGATTGATCCCACTATGTATCGACAGCTGATTGGATCCTTGGTGTATCTGACGAACACCAGACCAGTTATATGTTTTGTTGTGAATGCTCTCAGTCAGTTCATGTGTGAACCAAGGCAGATTCACTAGGTTGTTGCAAAACATGTGCTCAAAATCTCATATACTTGTGTGGCACTGTGGGATATGGCCTGAGATATGCTTCAGAGTGTGACTTGAGATTGCAAGGGTTTTCAAACTCAGATTGGGCCGGATGTGCTGCAAATAGGAATAGTACTTCTGGATGTTGCTTTAGTCTAGGTTCTGCAGTGATTTCCTAGTGTAGCAGGAAGCAAACCTCAGTAGCACTCAGTACTGCAGAGGCCAAGTATATGGCTGCTAGTACAACAGCTCGAGAAGCAGTATGGCTTCGAAAACTCCTTGAACGATTGTTTGGCCAGATTCTAGAACCAACCGTGATTCACTATGATAACCAGAGCTGTGTGCAGATGTCAATGAACCCTGTATCCATGACAAGTCGAAGCATATAGAGATTCGGTATCACTTCATTCGTGATATGGTGCAGAAAGGTGCGGTCAAGTTATAGTATGTTCCAACAGATGACCATACTGCAGATGTTCTCACCAAGCCTCTTCCCAGGATAAAGTTTGAATACTTTCGTGGGAGACTTGGAGTAGAAGAGAACATGTCCCTCCTTGAGAGGTAAAGATGACATAGAGATGTTTACCCTACTTTCAACCAGGTACCTCTACTTGTCCAGGTTCTCAGCCAGGTATAGGAGTAATCCTATCGGTAGATGAGACGGACAAGTAGTAGATGGTCAGGTTCCACCCAAGTACCTCTACTCGTCCAGGTTCTCAGCCAGGTATGGGAGTAATCCCATCAGCAGATGAGACGAACAAGTAGTAGATGGTCAGGTTCCACCCAGGTACCTCTACTTGTCCAGGTTCTCAGCCAGGTATGGGAGTAATCCCATCGGCAGATGAGACAGACAGGTAGTAGATGGTCGGGTTCCACCCAGGTACCTCTACTCATCCAGGTTCTCAGCTAGGTATGGAAGTAATTCCATCGGCAGATGAGACAGACAGGTAGTAGATGGTCGGGTTACACACAGGTGCCTCTACTCGTTCAGGTTCTCAGCCAGGTATGGGAGGAATCCCATCGGCAAATGAGATGAATAGGTAATAGATGGTCATGTGATGCTTGCATAGGTACCTCTACTCGTTCAGGTTCTCGGCCAAGTATAGGAGTATCCCATCGACGGATGAGACGAACATGTAGTAAGATGGTTGTGCACCTCTGCTCGTCTAGGTTCTCAGCCGGGTATGGGAGGATCCCATTGGCAGATGAGACGGGCAGGGAGAAGATGGTAAAATTGATCTCTCGGACATCCAGGTAGGATGGCGAGGCTACTCTTGGACTCACCGAAGGACTGGGGGAGTTGATGCATGATGACACTTCTCGAAGGACCAAGACTGTGTTGACAACCTTCAGTATGTATAGAGATGATCGAGACAGTATAGATGTACAAATGAAACCCAGATGATCATGATGTAGATGATGATCGTATCCGAAGAATACCTTCCTTGTTGAGAGGGAGTGTTGGATTTTGTGCAACTTCGGAAGATATTCTTATTATATTTTATTGTATTGATTTGTACCTCCTACGGGAGTTGATCTTGATGTAATTAATCATGTAAGCCCTTAAAGGAACAATATAAACCTTGGGGAGAAAATTATGTAAAGAAAATAATTATTAAATGTATTTTTATATTCCCCCAAGACAAGTCGGCCCAGTTAGGGAAAAGGCCAGTTTGGCAAGTGTATAAATAAAGGGGATGTGTTCCTCATTTGACACATTCACTCACTCACACAAGTTCGCATCACTTGGAGAGGAGCTCGCATCTGCAACTAGGAGAAGCTGATTTTTGGGGTTTTACCTAGAGAGACTATCTTCTTTCTGTCTCTCATCATTGTACTTTGTTCTCAGAATTGTTCATCTCTATACGAAGGTTGCTGGGTTTTCTCATGATTGGGTTTCCTAGGATAAATTCTCGTGTTCTTTGTTTCTGTTCTTTGTCTTTCTTCTAGTGATCCTATTGATCTTATGCAATTGAATTATAATGCTATCATTGTATGAAAAACTAACAGATATGAATGTTTAATTTGCTACTGATAGAAAGGAGAATTGAAAGCTACAAGACTTTTTATTTTTCTGATCAAGGAGGTTGAATTGGTTCTTGTTAAAGTTTTGCTGCCATTAATTAGGATTGATGTCACATATTGCTTGGCTTGGTGCAATTATTGTCAAAGGGATTGTATTATGCTACTGTTTGTATGCTACAGGCCTGGTATATCAGATCTAGTTAAATTGCTCAAATTGTTATTGAAGTTGGTTTGGCACAATACCTCAAGATACTAAACCATGTTTGAATGTCCTAATTGTTTGATAATCAATGGATGATCCTTGTCTAAGTGCACTGTTTACTGCTGGAAGTCACTGTCATATATCAGTTATTATTGTTGAAACTGCCTTAATTACATTCATTGCAGCAGTGCTCATACTTTTGCCCGTTTCCTTGATGAATGGTTGTATGCTCAAGATAATTGTTTGTGAAGAAAGCTTTGATAAGTTTACTTTGGTTTGACAACTCATATGCCATTCATACTGTATGTCCTTTTCATTTTATACTTGACTCCTTAAAGGCATTGGTCACTAACACAAATTGTATAGGAAGATCTAAAGTTTGGTGGCTAAGTGTTTACAAGTGTTCTATAAGGGCTCCGCCCTTGGAGGTCAAGACTCTCCGAAGAGGTTAAACTTTTAAAGATTTGTGATCGAGGTAACATTGGGTCACAAGTCTGTGCATGTGCTTATTGGGCACTAGCCCTACTAGTTTGCCCAGTAACACTTTGTAAAGATGATTGTGCTTGTAAGGGTTGGCATACCCACTTGGACCTTATGTTATTGTACTACCCCTCCCTCTTGGTCATCCTAATGAAGAAATGCAAATCCTCCACCTTAAAAGCAAGCTTTGAAGGCTGTACCATCTACAGAAAAAGGGCGTAAGACACTTGTTGGGGTTAGATAAGGCATGACGTCCTCTTTCCAAGCTCAACTTTTCATCTTGTTGAAGCTATCAGCATATTTTATCATTATTTTATGTTTTATGAGGTTTAGCCCCTGGACTGTGGGTGACAAACCGTAAAAATCATTTTAAGCTCAAAATTAGATAGGTCAACCTAGAGGAGGGAAACTTTAGCACTTTTTCCCTATAAACATAGCGCCATCCTCTCATTTGTATATGAGATCTTGATGTGATGCGCACTCTCTTCTTGGCTCTTTTAGGGTTTCTAAGAATAAAATCTTGATGTGTGAGGCTTCTTTACAATATTTCAAGGCTATTCCAAAGTGAAAGGATTCTAGGGTTTCTTTCTCTTCTCCTCTCTCTCAATTCTGGTAAGATCTTGAACCTCTTGTCTTGCACTATCGGAGGCATCCAAGGCAAGAGAAATTTAGGGTTTTATGAATGATAGCTTAGTCTTGGTTGGTGAGGCATCTACGGTGAGGAGTCCCTCTTGTTTTGGGGATTGGCATCTTATTTGTCTTAATTAGGTCAAGTGCTAACATAACCTAGGGTTTCTTAGCTTTGCCATAATTCATCAAGCATTGAATTGCCAATTCTTGGGAGAACACTAGCCCCGATTGTTCTCATTGCCATGAGGAATAAGACCTAGATCTACTTCCCTCATATTCTCTTTTTCAAATTTCCAAATTCCATATTTTATATATTTAAAAATAGAAAAAAATCAAATATATGAAAAAACCCTAAAAATAATACACAAAAAAATAAAAAAAATTATTCGTATTGAAGAATCTAATCCATCAAAGTAGTGCATCCTACTAGATTTTATGGTAGATCCTCAAGGGCATCTTCCTTTTATGGCTGATTTGAGAGATTAACGGCTATGTGCAAGTGCTATGTATGTTTTTTCAGATCTGATTTGACAGATACAACCATCTAAATTCATCTTTGAAGAGTATTACAAGTTGAAGATAAAGTCTATTATCAGCCCTACTCACTCGGGCATCCACCTGGTGGCGCAAGTTGATCTTCTTGCATTTTATGGGCGCTGGTTAGGGCATAAACCAGTTCTAGTAAGTCATTTTTGAATTTATCTTACTCATTCATTGGCTGCCCCAAAGGTGTGTTTCTTATCCCTCTACATTAGGGGCACCTTCCTTGGCAAATTGGCGTTGTTCTAATTGATTTTCATCTATCTTTGAGCATATTTTGGCAGAATTCCTCTTATAACAGCAGCAAGGTTTTAAATCATTTGCCCTAGTTGTGAGCATTTATCCATCCTGACTCCTTTCCTCTTGAAGTACTTGGTAAACGTGTTTGTATTCATTGTTTTGACTCCATAAGACATTGATCTTTGTTAAGAGGTTGCTCATGAGTCGTGAGGTATTCTTGTTGTGCAGGTCTATTTCATCCATATTAGGGACTCCCCCTTGGTCTCTAGGAGTTGGCCTAAAGCTCTGATACCAAACGCACCAAGATCGATTTTCAGTTCCTTGACAGCAGATTCCACATCACAAAAAAAATTTATTCATATCTGAACAGCTTTTACAGATGCTTACACACTCGCAGATCGGCTTCGGAGGGCGAAGCTCGTCACTGCAAACACAAACTCACTAAGTGTCTAGCTACAATGTCACGGGCTCATTTAGCATTCTGAACCAGTACCACTGGAACATCCTGGAGGCACCGTGATATAGCCACTAACACCCTGGGGCTGACGACAATTTTACAGAAGCAAGCTTCGGTTTTCTGATGCAGTGTTATACCTTAACGGCAACTTGCAGAGCATATTACCTCGGCTCTGACTCACTATGACTCGCGGAGCTCCAACTACTGGAACGCTCGGTTCTAGACTCAGACTTGCAGAGCGGACTACTTGCTCAATGCAGACTCGAATGAGACTCCAATCAATGAAATGAGAGCCGTGGTCTCTCTTTTATAACATCCCAGCCAGTTAACCGGTCACACAAAACTAGCACCAAACGGTGAAAAGCAATGATTCCGGGGTAGTGGTGGGACACACCACTATTATCTCGTCCCGTAAGAGGCAGCGCCATAAGGGGACCCGGACATCGACATGGCCGACAAAAGCAAACCAAAGGATCATGACACGACAAAAGCAGGGACAAATTCCCGACAAGCAGTACAAAGTGGAGCTACTGTTACCAGCCCACTATGGCTTCCATTATTAGACAGAAAGAGAATATTTACATGAATCGTCGCCGAAACGGCAAACACAGAATAAATCAGGATTTCCCGGAGGACCAACAGGTTGTCCGTCACATGGACAATCAAAATCATTTTCTGCCAGATATTCTTCCAACTCACGGGCCTCTAGTAGTGCATCAACATCCTATGAGTCATCTTCAGGAACAGGATCATCTTCAAAATGAGGCGGCGGATACAGCTAAGGGATGAAACACCGTTCTATGTCAGAACCATGCAGAACGTCGCTTGTTTCACCAATGAACTCACTTTCAAACATAGATTCCACATGAAAATCTAGAGGAAGGGTTCACCTATGGATTTTGGCATCGATTATGTTACCTTTATGATCCCTTTTAATATACTTTTGGGTCACATGCACTGTATGTTCTAGCTTTGAATATCGGCCACCTTGATGCCGAAGGAGGAATTTGAACAAGAGATTGTTCTGGTCAGCAACCTGCATGTTAGCTTGCATATGCAGTATAAAATTTGCACGTCGATTAACCCAATCATTCCTGGGGCAGAATTTGTCTAATAGGACTTCTGTCCATCCTGACCATGCTTTATTTCTCATATTACTAGGGTCTGCACAAATTACTATAGACCGTTCTTCTCGGAAAAACTGTAATATAAGATTATAACTAGTCCACGTCAAATTTCCCTCACCGATGTCTACATACCAAACTGGACCTTCTTTTTCTGGGTTGCAGTCTACCCAGAGTTCACAACACCGTCTCAGCTTCTCTTAGGCTTGGCTGAAACCTCTGAACGCAGTCCTTTCCCATCGTTCCATTATGTGCAGCTTCAATGGACTGGACTGTATTTGCTTTATTAATGTGAGGCTGAGGTATTTTTCTGCTTCATGCTTATCAGCATAATCCAACAACTGTCTTCTCTCAGAAGGAGAGAGACTTTCATCCCAAGGCTTCATAAAGAGAGCATTCCTTGGTTCGAATCTTAAACAATCAGGTTCTTCTGCTGGTCTTTTGCCTTTATCATCTTGTGGCTTTGCAGAGCTCGTACCAACTGAAAACATGTTTAACCCTGCAATTTGCTTTGGCTGCATCACCTCACGAGTTAACATATCAGCTAAACAATTTAGGTAACCTGGTTTATAAACAATAACAAAATCAAAGTTAGACAACCAGATAAACCATTTAAGTATCCTGTTGCTGTTTTCTGCCATAAGATTTTCGTTTTTAAATATACCAGGCATAATCTTCAAATCTGTTTTAAATGTAAATCTGACAGGTTTTAAAAACATGAAGTGCTGGACTGTTTTCCTAACAGCAAGGATTTCCTTATGGTTGCTTGGGTAGTTCAATTCAGCTGATTTGAATGAACCGGAGCCATATCCGCAGATATTTTCTGCCATCAATTTCTTCAAGTAACACACCACCCCAAGTGGTAGATGAGGCATCTATTTCAATAATTAACTTACCAGTACCCTGCGGCAGATGGAGGGCAGGCAAATCTTTTACTTTAGCTTTGATTTTCTGAACAGCTAAAGTCATAGCATCAGACCATGGAATAGGATTCTTTTTCAATCTTTGCTACAGAACATGAATGTTTGTAGCTTGTCCACGATAGAAGGGTTTGATATAGTTCAAACTACCAAGAAATCTTTGCAACTAGGTTTTATCAAGAATCTTATCAGGAAAGTGTTCGAATGAGCTGAGAACATGCTTCTGTAACACTACCTGACCTTTCTGTATTCTAAAACCAAGAAAATCCATTTCCGTTTTGCCAATTTCCATTTTACTTTCAGATAAAACCAATCCATGTTTGAAAACAAGATCATAAAATTTCTGCAAATGCTTATGATGATCCTGGAGATTTCTTGAGCAAATAAGGATATCATCTATGAAGACCACTAACCATGGAATATCCCTAAAAATATCTTCCATCCGTTTCTGAAATTCAGAAGGAGCATTGTTGATACTGAATGGGAGAACTTTCCACTGGTACTGACCATGTGGAACCACGAAGGCTGTTTTGAAGCGATCCTTTGCTTCAATGCCAATCTGATAGAATCCAGATTTAAGATCAAATTTACTGAATATTGTGCAACCAGTAATCTTTTGCAGTAAACTTGCTTTATCTGGAAGCGGGTACCAAATTTTTTGCAGAACTTGATTGAGAGGTTTGTAATTGACAACAAGACGGGGCTTACCTCTCTTTTGCTCTGAGTGTTTGTTGACCACAAACGCTCTACAAGCCCAAGGACTCTTGGAGGGCTCAATTAAACCTTTCTGCAATAATTCCTTTATTTCTTTGGAGCAAAACTCTCTCTCGAAAGGAGACATTATACGGGCAGAAGCTTTCATGGGTTTGATCTTTTGGAGGGGATCAAACGGCAGAGATACAAAATACTTTTCTCTGGTCCAAAAAGCATTTGGATTTCTGAGCAACAATCTTTGATAAGCTTCTCTTTGATAGCAGCAAGAGTTTTGTCACCATGGATTTCTGCATATGAAATGCATCTATCCATTTTATTTAGGTCGACCAACTTTACAGGCTTGACAGACTGTACAGGCAAAGGCTTACATTTATTTACAGGATTAAAACTTAAAGGAGTGACGACTTCACGACCTTGAACTGTACACATAAATAACATTTTATTAACATCAATGGAAAAAGGACTGACTTTCTAGAGAAACTCAGATCCTAACACACAGTCTTCTTTAAGAATATCTAACCTAAAAAGAGACAATGAATTTAACACACCGGAAATCTGTACAGGAAACTCTTTAACTTTACCAGAAAGGGATACAGGGGATCCTTCAATTGCAGAACCAAACTCATGACTTTTTTCCCAATAAAAAGAAGGAATTGCATTCCCTTTTGCTAAGTTAAACTGACATCCTGAATCAATAAGACAATGTACAGAGTAAGGCTTGAACTCAGGAGGGCAAAATTGTAAACACACAAAAAGATTTGGACCTGACAAAGCACCTAAAAGGCTAGGGACTTGAGACTGAGGAGAAGAAGGAGAATGAGGAGTAGAAGAAGGGGAAGGTTCTTTCTGTTCGGGGTTTACCATAGCTTCTTCTATATGTTTTGAAAGCTCTTCATCGGATGATTGGTCTCTTTCCATGACCACAATTTGAATCATGCTTTTCAAATCTTCAATCTCTTTTAGAAGCTGTTTCAATTTCCCTTGTTTTTCTTTCAACTGATTTCTCAGTAGTTTCTCTTTGTCTTTTCTGTGTGACTGTCTGTCATCATGGCCATCAGGGTAATCTCTGTAGATATCAGCGGGATTATATCTAACAGATAGGGCTGGGGAATCAAGTTTCTGTTTACCCTTATCATTCTTTTCTTTTCTAGCAAACCTAGAAGTTTGGCCTTTTCTTGTCTGAGATCATGTCTTTCAACATGTCTGTATATAGGTATGACAGAGAGTTGGACATCGATATCTGCTAATTGTTTTTCCAAATCATATTTGTGAGATCGGGATCTGGAAAACATGTACAAGGAAAAATCAAATTCTGGCACACTACACCCCCCCAAGTTTGCATCGAGACTGGAGTTGGACTCAGACTCAGAGGAAGACGAAGGCTCAATGGCAAATTTAGCGAGTGTAACAGGGGAATCAGATTCAGAATCAGAAGAAGAGTCATTAGGGAGATAGAGGACTTCTCCGGAAGGAGGAGGAGAATGTACAGAAACTTCATGTAGATCCCACCATTCAGGATCTAGACCTTTACACAGAGCAGCAAGACGGGGCCTGGACTTTCTTTCTGGACACTTAGCTGCCCAGTGATCAGACTTACCACATATGAAACAAACATTCTTTTTGCCTTTTTCAGTCCTTCTTTTGACATACCTCTTGGACAGATGCTTGTGCTTTTTATAAGAATGCTTATACTTATGTTTATGCTTATGACGGTAAGGCTTATCAGGGTGATAACGGGGCTCAGAGGTATACAACTTTTTCTTTTTCTTGCATTTGCAAGAATCTTTTCCAAAATGACCTCTGTTATGGGCTCCACACCCCCAATCAGGCATACCTGCAACATCTTTACAGAAAGATGTTGAGAACATTTGCTGATATCTTTTGAAGTCTTTACTAACCCTTTTCTCTAAGCAATGCTCTTGCCATGTTTCTAGAATATGAGCATGCAACTGGGCTAGAGATAAAGAACGAAGCTCGACCTTTTTGTCCTTGAGAGCTTGTTCAACCGCATCAGGAACATGTCCTGGGAAACTTCTCAAATAATGCTTCAAATAAGTTGGATTTCCTGATTTTCTTGAGGAAATCAACAATTTTTGCGTGTAACAGAAATACTCTTCACTTTTACTTAAATCACATAACCTTGCAGACATGAAAAGTGAAGCAAGATGGTCATAATCTATACCATCATCAGGACCATAAAACTCACGACCTAAGGCACTTAAAATTTGTTCATCTGCAGCAAGCATTTCATTGCGGGTATCTTGTGGCAACCAGCGCCACCAATCATAAGCTAGACCTGAGAGGCCTGCAACAAGCTGTGTACCCAACATCTGGCCTGTAAGGTTGTTGTCCTATTGTTTTATGTACAAGATCCACTGACCTAACATTTGAATGGCATTTTTTATATCTTCCCTGGACTGACACTGGATATTCAGTACAGGTTGTTCAGGCATCTGAGACAGTAGATCATTCATGGAATTTATTCCAAAATGGAATATTTTAGCAGGTGCTTCTGAAGCAGCATTGACATCTTCCATGTGAGTATCAAAGCGGGGTCTTGGAGGAGGAGCAAGAGCTCTCCTATTGGAAGATGATTCAGCATCTAATGCATTCAGATTAGCCAGATATTTAGGATCTAGAACTGGTCTAAAAGTTTTAAACTCAGTGATCCATTGTTCAACATTTTCTTTAATGACATCACTCTCACCAAAATCAAATTCAGGTTTTTCCTGAACACTAAACTGACCCAAAGAGTGACTTTTGCTATGTCCTTTTGAGGCTAACTTTAATACATGATCTGGGACCACATATTGTTTCTTTCTGTGAGTCTCTGTCTTTTGGCAGAGATATTCTAGGACATGCAATCTTCTTTCAAGCTTCTGAGAAGCTTCTTCAATGGCAATTCTAATCTGAGTAGAATCATACAGAAGATGATCAAGCAATTCAAGCTTTGTTTCCACTTTGACAATGTGATCTCTTTGTTCTATGCACTGGGATTTCAAAACAAGGATATCTCATGCCATGTCATCGAGATTCCGCGCAGAATGCATTTGTTGCAAATTTCCCCAATTTGCAGGCTTGACTTCATCAGAAACAGTTTGCTCTTGGCTGGAAGATTTACAGGGCATAAACTCTCTTTTTGTTTGGCCATCTGCAGTATACTGTCTGAAACCAGACTCAGGTAAATTTCTACCTGGAAGAAAAGATCTTTGGCCAGTATTCATGACTTCCATGCCAGATCCTTCTCTTGGAAGAGACATCATTCCTAAGGAAGGGAGAACTGAAAACATTCCTAGGGAAGGCAGTTCTTGATTCTTCTGTTTCTGTTGGTGTAGCAATTTTTGTTTAATTTTTTGACATGCTTGACAGGAAGCATGCTGGCCTCTATGCTCTGAATCATACAAACCAGAAAATGAAGGTTGGACAGAGGAGGAAGGATTATTAACAGGAGAGGAAGCAGAGGCTTTGCTGACTTGGTTTGACAAGGCTTGAAGCCTGGCATTATTGTAGGAAGAGGATGAGACAGACCTTATGAGAGGAGGAGTGAATCTCTGTGTGGGTTGTTCATCTAGAACTCGGAAAGAACTAGTAGCTTCATCAAAAGTTAGAGGCTGTGCATTGAAGGTTGAAGCGACTCTATCACGATTTCGGAGTTCGGTGTATTTCATTTCCCACTGTTTGGGATAATTAATGCCAGTCCAATTAAAAGTAATTGGAGTAGCGTTCTTAGTTGTGGTGATAGTGGGTGCATCTCCTAATTAGTTGCTAATCTTAGCACTGGCCTTCATGACCTTTCTGAAGGGTGCTAATTTGTGCGGTAACACTAAATCAACATTGCCCCTGAAGCTAAGCAGAAGGTCAAGGCATGCACGCACACCATCAACAAAGTCTTGATTTGTACACACAAAACAAAGTCATTAGCAAAATGATTGTTAACCATCTTTGAACCATTAGGCAGCAATATACCCCTCAATTAGCCCTGCAACCAAGTGGCCTCCAAAAGATGTACCAAACCATCAACTGACAAGACATGTAGAGAAGGGGCCAAGGGATGCCCATGGAAAATGGATCGATGTAGTAAAATCTGTGGTGATAAAGAATTATTAGTAGAAAGAACACAAAGGCATTAAAGAATAGACTAGTCACAAACAAACCTTTTTGTACCCTGTGGTGCGATGAGTTGTTGGCTAAAGATGCTTTACTAATAAAAGATGAAAAATCATTGAATGCAATAGCTTATTATGACTTTATTACTACATTAGTTAGTCTCGCGAAAGAAAGATACTCCATAACCTTCACATTTTTTATTTGTTGTTTGTAAATACTTTTACGTAGACATATGACGTATTTTCCAAACAAGCTAAAAAATGTAGTCACCACAACCACACAATGTGGACAAACCCCGAAAAAGACAACATCATTGTCATAAAGGACCCATCCACCTAATCATAAGCCTTGTTCGATTCTATTTCCAAGAAAAGAGACTCTTAACCAAACACACGGGCCCACTCCACGGCCTCCCAAGACAAAATCACTATGTCCAAGATAAAGCGACCCCATATAAATCCTACAACAACTACAAAACAATTTTTCAAGCCACACCCCGAATATGAATAGCCACTAACTTAGCAAGAATCCTATAAGCAAAACCGAGTAAGGTAATAGGCCTCCAACCCCTAGTAGTGCCTCTAGCTACATTCTACATAATCAACTTAATCAGGCCTTAATTAATTGACTAAGATCAAAATGCCAAAAGAAAAGGATACAATTGTTAAACAACAGAAATCATCCCCAACCATATGCTACATGGCCTTGTAGAACTCACAAGGGAGCCCATCAAACATAGTAGATGAAGAGCCACTACCTTAGCAAGAATCTTGTAAGCAACACCAACTAAGGTAATAGGTCTCCAACCACCAATAGTGCCTCTAGCTACACTCTCTAGAATAATTAGGCCTTAACTAAGCGACTCATATGAAAATGCCAAAAGAAAAGGCTTCAACTGCTAAACAACAAAAATCATCACCAACCATATCCTACAAGGCCTTGTAGAAATCACAAGGAAACCATGTAGAATGAGGAGTTGCTATTCTACATGGATTTAAGATATGCCAAAATATCCTCTTTCAAGAAGTCACTATCCAATCTATCTTAGTCCCCAACAAAAACCTTATGTGAAATAACTCTGTAACAAGAGTTCCTAGCATCCAACACTTGATTTGTCAAAATATATGGAGAAGATAGATTCTGAAAATGCAAACCAAAAATGCCTTTGACCTACATTGGAGCCTTAGCAAGGGACCTATCAACTCTATACAAATTGAGGACTCTGTCAACGACCACCTCCCTTTTCATGAATTTGAAGTAGAACTTGGAACCCTCATCTCCTCTCTTGATCTACTACAACCTAGACCGAACCCTAGCTCCTCTAGTAATGTACTCCTCCCACTTACAGACTATCAACTCCAACCTAGAAGCAACCTCTTGTAATACCACACTGTGCAAATCATAAAGGAAAATGTGGACCTCTTCAAGCCAAAGCCTAGCATCCTACATCTCCTAGTGTCTTCTACGAGCCATCATCTACCCATGCCCTCTAGTGAACTTAATTATGCATCAAACAACAACCTCCTACCACAATAGCTGACCCTAAGATCCTAAAGGATGAGGAGAAAGATTCTAGACACAATGCACCAATGCAAAAAATCCAAAGACTCTAGATGCAACACATTCAACTTGAACAAAGAGGAAGGTGTCAAATCCACTGTTTGACCAATTGAAATAATCCTCTGAATAGGAAAGTGATCTAAACCCATAACATCCATCAAAACAACTACCACTTGCAACTTCCTTGAAGCCATAAACTCTATCCAACCTAGCTTGTATCTTGGCCCTGCCTTGCTAGTAATTAGTCCATGTGAATCAACCACCATAATCTATGCCCTTTAGTTTCCAATTAGGATCATACACTTGTAAAGCAAACTTACATTGAGACCACACCTGCTTTTTCGCACCACTAATCACATTTTGTATGCCTCTGCCCTCATCACATTTGTATGCCTCCGCCCTAATCACTAGTAATTAGTCCATGTGAACCAACCACCATAATCTATGCCCTTTAGTTTCCAATTAGGGTCATACACTTGTAAAGCAGACTTACATTGAGACCACACCTGCTTTTTCGCACCACTGATCACATTTTGTATGCCTCCGCCCTCATCCCACTCCCATTCCCCCTTATTATAATAACTCCCCACAACCTAATCCACAACCAAGAGAGAAGTGGCTAACCAATCCCAAGGACAATCATGCTGCAAATTCAGGTCAGGAGCATACACTACACAAAATCCTAGAAGTTTGTCCTGAACCAACAAGATAATCCAAGCACACCAATCCTCCGAGTGCTTGCCATGGTCCACAACAAAGCATTATAGATGAGGAGAAAGAGCAAGAACCACTCCCCCATTACTCTAAAGATGGTATATGGCCGAAAAGGGGCCACTCCAATAGTAACTCATAAAATCACGAAGCTTGAACCCCCTTGATTTGACTTCTTAAAGGAAGAGCAAGGCTTAGTTTGTTCCAACACTCCACAAATAATATGTTTGCAATTGGGAATTGTCATCCCATGAAAATTCCATGATAGCAAGGACAAATTTTAAAGTCCTAGGCTACTAAACTGATAACCTATTGCAAAACCCTCCAAAGAAGGGGTTTGTTGGAAACTGAATTGTAGCATATTTGTAAGACTTAATCCATAGATTAGAGCTCACATCCCTTCCTGGCTTGTCCAACGTGACGGGAGAAGAGACTTCCTTCCGTTTGTTGGACTTCAAGTGCCAACCCATATATACCTCCATAGTATAAGTCACCGACCCACCCGTGACCCCAGACCCCATAGGGTTTGAACTCTTAGTCTAGTGAGGATTCACAACCAATGCAAAATTGTTGTCTCAAGACACTGGTTGCACCACCAAACCACTAGGGATCAAGGAGGAACCCTAACCTGATCGCCCAGAAGGCCCACCTCCCAAACCAGAGGACACTGAAGGACCACCACCCCAGTCTTCTAAATTGGTACCATTGAAGGATCACCACCGCCAGTCTTCTGAATCAGTACCATTGAAGGAACACCACCCCCAACATATTTAGTAGTTGGAATGGACGAGGCTACACAACCCTTGCCCACAAGAGTCTCCAACTTAGGCTTTCAAAGAGGACAATCTCAAATGAGATGATCTTGTACCTAGCGAGCAAAGCAAGCATTTGGTAAGTTCAAATACCTCACCTTCTGCTACGGCACAACATCCACCATGCACACAAAATAAACAAGGGAAGATTATGCTTAAGATCCACCTCCACACACACCCTAGGTTTTGCATAGGAGGAGTAATGTCGATCATCAAGGATGAGCACCTTTCCATACCTTCTAACGAAGTTGAAAACAATGTATTGATGACTATATGTTGATTAGGAGGGCGGATTATTCCAACCAAAGAGGGTAGTTAGCTTGGACGTAGTCCACAAGGTTGAAATCTACCCACCAAGACTGTACATAAGCAAGAGAACCAACAATGTTCCAAGCACCAAGTTGAAGCACATGTTGAGCAACAACATCAAAGTTGAACACAAGTCACACATACTTGGAATCCAAACCCCTAGTATGAATTCATAGAAATCCCCTTAGCTTCCCAATTTAGAATGGACCCTCTGTTAAAGGCATCCTCATTCGACATTCTTCGCAAAAAAGACACGATCACACTTGAAGATTCCAGGTTTTGTTGTCACTTAAAATATTCCTTGTTGTCTTCAAAAAATGTTGAACTCATCTTGATTCTAAGGAGTGTTATTGTTCCCCAAAGAAGTCAAAGAAGGCGCATGCTCCCATATCCCTACAAAGTTGAATGCAACTAAGAATATTCCTTGTTGTCTTCAAAAAATGTTGAACTCATCTTGATTCTAAGGAGCATTATTGTTCCCCGAAGGAGTCAAAGAAGGTGCATGCTCCCATATCCCTACAAAGTTGAATGCAACTAAGATGGCTTAAAGGAATCATTCCCAATCTCTAGAACTGAACTCTGGGAACTAGATGGCAGGGAGCTAATGGAAGCCCCTTCAAGAAGGGGAGAAAACCCTAGGGCCTCATGAGACTGAGAGACCCCATCACTATGTAGTTGCTCAATCTCAGTAGGCACACCCACAACAATACCAACATTAGACCACTTAATTCGAATCTAGGATCAAATCCACCACAAATGCTCCCTCCATTTGATACACATTAACTTTTGATGGGAGAGGCGACCAATCCCAATAGTGTTGCTTGAGTTACCAACCCCAACACCAATGAACTTGGCATTGAGCGATCTCACTACAACACACTAATCCATCACTATCTACACTCTGCAAGGCAATATACTCCATAGGAGAGGAAGATCCCGAGACTTACTCCAATGACAATGTACATGGCCAATCTCTCCCTCACCAACTCATGGCCTTCCTCTATCAAAAACCATTTCTTCCACATCCCAATGAGTGACCATCAACACATTGTTATCCTCTTCTAATACCTAATCCTGCACCCCATTTGTACTTGTAAGCTATCGTATAGACCCCATACACCCCCTGCACTCGTACAAACCCCTCCACTCGATTACAAACCCTGCCCATGCACTGCCCTTGTTCTCTCACCATGCACTCTCCCTTCCTCACTTGCATTTCTTATCAAGCAACTTCACTCATTTCTCACTCCCAATACTACAAACTTAATCAACCAACCTAGGCATTTCATCTATCGTGCTTGATTTGTATTTTGGATCATGAATGGTCAAGTGTTGAAGCAAGAATGGACTAAGGCTTGGGGCTAAGGCAAAGGCCGAGCATCTAGAGAAAAAAGGCATTGTTCCTAGCTAGGAATGGAAAGTTTTGGCCAAATCCAAATTGGTGTTCACTATGCTAAGGCACAAGTCACCAAGCAAAAGAACTGAATGTTGAGCAAAAGGGGGTCCATTGATGTGCAAAGGAGTTGCTACCAAGCAAAGGCTTGGGCTGATGGTAAAATGGTTAAGTATTGGTTTGCTAAGCAAAAGAGGACTAAGCTTGATAAGAGGGAAAGAAGCTAGTGCTCAACAGAATGAGTTAGCAGCTTCACCTACTTACGCTGAGCAAAAAGGGCCATTCATCTCACCAAACAAAGGGCACACATCCACCAAGAAAAGGATTGTAGGAAACAACAAAATCTAACTAAGGCATTGCTATCAAGCAAGGGATGGGCAGCTGAGCAAGGGAAAATCTGCAAGTATGCTCGATGCATTGTGCTCAATAAGAGAGCCAAGGCTAGTGCTTAGCAAAGTGACTAACTACCTGATGAACCAAGCACTGAGCAAAGAGTTTCCTTGACTACCGAGCAAAGGAGGTTTCAAATCCCAAGCAAAGGTTAAATGAGTTCTCGATGTCGAGATTTTCCGCCAAAAGGAGGAATCCTAAAAACTTGATTGGTGAAAGGGTATAAAAATAATTAGACTTTTGCAATGGAAGTTTTCCCCTTCACACATGTTGGAAATTGGAATTATTGGTGTAAATTGTAAATGGGGCCACACCCCATTCATATGTATCATTATGTACTTATAATTATTTTTTAATGTATTACCTAAGTGGGCCTAACGGTTAAGGACATGTGTCTCCTCTTAGGAAGTCATGGGTTCAAATCCGGAGGGGGGTAGGGTATGTACACCTCTGTAGACTTTGGCAGTTAAATCGTTGTGCAGAGGGGGGTCCCTTGTCTTACAAACAAGGGGGTCTCATACACCAAATTGGTGTCTCGCTTGGTGATGACCTTAAAAATAGATTATGATTATTATTATTATTACTAGAATCACTCAAGGAAGTTGTCAAATCATTGAATTGCCAAATCAGAATCTTGGAATCTCCAAACCATATCAGAACCATTTCCTGTAATGAAAAGGGTTCATTATGTGATGTATCCATTTCTAGGAAGAGGAATGAATCCTTTGTCAAAAAAATGCCCATAAAAATGATAGTCGCATGGGGAAATGAAGGGTGTGTGGCGGGAAAGAGGATGGTAGGGGGGTCCATAAACACAGGGAGTAAACGTAAAGCCCAGAAAACCAAAACGTAAGCCTCAACAACATTATTTTTCACTTTCATTTGCAGACTGAATGGTTGAGACCAGAAAGCACTAACAGTAACAGGGATTTGAAGAGCACTAGCACAATGATAGTAACAGGGATTTGGAGAGCATTAGCACGATGACAGTAACAACGTAATAGCAGGCATTTGGCGATAGGATTTGGCATAGAAACACTCTCATATTGTGAGTTTGGAGTGCAACATATTTAGTTCAGCCATAAAACCCTATGATTATGATATAATTTATGAATCTATGATGTAATTTCTTGGTGCTTAATTTGACATATCTGAAATGAAAATCTGAAATTAGAAATTTACAAATTTTGTTTATGTTGAATCTGAATGTTTGTTAATAGTTCACTATTAAAAAATAAGAAATTTTACTTCTGTATTTTGTTTATGTATGATTCTATGAATGATGAATTTGAATCTGGGATATGAATTATGGTTGTCTGAAATTTGAATGATGAAGTTAGAAATGGTGTAACCTCTAATTTTTAAGTTTATTTCCAAAACCTTCTTCTTCTTTTTTCAACATATAAGTTAAATATATATTTATAAAAAAAAAAGGGTTAGGGCATCGATCCCCAATTCCTTATTTCAGGATGGTTGCTGCACCCACACTGGAACATTCTGTCGATTCCAATCGCACCCATAATTTGTGTAACTTTGGTTACTAGGTATGGTTAAGGCTGGCCTAGTCAAACTTGATATGTAGGCTTAATAAACCTCTTGGGTTGTTTTCCCTTCTTTTGTGGGTCACAACCCTCTCTTGAAGGGATGCCTCACTTGAGCTTATAAATCCAAAACTGAAGCTCTCAATTGCATCATCTAATCTTGTGATCTTCTTGATTTGAAATACTAAGTGTCATAAGCCTAGAAGCACTTAATTTTGGTGTTTTCTTTTGTGAACGGCATCTTTCCCTTTGGTGCACTTGTTTATTTCTGTTTTCAGCACTTGTGATTGGCTTTTGCACTCTCTGAAGTGCACTAGACCTATCTCACTTTAGTGCACTTGTGAGGAGACTATTTCAGAACTTAAGTGAGATTTGGTTTCATCCATTCTTCTGTTGACCCTTATAAATCTAAACAGCAAGAACCCAAAAACCCTAGGAAAGAGATCAAGATAACATATGTTGATTGAGGTAAGAGACTCATCCAATGTCTCATAGAAACTAGTGCCTAGTCTTGGCCAGGGGCACCAATCCTAAGCAGTATTATCAGAACCAGACTAGTCATCGAACCAGTCAACCCAAAAAATCTGAACTAGACTGAAACTGGACCAAAAAACGTCGACCAAAAAATACATAAAATATTCAAATTAAAAAAAAAAAAACCATATATATTTATGTGCATCCATATGAATCCAAACCATTATACACAAATATGCAAAGTTTCTCATTATATAGCAAGGGTGCATATAACCAAAATTGCTTTAGTAGGGCCCTAGGGTTAAGTATTGTGCTTGCAGTTTAAGCAGGTTTCTGTTTTTCTAAATTGACTTTTGGTGGTCCCTAGTCCCGCCATATGGAACTAGCCAGTTTAGTGCTTTAAGGCCATTTCTGTATGGAACTGGCTTTTCCCATTCTGAAACGCTGAACCGGACTGGTACAACCCCAAAACCCGTCAGGCCAGCCAATTTTGCCAGTGCCAGCCCGGTTCTGATAACACTGGTCCTAAGGAATTGCACCATAACTTTAGATCCAGACCAAAAAGTATATCATAGATCCTTTGTACAATTTTCCTTTACTTTTAGAATAAGGGAAAGATAAATTGTCCGAGGATCAGAACAAAAGAGTCACTTCTATATGACCTAAATTTTGTAAAATCTTAGTTTGTCAATTCTCTATTTACTAGTATTTCCATTAAGTCTTGCATCCCCTTGTTTATTCAAACATCCAATATCTACAATTAACAAGACTACCAGAAAACTAGCAAAAGGATATTTCTTAGGATACATCATGTGCAGTTGTTTCAATGTTTCATTTTCCTTTTTGTAACATATGTCAAGAAGATTATTGTAAATGATGGATATCATGGCAGCCTTGAATGGAATGGTTGACTATTTAACATCGGAAGAATGAGCTGTGCATATGCACGAATATTTACAACAGATGATTTACATAACATTTCCAATTTGTTCCTCTTAGCGACCGACCTGCTAGGTAACTGAACCATAATCATTATTCCAGAAGTCTGATTGTCAGAATTTCCATTGCCATGCTAGGAAATTGAACTGGTAAGCATATTTTATGAATGTGAATAAAGAATTGGGACACCTACCTCAGTCCTGGAAGACTAGATGCTAGTGGTTCCTCAATAACTTCAGCCCCATAATTCGGAGAAGCAGAAGACCGAGATTGTGAAGAAATGGACTGGTCTTGTTGAGTTTCCAATATCGCAGAAGATCTATCGAAATTCTGTGGAAATTTTACCCCTGTACGCTGCAATCATGCTATAGTCAGTGTCTACTTAGGAGTAAAAATGACATACCTTAATGTAACAAAAAGTCCATTCAAAAATATAATAATAACGCAAGATGAAATATCTAGATGGATAAAAGATGTGATGAATTAAGATGAAAAATATATGTTTGGTATTAAGAAATTGTCAATTAGTTAGAAACTAAAAACTTGGCACTGATTATCAGATTGCTGAATTGTTAATGGGTTGATGACTTTCCAGGCTTTCCCATTGACTAGCTATGAAAATTCTACTATTCATTATGGCAGATGGAATTACAGTGTTACACATTAAATGCAGTGTACAAGGTAGGGAGACACACAATGCAGGACACAACATAATTACCTACTGCTTAATAAATTTCAGAATGCATTAGCAACTCAAAAAAACCGAGGTTAAGGCCTTTGTCAAAGTAACCAAAATAGAATTAGATTTTAGAAGCAAATAGAGCATAGTTGCAAATCTGTTACGTCAGGGTATATGTGAAATATTTGTAACTCCATTCCAGTCTTATACAACAAAACTGTCTGTTAAATATATCATAACCAAAATTTCACTCATGACCTTCCAAAAGTAACATTAAGAACAATCATTACTTTATGGGGCCTGTTCAAAATGGCCAAAATAAAGTTATTGTAGTATTTTCTAGGTAGGTGCCTAGTTACTTCTAATAGAGTACAGTCCAGACTAAAAGAGAGCAACTGCCTGCTAGAAAGAGAGAATTTTTATCGATGGGACTAGAAAGGACAAGAAGTCAAATCAGTGATGTGGGAATTGCAAACACAACACCTATGTGCAGAAAGAAGGAAATATGAATAAAATATAAACTGAGAATACAAAGGGATAAACTAAGAAGGTAAACCCTAAATATAAATACATCATTATGCAAGAGGATAAGAGATGAGAGTCATTGATTTGCAACTGAAGTAGAAATGGAGGGGGGGCTATCTCCGTCATCATCAATCATTGTGAATGTACCAATGCAAAGTCTAAGGATGTCCTCTAGAGAATTATCAAGGCTGTGGGGACTAAGTTGGATAATCATGGGGAAACCGGACTGCTACAGTAGTACCTCCCCTAACATCCACGATCTACAAGTAAAATCTCGTAATGGGTACTTGACTGCTCGATCTACCCTGGGAGGTGGCTATAGGTTGAAGCTGACTGGAGCATGTATGTCTCGATGACCACGTGGTAGTGGGTCATATCCCGACAAAGTGGGAGGGTGCACTGTCTCACCGACCTATTGTCCTTTGTGTCCATGGAATCTGGATAGGGCATTTGCGAGGCATTTGGTGGCTCCAATCACAGAGATAGGCTAGAAGAATGGAGTGATCAATCTAGTGGAGCTGGCTCTAGATAAATCTCGTAAAGTCTATGTCTACCCTCTAAGAGTAATAGGCTCTTCAAATATAGAGAGCAAAACATCTTTGGTCTGAGTATAAAGAAGGTTGCTAGAGACCATCCTCAATCACAAAATAAACAATGGGATTTCCTTCAAATCTCATGATATATGTAACATCTGAAAATGAAGTGCTCCTTCGTCTCTGCCCCCTGTAGGTGGAAACACTAACATATAGTATCCATCCATGGGATGCAGTGATCAAACTCCACACAAAATTGATGATAACAAACCCTCAACCAGTCGCGGGATCCCAAGTCCATGTGACTAGTGGCATTAATGGTTGAATGTACTCAAGAGGAATGATTAGGCTGCCCAGCAACTGTACAAAATTCTCCAAGTAGAAGGCCATCTTAGCCAAGATGTTGAGGTGGGTGGGTGATCCAAGTAACCTAAATAAATTCCTAGTGTATATCCTCTTTGATTGCCTTATTGATCTCTAGGGTTGTCCAAAGAGTATCTAAAGGGAGGGAGACAGTCAGTAGAGATGTCGATGGACTAAAGGAATGAAGAAGCCTCTAACAACCAACACCATATACACCCTGGGAGATTCGTGGGCGCAATCTTATCAAAGAAACAGGGGGTCAAGGATTGATATCTCTCATGTCATTTAGTTAAATTTACAAATATTATGAAGAAAGAAGACAACCCTGAAGAAGCTCCTAAGACATAAGAGATGGGTTCCAAAATCAACATAAATGATAACTTGGGACATTGTACATTTGCAACGAATCATATCCTATAGCATGATGGATTGGATTCTCTCCAACAATGCTTAATCAATTGGTTGTAAACTATGTCCCCAAACCTCAAAACCATACACAAGAGTGGGTTTGATAATTACAAAATTTTCTGGTGCTAGTTAAGGTCCTTGAATTATAATGCAAAACAGAAATTTTCCCTCTAACCTTGGACGTTTCTTGGATCTTAACCCTGTGAATTTTCAGCCTTAGGGCTGCTGTGAAGTAGTGTATAAAACAGCAGCAGAAGGAGTACAATATTTCACTTCCAAACAGTCCAAACTTCTAGGCAATCCAAGGAAAAAAGATGCCAAACAGCTTGGATAAGTTTCAGTCCTCTAGGGCAACCTATCCCACATAAACAAAATCTGAATTTATCTTTTACAGCAGTTATAACAGTGGTACAATAGCAAGTATAGCAGCAGCAAAACAAACCCTTTGATTCGTCAATGAAGATGTTAAATCACTTAACGATTGTCCTTTTACTATTGTCAATTTCAAATCATCAAGACATAAATAGCTGTAAGCAACAATACATAAAGAACATATATGGCTGAAAATCAAATCTGGAAAATGCACAAGTTTTGGACAGCTGAAAACTTCATTTATATACTCAAGATGAAGTACATGTATATACCATAGCCATCTCTCAAGCCTAGTACAAATCCAACAGCTCTCCAAAACCCTCACTAAGGCAAACCAACAAAACCCTAGCTCAACCAAGGAGCTCCAATAAGCAGGAATCACTCCAACACATCTTCCAAGGCAAGACATCCTCTTCTCTTCTCTTTCTCCAACAAAAGTACACAAGGGCTTTATCACAAAACCCTAATTTCCAATCTTCAAGGAATAAACCCTAACCCTAGACCTCAAGATACTCCAAGAAGACCAAGAAACCCTAGGGACGAGAGAGAGAGAGAGAGAAAGAGAGATCAAGTGCAAGAGAAGACCAAGAGAGATAGAGAGGACTAGTATGCACTCCTTTCTAGGTCACATATGAACACAAGAGTGAATACAAATGAGTGAATGAATAATGTGATCATCTCCAATGACTTCTTCACAAGAGCAAATCCTAGTCATAAGAATCAAGCTCCAACAAAGAAGTCTCCTCTCGATTCCATAAAGAGAGAGATCAAGTGCTAGAGAAGACCAAGAGAGATAGAGAGGACTAGTATGCACTCCTTTCTAGGTCACATCTAAACACAAGAGTGAATACAAATGAGTGAATGAATAATGTGATCATCTCTAACGTCTTCTTCACAAGAGCAAATCCTAGTCACAAGAATCAAGCTCCAACAAAGAAGTCTCCTCTAGATTCCATAACTCCTCCTAGGTTTTATGAGGAAACCCTAGCGACATCCTCCAAGAAGCTAAGTACAAAGAAGAGAGTACAATGATGATGAACGAGGACTCTCTTCATCCTCTATTTATAGGAGAAGTAAGAAACACCAACAATGCAATGTGGGCCTAAGCCCTTACAAGCAACCTACAATGAGCACTTGTAGACCAACACAAGTGAGATGCTACATTCCAAAGTACATGTCATGCTCCAAGGTGATGTTGTACACAATAAGGGCTTCAAGAAGATGTAGCTACACAAGGTAAGTCCACACAAAAATGCAATGTGGGCCTAAGCCCTTACAAGCAACCTACAATGAGCACTTGTAGACCAGCACAAGTGAGATGCTACATTCCAAAGTACATGCCATGCTCCAAGGTGATGTTGTACACAATAAGGGCTTCAAGATGATGTAGCTACACAAGGTAAGTCCACATGCCTCCATCACAAGCCTCCACGAACTCCATCAATCCTCTAAATTCTAAGCAATGTAGTCCACTGGGCCAGTTGCCCCTACAAGAACACTAATGTAGCCTAGGCATGCCCAAGCCAACTCCAACCCTCCGAACAACAATCCAAGTAACCCCATGCCATCTAGGGTCCAATGTCCTCCTCCAAGATGCACAATGCTCCTCCTCCCAAGTAGGGCATCCTCCAACCAGGTGAACACTCCATGTGGCCACAACAAAGGCCATCCACCAACCACAACAAAGGCCATCCACCAACCTATCAAGAGAACTCCAACGCCTAAAGGAAGAATACCAAGCCAACAACCATTTGAGGTCAAGCAATCATCGAGCAAGCTATCTCAAATGTGCAAATCCATAATAGACCATCTCCCATGTGCCAATCCATCTCAAACAATCCAAGCACTGAGCATACACCATGTACCCCAAATCTCATGAAGCACCCCAAACATAGTGTATACACTTTCAGAGTAACTTGAAAAATAACAATAATTGTGTTGAAAAGGGGCATCTTGGTGGGTATGTCCTAAAAGTGTATAAAGAAACATTGACGCTCAAGTATGGAAAGAGATGTTTACCCCTTACAAAGTCAAGATTAGGAAGTTGGGCTCGTGCAAAATCAAGGCCGATAAATTGGACCCCCAAATAAATATATGTTGTAGTAATCTTCACCTCTCCCCCCTTGAAGAAGAAGTGAATAAAAAAAAGAGTTCTTGGATGTTTTAAAGAACATGATCTTAGTTTTGATAAGAATTCTTGATTGACCATAAAAAGAGTTCCCCTTATCACCCGCAAGAAAATGGAGTAGTAGAGTCATTTAACAAAACCTTATCTAATGGACTCACCAAAACGTGTAATGTCGATTGGATGACTAGTATGACAAGGTGCCTATTGTTTTATGGGCATACAAAACTTCTTATAAAAGGTCGACTAATCAAACACTATTTAAATTGGTTTATGGACAAGAGGTAATTGTCTCACTACACTCCAACGCTAATGCTGACAAGGTAGCTACAATATTAAAATTCAACTCAACACAACCTAGAAAAGATCGACTACACCAACTTAATAAATTAGAGGAAGAAAGAATGATAGATTTCCACCATCAAGAAGTCTAGAAACAACAAGAAAAGGCTAGGCATGACAAAAAATTGAAGAATATAGAAATCGACACCAGAGACCTTGCACTCCTATACGACAATAGGATTAAGGAAGGAAATTGTAGAAAGCCTAGCTTGGTCCTTATGTAATTGAATATACAAGAACAAATGGAGCAAAACAACTCAAGACACTCCAAGGAAAATTGTTGCCAACGTAGTCAATGATGTCAGGTTGAACAGGTACCATCCTTGAACATCGAAAAAAAAGAGAATAAAAAACTCAATGGTGAACACTGAAAACCCTTGTGGTGCCATTGAGTGAGAGTCTATCTAAAAACAAGCTTTTTGACAGGTCAACTCTTAGAATAAAAATAAATAAATAAATAATTCTAGTGGTGAAAAATCTGGTGGCACCACTAGATGGGAGATTACTTGAAAACCAAGGAATTTGGCCAACAAGCTCCTGAACAAAAAAAATACTAAATAAAGTGGTCGATTAGGGCAAGTAGAATGAATAACTACCGAAATATGGTTTATGTAAACTTCAACCTTAACAATCACAACCAACAAGAAGGACATTCAAAGATCATGATAGTCGATTGGGATCTGATGCAAAAGGATGAAGTTATAATAAAAGAGCAAGTTGATAGGCACGAGAGTGGCATGATAGAGATTGATAACAAGTGAAAAGAGGGAAGGAAGTATTTATAAAAGGGAAGGAAGTATTTATAAAAGGGAAGGAAGTATTGATAGAAGGGAAGAATTATCAACAGAAACAAGGACATATCCCAACTGAATGTCCACACAATGAAGAAAGATGGAAGAAAAGTGATAGGTGACCCGATGGGAAACAAAGGTTTGATATGTTGAAGAGGGAGAAAGTTGAATGAATCTCGACCGACCGTATAGAAAAAGTTGACCAAGAACCGATTGACTATGCGGGAAAACATAGTTCACCACATGAACCACACTTAATGCATGCTTTTAATAAACTAGGATGATGATTAGAGACTCACACAAGCAAACAAACAATCAGAAGGACATTCAAAGATCATGATAGTCGATTGGGATCTGATGCAAAAGGATGAAAGTTATAATAAAAGAGCAAGTCGACAGGCACGAGAGCGGCATGATAGAGATTGATAACAAGTGAAAAGAGGGAAGGAAGTATTTATAATCCCTTTTAATTGAAAAGCGCAGTTTTAATTCCCTCTTGAGTATATAAAGGGTCTACTCTTTTTTCTTTTTTAACTTTGAATATTAAAGGGTTACTTTATATCCCCTTTTAGCTCACGATATCAATTAAATAATTAGTTTAACAACTTTTGAGTAATATTTGAATAACCCCCTCAATTTTCTTCCAATGGAAACCACGTTAGCACAAGGCTTCTTAAATCAACAACTTGATAGTGTTGGCACCGGAAACCTCAAATTTAACTTCCTGTTTTTAACTCCACTTAAGGGTTATAGTTCTTTGTCTTATTATACCCTTGTCTTATTAATATGATGTATGGATTCTAACCAATGATCACAACTTTCACTTGGCAATACCAATGGATATAAATATTAATTACCACTGAATTAAAATACCATAAGGGAGGGCACCTTTCTACTCCCACAACACGATTTAATACTTTATTATTTTCTAAATGTTGAATATCGGACAAATCGTATCTTCAGTTGTTGGCGGTTATAGCTTTAACCTTACGATGAGACAAATTGATAAATATTGCTGCAGATTGATTTTTGGATGGGCTCTCTCCACGTTGATTTGAAATGGCGGTTGCATACACCGGGTGCTAGCCAGCGATTTGGATTCAATAGCCAAGATTCACAGATTATATTCACGTATTTTCTCCACTAGTGGAATTCGACAGCAAGCAACCTTTCAATCCCTTGCATGGCGGCTGTAAAAACTCAAAATACGTTTTGATAACGCTGTCTGATAAGAATGCGGCTCAACCCGCAAATGAAAGGGCTTGATATCCATTGTTCACGTTTTAATAGTGTTGTCCTATAAGAATGCGGATCAACCCGCAAATAAAAGGGCTCGATATCATGTTCTTGTAACCGTATGTAAGATGGCAGTTGAATGTTGGTCGTAATAGTTTATGGTGAATTGTGCTATGATGTTGTCGATTCAATTAAACAACACTATGGTTTTTTGTTTTTTTTCTCTTCGAACTTGTAGCGAAATGTTCTTCAGATTTTCTTTGCAACAGCTTACTTCCTTCTTCAAAGGTGTAACAGCTAGTTCTGAGCCAAAACATAAATTGGATAGCCAAAGGCCGGTTGGTGGTCAAAGACCTAGTGTAATGAGAGAATCTTTCAATAATTAATTGATGAGTGTGGCCAAAGGCCAGGTTAGACAAGGTCTGAGAATTATGGCCAAAGGTCAGATCAAACTTGCCAAAGGTCGGATCATACTTGCTTTGATACCAAACAAAGGTCAGATCAGACTTGCCAAAGGTCGGATCAGACTTGCTTTGATACCAAACAAAGGTCAGATCAGACTTGCCAAAGGTAATAGAAAGTAATCCATAATAATATATTGATTAAATGTATAAAAAATGATTGAGATATGATATTACAACTGAGGGCTCATCGGGAAGGTGTCTCTTCATTACATCTTAGTTTATTGAATATTAATTATTGATTTATTGTTAATATTTATTTATAATTATATATTATATATATTTTGTTTATTACAAGTACATCAACTCAAATTCAGATGCATCATGACATTTCACCAATAAACTAGATTGGCTCACGGAGTACACTGCTTGTTCCTCTAAGGATTCAGTGATCTTCGGTGGTGGGGAAGAGTGCAAAGTTGTTGGCATGTTTCCTTTGGAGGGAAAATGTTGATTTTCCTTAATGTGTACAATGTACCAAGTATGGAGCTTAATCTACTATCAATTAGTTAGATTATGAGACACTGACCTCAACTAGTTGTCAACTTTAGGGATGACAAATACTACATAGTTGACAAAGAAACTACAAAGACTATTGCACTTGGTGTCAAGGATCATGGTCTACTCAGATTGGTCGACATCAGACAAGTCTAGGAGCATGTGTTGGAAACCAAGACTCAAGAGTGCATTAGACATCGGTACACTTTGGCATCAATGGTATGGGCACCACAACTTGACCTACTCTCTGATTTGGCTTGAGAGAATCTGACAAATAGACTTCCTGGCATCCAACAACAAATTCAAGGTGTGTGTGGAGCGCCAGGCAAGGAAGCAACACAGAACACCTTTTGAAGAAGACAATCTTGGAGAGAAAACAAAGTCCTTCAATTAGTTCATGCAAACATTCATGGACCAATGAGCACGGCATCAATCATTGGTGCCAGGTATTTCCTTCTAAATGGTGATGACTATGGTAGGAAAATGTGGGTGTATTTCCTAAAATTAAATCTAAAATGTTTAATGAATTTCAATATTTTCAAGCATTAGTAGAAAAAGAGTCTAGTGGTCATATTACCACTCTTGGGTCTAATAATGGTGGAGAATTCTACTATGAAGAATTCAATAACTTTTGTTCTAAAAATGGGATCGAAAGATAGTTCATTACACCCTACACTCCACATCAGAATGGAGTAGCTGAGAGGCAGAACCGCAAAATCATGGAGATGGCCAAATGTATGATGCAGAAAAAGTATGTGCCTAACAGGTTTTGGGCTGAGGAAACGTGTGTTACCAACTTATTTGTACCATAGTTGGATTATCTGAAGAGCCGCCATTTGACAAACATGATGAATGTTTGTACTCCAGTGTATCCGATGATCCAGCATTTGTGCCTAGCCAGTTTTGGCTAGCCGGTTTTTGTTTTCAGTTGACATGACCATGGCCCCATGGGGTTTGTAATAAAGTGTGCTAGTAGGATTCTAAGTGTCTCGGTCCCCCATGACTTGATTAAGCAACTAAGGTATTCCAGGGAGTTTTTTCCCTTGTCAATTATACTTTGCATGTAGCTGAGCTGTAATCGATGAGGTTTTCTCCCGCTTCCTCCAAAGCTGGAATGCCCGATTTTGAAAATTTTAGCCATGGGGGGTTATTAGAGTCCAACCGATGTATATAAGCCTACTAGACATTATTAGAATAGGTGTTGGTCATGTCCTAAGTCTCTAGGACCCTCAGAAAAAATTTCAAAATTTTTTTACCGGAGGCGTCGGATTTGGGTTTTTAATTATTTTTAAATTTTTAATAAATTTCTCTATAGTTTAAATAGAGAAATTTCATTTTGTAATATGTCAGTCATCCGGGATCCGAATTCAGTGATTGAAGGCTTCAACCTTAAGCAAAAAATCATTCATGATCCCCGGACCAGTTTATCCTAAGTTTCGGATGTCAATTAGGCCTCATAATTAATAATTTCTCAAAAAACCCAGTTACAGAGAAATTATAAATTAAAATAATAAAATTGAATATTTTGGAGATAATCCAAATCTCTCCAAAATAAGTCAATTTGAATAAAATAAAAGGCTATTTGACATGGCATCTGGCATTTAAGATGATTCCAATCAACCCCACTGAGCTTCAATCAACTCTTCAGTCAGCACAAGAGATTAACTTCAAGAGAATTCGCCCTCCATGCATGCAAACTCGAATTAGTGATGTGGAATGGGTATTAAATGAGTTTTGGTTGATTATTGAGTTGTATTTAATGGAGTGGGGGCGCCTTGCCTAGGTGGAGGCCACCTCCCACTCCCAACCACCAAAGATCTCAATCAGAATCGATTTAAACTCCAAGCTATCTACCACAAGCGCCCACGCATTTCCTCTTGATCACGTTGATATTTTGTTGGAGATTGAGTTTACCATGTGGCATTCAATTATTTGATGGTGAAGCTTCCAAGAAGAGGATGGGGGGCGCCTTGCTTAGGTGGAGGCCACCTCCCCATCCATGTAGACTTTGAACTCGAGTTGTTTGGTGGTCTTCCACTCCAAGCTCGTTGGTGATTGAAGTTTAGATTGGAAATCAACTTGTGTTAGGTGCTAGTGGCTCCATTCAAGCCAATTCGAATTAGGGTAGGCTAGCTCTTATGTTTCGCTATATAATGAGGCTCTTTTTCCTCATTCCTCATGGAATTTTGAGCAAAGAAACTCTGGAGATTTTGTAAGCTACTTGTTAATAAAATCATTGAGACTTTGGAGGTCATTGGATGGGCTTTTGGCATTGTGTCTTCATCCTACATGAAGTAATATCTCTTTCACCCTACATTTGTATTGCAAATTTGATTTATTATGCTTATTGAGGACTAACAATCTAGTACTTAGGCTCTTATCTATTTGCATTAAGTGTTTGTGTCTTCAGGGATTGCATCTATTAGGAGCTTTGGGCATCTAATACCTTCACCATTCAAGTGTTCCAACTTTTTCTTAATATTTTGTTTTGCAGGGTTACAAGCTTCTCCAAGTTTCTTTGGCTTCTCCAACAAAGCATTCAAACTTAATCCTTGGTTACTTGTTACTAGATCTACCTTTCAAGCTGTGGAAAACCCATTTTTCTACTCATCTCCAAGCTTTGAGACTCCATTAAGTCCCTCTTTGATTTCGAGTGACTTGATCTCCCTCTTGCCCTCGTTTTTGTCCTCATCATTTTTGCTTCCCCTCTTCCATTTCATTCGCTCCTCTTCTTTCCAAAAAAGGCCATCTCCCTTTCGTCCAACCCTTCTCCCACTCATCCATCTTCTCCTTTTCCCATTCGTTTTTTCCTCTTCATCTCCCTTTCGTCCAACCCTTCTCCCACTCATCCACCTTCTCCTTACCCTCGTTTTTCCCTACCTTCTTGCTTTCGTTTTTGGCCTTCTTCCATTCATTCCAACCTTGCTCTAGCTTTGCTTCCCTTTCGTTTTACCTTAGCCTTCCTCTTCCCTTTCTTTCACTGCTTCCCATTCGTCCACTTTCAAAAAAGACACAAGTAAACACAAAAAAAACATTAGTTTGGTTAGTGGTTAAGAGTTGTTTCATGCTTAGATTTTAACTTCTTCAATAGTTAAATCTTTAAATTTTGCACTTGTTTATTAAAAGTTCATAGATCACATCTTAATCTTAGCTAGTTTCAAAGTCCATTTGTTTTGCAATAACATTAATGGGTGCATTGTTTAGCCAAATTTGAACTTGTGTAGGTCTTTCAAAGAAGAAGAAAGTCAAGGGACTTTGAGAAAGTCTCTTGAACTCGGCCAAATCCAAGTCAAGAGCACTCTCTGTCGGAGAGCATTTAGTTGTTGCATTTCCCTTACATTAGGCATTTAGATTAATTAAAGTCTCTTGAACTTTGGTCTTAAGACTAAGTCAAGAGCGCTCTCTATCGGAGAGTTGAACTGTGCTCTAATAATAAAATTTTCCAACTCACACCCCTTCATAATTAATTTATCTTGGTCGATTATCCAACACCCGTATGCTCTGCCAACTTGAAAGGGTTGGGCTAGTACTCAGAAAGGTGTTGGATTTGCTAATCTTACAAGTGATAATTTAATAAAACTTTATCCCAACCAACGAACCGGCATTGCCCTTCGAAAAATACTAAGGTTGTTTCCTGAAACAGGTAGTGCCGAAATCCCACTGTCAGACTCAAGGGTGGTCAAGCCAATTGAACACTTACCCTTTTTGTAATCTGGGTGGCTTCGACCTATCATCTAAGAGGTTACCAGTATCATTTCCGGACTTTTGATATCCTTGTTTTTAGCCTAATAATCAAGACCACCTAAAACTTACAATTTACAAAGATAATTTGCACAACGATCTCACGAACAGCTACATTCAAAGACTTACTTTTTGGCATCCCCTAGCACTACACATACTTTTGACTCCATTAGGCACTAGTCTAATTGTTGTATTTTTCATATATCTATATTGTCGGGCCATTTGTCCTTTTGAAATCATTTATCTGTGGATGCTATCTCATTTTTCAAGTCTTTGATATACTGTTGATCTTGTACTCTTATAACGCAACGTGGATTGCTTATTATCTTGTGTTCATTTCTGTAATTGTGGTCATCATCAATAAAAAAACTCCTAAAAAACACCCATCCACATCACCATACACAAAAAACATTTATAAACACATTGAGCCATAGTTAATTCTTTGTAGGGACTACCCCCCTTGGCTTCGTTAGGAGTTAGCCTAAACGGAGAAGCTGGGATTTAGGTGATAGCACCTAGCTCATTGCTTGCCCCCAAGGCCACACTTCTCTCACTTGTAGTGAAGAGACAGCTTTCGAAATATTTTTGCTGCTGGTGTGCATCTCGGCGGATAACAATGTGAACCACAGTATATTTGTTGAATAGATCTCCAACAATGGCAATGAAGCAGAGAAGCATGGTTTGGGAGGAAGCCTAGAGTCATTCATCTTAAGGTCTTTGGTTCTCTTGCCTATGTCTAGATTCTAGATCAAAAGAATACCAAGTTTGACCCTAAGAGCAAGAAACTAATGATTACAAGGTACAATGACAGTCATAAAGCTTACATGTTGATTGATGTGGAAACCAATTTAGTTGAGCTTTAGTAGAGATGCCGTAGATGATGAGGAAATTGGACCTTTCCAAGCTTCTTCAGAGTTCAATTACTGTGGCTCAAGATTCAAGTGTTAAGCTTCAAGTAGCTCCACCTAAAAGGGAAGATTCTAATCATTCAAAGGAGTCTCCCAAGCCTAGGACGACAACTTCTAATATAGATAGCCCGAATCAGTATTTGAATGACACAGGAACAAACAACTCAAGTCATAGTGATTTCGATGAGGAGATCCTCGAGAAGAGACCCAAGTGGTGGCACAACACCATTGGAGATGTTTGAGCAATAGAAATGATCGTGGGATGATCCTCGGTAGGTAGAGCCAACAAAAATCAAACAACTAATGCTCAAAAATTATACGAGCCACAGGTGTTTGAGGAAGCAAAAGGGATACTTGAATGGGAGAAGGCCATGATAGCTGAACATGAAAGTTTGAGGAAAAAACAGATTTGGGATATCACAACTCTTCCACCAAGGAACAAACCCATTGGCTGCAAAGGGGTGTACAAAGTCAAGTACAAAGCAAATGGCACACTTGACAAGTACAAGGGATTGTTGGTCACAAAAGGGTTTTCTTAGCAAGAGGGCATTGATAATGAGGAGACCTTTGCTCCTACAGCAAAGATGAGCACCATCGCACTAGTTCTAGCCATGGCAGCACATTTTGGTTGGAGGGAATATCATATGGACATGAAGAGCACCTTCCTCAACAGAGATTTGGAGGAAGACATATTTATGTATCAACCCCAGGGGTTGCGAGTTTCAAGGAAGGAACATCTTTTTTGCAAATTGAAGAAGGCTCCATATGACTTGAAGCATGAAACAAGAGCATGGTACATTAAGGTTGACATGTACTTGGATGAACAAGGGTTCTAGTAGAATCCTTATGATTTCAACCTCTGCGTCAAAAGCATTGGGAATGATATCATCCTGCAAGTCATTTATGTAGATGACATCATTATTACAGATAGTAAGGCAACTTTGATTGAACAAATCAAATCCAATATGTGTAAATCTTTTAGCATGACTAATCTAGGCCTCCTACATTACTCTCTAGGTGTAGAAGTTTGGAAAACAGGTAGCAGCATTTTTGTCTAACAAAGAGTATATGCTAGGAGTTTGCTTGACAAGTTTAGAATGATAGATTGTGAAATCTCATCTACACCTATGGAGAAAGGGTTGGAAATTTCAACCAAGACCAACTCGAAGGCAGTTAAACGAGTCAATTTATAGGCAACTAGTGGTGAGCATGATATATCTTACAGCTACTAGACCTAATTTGAGTTACGCTATGAGCTTCATTTCCAAATTCATGACAAAGCCAAAGGAAGAGCATTGGACTACAACGAAGAGGATGTTGAGATATGTCAAAGGGATGCTTGACTTTGGCATTTTGTACACCAAACCCAAAGATCATAAGCTGTGTGGATATAAAAATTCAAATTGCGCAAGTTGTTTGGATGACAAAAAATCAACCTTTGGATATGTATTCAGCCTTAGCACATGTGTAGTCACATGGACCATCAAGAAGCAGCATGAGGTAGCCCTTTTATCGACAGAAGCAGAATATGAAGGAGAAATTGAAGGAGCATTTGAGGCAGTTTGGCTCATGAGAAGGCTTTCAAACGTGAAAATGCAGCAAATAGAGCCAACACCCCTACTCTATGACAATCAAGGGGTGTTCAAACTAGCCAAGAATCCAATCTTCCATGAACATACCAAGCATGTTCAAATACATTGCCACGTCATCCTACAATTTGTAGAAGAAGGATCTATTGAGCTGCAATACTCTCCCATAGAGGACCAAACTGCAAACATTTTCACCAAGTTTTTGAGTCTTGAAAAGCATGTAAAATTCTAGGATAAGCTTGGTGTAGTTGTAGATTGACCATTAAGGGAGTGTGTCTCAATTTATAATGGTCAATTAGATATTAGAAATTGGGATTAATAAAGTCACTTTAGAATTTAGGTTATCTTATGCTTTATTTCACTTTATTGTGCTTTTCAATCTATCCCACATTCATAAAGTGTATTGGCTTGACCTAATCGTAACCCTTTATAAGAAAGCTTCCACTTTCTCAATTATGTAATACAATACGGAAAACTCTTCTGAGTTAATCTTGATTTCTGTGATACAAACATCACATGTTGGCTTAATAAAAATCTCTCTCTCTCTCTCTCTCTCTCTCTCTCTCACACACACACACACACATTCTCTCTCTCTCATATTCTTCCGTTCTCTTTCTTTCATGCAAACCAACAAACATCAATGTGCTTACATTTCAACATATTTTATTTGGTGTATATTTCAATGGATAATCAAATGTATATATCTAAAATAAAACTGAACAATGATTTACTTAATAAGTCAAATTTGAAACTAACACTTGGGAATTTTAACCACTTGTCTACTTGTATGCTTTTGAAAATATAAGCTTCCATTTTAGGTTAAAATGGCACAAAACGATGATATAGCTGTCAAAAATTCCAAGCCTGGTAGTTCACCAAAATGTTATTTACTATATCATAATTAATAATTTAGGTATGTAATGCCTTCATTGTTGGATGCTGCACCAAGAGAAATATAAGGGGTGTCCAGCGTGAGAAGTGTTAAACATAAGTACTCAAACCCTAACAAATATGCACTTTATCATGGATAACCACAGTGACTATATAACTCTGCTCTGAAAGTGAAGTCTGCCATTTTATGTTTTACACTCAATTCTAACAACACAAGCAGTCTATTACTTTATTGGAGTTAGGCATAATGCAAGCTCTAGGATTAATGTTTGTTATATATAAAGTAAAAATAAAGCAAAATAAATAAAAATCTAAAATACTGAAACTATAAATAGACAGCTTTGTTGTCTTAAACACCAAGGATTTAAGCTAAATTGTCCATTGACCAATTATTAACCAGCATAGGTCCATCTTAAACCCGGATCTATCAAGCACTGAGAGGGATCCAATTTCTTGAAGTGTAAATTTTTTTCTAACTTAAATTTTTTACACATCCAAGAAAATTACACCTCCAAAAATTTGATCCCTCTTGGTGCTTCATATATCTGGGTTTAAGATGGATCTATGATGGTTTTTTTTAATTTTATGAGTTGACATGGATTTTTTTAATTATTTTTCATTTGGTTTTAATTTTTAATTTTACAATTTTTTTTAATTACTTTTTATTTTTGGTACATAATGCTACATTACGTGACAACATCTCCCCCATACTGGGCTGTAGAGCACCTCGCTCCTCTCAGTGCAATGAAGAATAAAGACAACTATAAAAACATTGCAAGAGATTATACTTACAATTAAGTCTTGGCATGCCTCATAATATTGTGGAAACTTTCCTTGTGGTCCTCCAAAGGTTTCTTGCCATTCATGTAGTAGGACCAATATTTTGTCCCTTATTTCTAAATTTAGCTGCATAAATAAATTTCCAATTTAAAAAAGTTTGTTTAATTACAAAGATGTGAAATTTACAAACAAGAAAAAATGTTCAAGTAAATAAATTAGCATACCTTTTTCTTTACTAACTTGACCATGTCATGTAGAACTCCTCTCTGGATGACTTGCAATTGGATATTATCACCACAATTTTTCATCAATGACTCTAACAACTAAAAACACAACAAAAAACGGATCAGGAGACAGAAGGAGAAGAGCAAGAAAAGCTAAGGATGAAGACAGTAAAAGAAGCAGCAAAAGGCAGAGAATGGCAACACACAAAGAAGATGAAGAAAATCAGATAAAAGAGACTACAAACTAAAGCAAGAGAACTGTTACACTTGGGTCAAACAACAACAATGCTGAAGATGGTAAGGAAGATACAGTCCTCATCAAACAAAATAGAACAACAGTAAACTCATGGAATGTAAGAGGTCTAAATTCAACTCCCAGAACAAAGAGCAATTAAAAGGAAAATCGAATTAGTAAAACCAGATATATGCATGTTGCAAGAAATGAAAGTGTAAAGGATATGGAAGATATTTCATATTAGTAGCGATGAGTGGAGGAACAATTAATGTATAGCAATAGGGAAACTGGACAATTAGAAGAAATAGCTATAAATTCATGAAAGATGGGGATTGTCCAGAATGCCAAATCACAAGTTGATAGGCAGAAGCTAGTCGAACCCTGGACAAAGCAATGGTGGCAAGTTGGCAACAAATATTTATGCACCAAACATTATCCCAGAAAAGGAGAAATGTTGAAAAGAGCTGAAGGGATTAAAGAGTGGGTTGGACAAGATAACTAGATGATAGGAGGAAATTAAATGGAGTGGCGCCAATGGAGGAGAAAAACAGAGGAATGAGACTAGATAGATCCAGCACACTGCTTAGGGCGTTTATTGAAGAATACAAAATTATTTATGGAGGTGCAGGGCAACAACAATCATTGAGAAGCTAGATAAAGTTTTAGTCAGTCATGGTATAGTTACAATATTGGCTTCAAGGCATTTGTGCTCAAAGAAGCACTGGCCAATCAAGAAGCAAATCTCAGAAGAATGTACGATTCAGATTTGAGAAGATGTGGCTTCAACAATTGGATCTAATGGAAAAGATGGAGAAATGGTAAAAGGAAGGAAAACCAAGCTTTGGAACAACAAAGTAGTAATGTACACCCTATAAAATTAAACTAAATATGTCAAAAAACAATTTAAAAATGGACTGGAACAACTTTTGGACATATCTTCAAGAACAAGGATGAGATTTAAGAAGACTTGGAAAGTATTCAAGCATGCATCCAAAATGAAGGGATAGCAATAGAAATATTTAACAAAGGAAATGGAATTATCAACAAACTGGAAGATCTGGAGCAAAAGTATGATTTTTTCTCGAAACATAAAGTCAAGGATGAAATGGTTGAAGGGACGAGATAGAAACACAACATTTTCCCACTAATCCACTATTTATTTAAAGGAGGAATTCTGACAAGATAACATAGATGGAGTAATAATATTGAATAACAGCAGATACATGGGAGAGCATAATGAGGTTACAAGGGCTTATTTTGGAAATCTTCTTAGAAAATAGATCGAAGACAGAGCCCCCAAGCATAAGAAAGAATTGTGCAGAACATTTCAAACATGATTCAAAGCAATGGAAATGTGGAACTAATGGAGTTGGTAACACAGGATGAACTAATGGAGGTGTCGTTTGCAATGAAGAAGGATATGATGCTGGGAACAGACGACTTTCAAGCAAATTGCTTTCAGTGTTTCTGTGACTTTGTGAAGAAAGACTGAGACAATTGAGGCAAGTTCGCAAAGCTTCGAACACTGCAATTCTAATTTTAATCCCCCAAAAAAACAAAGGTAAATATGTTGAATGGATTTTGATCCATATCCTTATGTAACACAGTTTATAAGCTATTAGAAAAGAGTCATAACCATAGACAATAAACTAAAACCACTACTTCCAAAGCTGGTTTCAGAAGAACAAAGTAGATTTCTGGAAGGAAAACAATTGCTAAACCAAGTAGTCGTAGCACAGGAGGAATTCATCCATTAGATGAGTGTAAGAAACAAGAAAGGAAAGCTCCTTGGTAAAAGACCATGATAAGGTAAGGTTGGAGCTTCTTATGAATATCTCGGAAGCCTTTGGATTTGAGGACTGGATCAAATATGTAACGAAAAATTGTGATAATTGTGTCTTATACAATCTCAATAAATGGATCTCGATCCAACCAATTCTTAACATCAACACAACTACAGAAGGGGGATCCACCATCTCCCTACCTATTTATTTTACTGGCAGAAGCTCTAGGGAGATCCATAAAGGAAGCAAGGAATCAGGGCAGCACAGTAGCATAAAAGCATGCAAATCAGTGTTGCACATATCTCTGATTTCTCCTGATTTTTCCAAGTTTTTTTTCGTAGCCAACTTTTCCAAGTTTTTGAGGTTGCCATTTTTTCTGTGTTTTTGATGTCCAAGTTTATGCTTTACCCCTATTTTCCAATATTTACCCCTATATTTCCAATAAGTTTCTTTCCAGAGCCTCGGTGATATGTTCCCCAAAATTATATTTGCAACACTGATGCAAATCACATTGCAGATCCCTTAATGCACATACAATTCATAGATGGCACACATTTAGCAGGGAAATCAATTAAGAAACCAATATAGATGACACATGTTTAACAGGAAAATCATTTAACAAAGCTATATATATGGAAATAAAAGAAACATTGAAAAGTCTACCAAGAGACTTCAGCAAAAGAGACAAATAAACAAAATTCAACTATTTTTCTTCTTCAATGCTAACACAAGAATGCAAAGAAGGATTAGAAACATTTTAACTTCCCAAGAACTTCCTTGCCAACAAAATATCTGAGTTATGCTGGTCAACAAAAAGAATAAGATAAGAACTGGTACAAGACCCACTAGAAGTTAAAACTAAAACTTGAAGTATGGACTCCTAGATGCCTAGATGGTTTACATTAGCAGGAAGGATAAAACTAGTTAAATTGGTACTTCACGCAACGCCCATATCCCTCTGTTTGGTGTTTAGGGGCAGGTAAAATGATCATACACGAACTGGAAAAATTTCAATTAAAGTTACTTTAGGTGAAAGTAAGAGAGTAAACGATAACATCTAATCAAGTGGAATAAGGCTTTCCTGCCCAGCTTTATATGGGAAATGGGGATTTAGGATAATGGAGAGCCGAACATGACTTTGAGGCCAAAAATTTAGAGGATTTGCCAAGAAAATGATAGGTTGTGGGGAAATAATTTAGCAGCCAAATATGTTATAGAGGTAGCTCAGGAGGACCAATGCAAAATTAGGAATGCCCTGAGGAACCACCATCTGGAATAATATGAGACAAGAAAACTGTTGATACAAGACCAAGCCTTTTAGGAATTTAAAATTGGAGAATTGGCAAACTTCCAGGATGATTCATGGAATCAAATACCCTTCAAAGTATAGAGAGAAAGTGGGATACCTCAAAAAAAGTTGGAGAATAAATGCAACACGCAAACCCAAGAACCTAACAAAAGCATCATTCTCTCGCAATAAATCACAAAAATCCATAGTTATCAATAAACACCAATGTTTGCACAAGGGTGCCAAGCACCCAAATAATAAGAGAGGTATACACAATGTGTTGCATTACAAAAAGAGAAAATACCAAATATATTATACAAAACACAAATTGGCGTAGGCTGACTTGGCCACAAGGTATATTGGTACGATTGATCCACACCCAAGATTGCAAAGCCACATCAAGATGATCCAAATAACTTTATCACTAGCAGTCACAGTCAAAGATAGCTAATAGAGAAAGCTAGAGGCAAGAAGTCGATGTTGTAAAGTATGAACTATGGGATAAAATATGGAATCCTAATCCTTGGCCTTTTCAACATTTTTATGGCTAGTGGTTTAGAAGAGAATAGTGACATAGGAATTCTACAAAGAAAAAGCTTCAAACGACCATTTAGAAGCATGAACTACATGAACGAGAAAGATGTCAATCATCTTCCCAATTCATGTCAACATGCAAGGGTGATCTAAGATCGCTTCATGACATCAATTGAAAAGGTGACAAGGAGAAAAGAAAGTCTGGAAGAGATGTATAAAACATATCAAAAGAGTCAGTTGCATTGGAGGAATAAAGTAACCTCATCAGAAGCTAGAGCTCGAAAAGATGATTTCAAGCACCCCGAAGAGTTGTGTTATCACATATATAGTAGCCGGGCTACCATACATTATTTTTCTGATTCCAGTACATTATTCAGCCAGTTCCCTTACATTGAGATGCTGAGATGAGCATCTATTTGGATCACTATCAGATTTGGACAGCAGTTGTATTTCTCATGCCATGACTGAGTCTCAGGACACTCAGAGAGATGACCGATGTAGCCATTATACCATTTGTACAGAGCAGTCAGTGACTCAGTAGTGCCTAGAGTTTCAGCAGCAGTTTCAGAGGACAGATGATGGTTCAGATGATGAGCATTCAGGTATATGACTCAGCAGGTATATCATAGTGTTGTGGTTATATTGCTTTTATGTTTATTCTTATAGCATGTCTTAGCACTTAGTGTCATGATCTGGCGATCATATAGATATGTGGACCTAGTTGATCTTATTATATATATTATATTGTCCCTACTCAGACTTAGAAGTTCACTATTCATACTCATTGGTCTTACCCTCCTTAGGGAGAATAGAGGTGATCATTCCACCATACCTTGGCTTGCTAGTGTTGGCTCCATTATGCATTGTCTTCATCCATCCATTGCCTACCTTTTAGTTTATCACCCTGACTTACTACTTGACTAGTGACATGGAGGACCTTTTCCCCACTGTAGCCTCTGTATTGGATGAGCTTCCATGTTTATTGTGTCTCGGCTCTGGGTTGGTGACAAAACTTACCTATGGTGAGTTGGAGTTCCTTGTGAATTCCCCCTAGTCACTAAAGTTGTGTTGGCTAAACCTGAAACTTTTAGTGCTGCCATGAATACAAAATCTGGAAAATGAAATGTTATATCTTGTATGAAAAGCCCATTCATGCAATGTGTTTCTAAACACACATGAATGAAAGGCATGCCAAATGAAAATGGCCATGAAAATAAAATGTTATATCTTTTGGAAATGTAAAATACCTAGGTAAACAAGCTGTCTGTGACACACCTAGAAGTGCTCAGGTAAACAAGTGCCTTAAAAACACACCTGCAGCAGAAAGCCTCAAATAAATGTAAATCTATGCAATGTGTTTATAAACACACATAGATCAAAGGCTATGGAAACTTCAAGCCCCAAAAGCAATGGAACTTAAATGCTATATCTAAATAATTGCTAGCCTCATTTGTATTATGGATTGTGCGCATCTGTTAAAAGTGAATAAACACTCTTTGAACAACTCATCCATTTGTGAGACACCACCATTCCCTGTGTTGTTGCTCATTCAGTATATACTATGGTGTGTATTCCCTTTCCCTGTTCCAAAGTGTCACAATGTTAAGTCAGTCAAGTCATCCCTTAGCCTAGCCATGTTATTTTAGCCTTCACCCTTCACTAGCAAATTGATTACAGCTATGAAGTGAGTATGGTCTTGAAAGTCTAGTTTGAGTCTTAATAATAATTAATGACATTATATATTTGGATTTAGATCGCCAGTAATGATTACTTTGTGTTATAATTGCTATTTGAATAAGTTGTAGAGCATGCATTAACCTTTGACACTTTGTAGCAGCTTTTGATGATAGTCTGAGTTTGACCAAGGTCAACCACAGGACATGAGATGGTTGGACCTTGTGATGATATGGATAGATGATATATGGTCTATGTACATGTACATGATGATTCTATGCATCAGATACAGGTTTATGATGATGATTCATGGTTTACAGCATTATTTGATCATTTACAGATTATTATTATTTCACATGTTCCGGTATATTGGATATATTTTATGATCATGCAAAGACTCATATGGTGCATGAGTACACATCTTGGATGGATTTGGACCTTCTGAGTCCAATGAGACAGTCTGTTTTCAGTTCCGGGCACTTACAGTGATGATTGAGCCTCAGTAGGCTAACCCAGTGCAGTTTTGGTCTGTCGGAGACCCTGTCAGAGCAAAGAGGATTTTTATTTGGTTGACCTAGGGCGCTATGCTTGGAGGGGGTGGTCCAGCCACTTGTTTTTACCATATTACCCCCCTCTCGGACACACTGGTGCCCTCACCTTGACAGCACAGGCACTCCAGGAGGCAGTTTGGGGCAGTTTCACGCTTCTCGAGGCATTTCAGAATTGGTAGAAATGGCTACTGAGGAATTTGATTTGGGATACTGAGGCAATGTCTTGGCATGGGATGATTAGTGATGATGGGTTGATGTCTTCGACACCTCCTCCAGCAGTTTCAGCTTCATCGGGGCCCGCATCCATCACTTATGGCACTTTCTAATGATTTCTGAGGTCTTTTGAGGCCTACCATTTGACCATAGAGGCACGATTTGGTATATTGATGACTATTTTATTATTATTGTGCTATGGGGATTGACCAAGGGGGGCTAAAATTACCCCTTGGACCCACCATAAGCTTCTTATTATATTTTGTCATCATGATTCGGTGGGATTCCCCTCTTCTAGGGCGATTTTGTCCACTTATGTTATATTTTATGAGTGATCCATGTATTGTTGAGCTCATCTCAACCATTGATTAGACATTTGTATCTTTTAATCTTAGCCACTCATTCAAAAAGTGGTTAGGATTTTGATGCCTCTCCTTCCTATTTAAAGGAGAGAGCTTCTCATTGTAAGGGGTCTTTGGCTCTTGGATTATTGGTATAGAAAAACTTTCTTGTGGAAATTCTTGTGGTCTCCTTTGCATCTGGTGTTCTTAGATGGTGATTGGAAAGTCTATTGCAACCTAGCATTTGGAATTTGTGGTAAGATCTATCTATTTTGGAAATCATTGTCTTGTCTGCAGGAGGGCGACTTCAACAAGGGCGATTTTGCAAGGCTTCTTCAAATCGACTTTCTTGGCATTTGCTTGTATCAGGGGGTTATCATTAGTATCATTGTGATCTATGCTATCTTTCTGTTACTTCTCTTGTGGCATTAGTCTTATCTCTTGATTGCATCAAATATGATATTGTTGACGTTTGTTGTGCAGGAGAGAGGGCGCATTGGCTTCTTGGACTAAATCGATTGCATAGAAAACTACCTCAAAGCTTCTCAAATTGATCGGGTTTGCATAGATCATCATCATCAAGGCATCTACAAGGTTACCCAGGTAAGATCCACAGGTTTGTTTCTCTTATCTTGATCCAATCCATTGACATAGCTCATAAATTGATAAAACCCTTATTTCTTCAAACCCTCATTGTTACATTTTCTCAGATCTACTAAGATCTAGTGGGTTGTTAGGTATAATATTGAAAACCCACCTCTATAGTATCCACGGCATCCCGGATCTATAGTTTGGTGAGGATTGGCCTCCATTTGACCCTCTTCCCAAGGCATTTAGCCTCTCCAAGCAAGGGCGCACTTCCTAGTTTGGGTGGGTTAACCTAGATCTAGTACGTGGGTAGTTGAGATTCCACTTGATTCGTGATCTACACATCCAATAAACTACCCCCAGATTGTCACTTTTCTGATTTATACCTTGTGGGCCCTATTCCACATTTTAAGGGATTTAATCCCCATTTTGGACCACTTGGTATCTTTAAACTCAGATCTAGTAAGATCTAACCATCGGATTGCCTTGAAATTGTAGATCCATACTCTCACTTGCTTAAACTACTTGGATCTAAAGTTTGGATGCCATTGGACTTGACTTGATCCATTTATCACCCTTTTTAGCCTCCTTGGGTAAAGTCGCACCACCTTGGAGAAGGGAGTTGGTACACTTCTAGGACGTGGGTACTTGAGATTTTAGTCGATTTGGAACGGGAGTAATTCAAAACCTAGGTCTAGTAGGTCACCTTGTCAAATCTTGCCTTGGGGATAGCATTCCTTGTTTTAAGGGATTGTGGTCCACTTAGGTCAAACATTAAATCTCTAGATATAGACCTATTCATCCATCAAGACTTTAGTTGCCCACTTGTCTCATGCAATAGGAGTCCTCAACCACAAGTTAACCTTACTTTGACTCCATTATCCCAATTCCCAGGGCACTGGCCTCTCTCCAAGTCAATTTGACTTTCCTAGATTGTTGGATTAACTTGTGGTTTGACCTTTGTGTGATGAACTAAACCCTTGGATGTCATCATGTATCATGATCAAGCTTGTCACTTGTACTAGTTAGCCCCAATTCAACCTTTAAACTACCCTGCATTGGACACGGTTCCCAAGGCAGTGGATTTTCTCACATTGAACTAGTACTTTAATCCTGGATCCTATTTTACAAATCATAAGTCACTCTCACATCAATAATGAACCAAAGCTATACTCATTGAACCCCTCACTTGTCTTGTGACTTCATCCTAAGGTCTAGGATAAACCATACACCTTACTTCACTTAGAATTAACTTGATTTGGTGTCTTGGTTTTGATCTCTCCTGTCGGGAGTAGATCGGGTCTCCCCCTTTGTTGTCTGGGCTAGATAACATAAAGTGAAGGTTGCCTCGACTGGCGTGACAACCATCTATTGGAGGTCGAGGTGATCATGGTTGCACGTTTTGAGTTGCCCTTCCCTATTGCCATCCATGAGTGGATACATCCATAGGGGTAACTACAGTTTAGGTGATAACAGGCTGGAAATTGAAATTGAAGTTTGCATTGATGTCCACTAAAGACCAAAAGAGGTCGAAGGAACCAATGACTACAACCTTGCTACCAGCAATAATAGATGAAAAAAAGAGAGGGCTGTAAAAATCACCCCTGAAATGAAATGAAAAGAAAAATGAGTGGTCTGGACTGATAGGACCCTAGGAAGTAACCCTAGGCAACAACAACAAGCTCCTAATGGTGCTTGGGGCAAAGGATAAGAATAAGTAGAAGCACTCCTAGCATCCTTAGCCAAATAAATCCCAATGGAAGGAAAGAAACTAGTAATGCATCTTTGAGAAAGTGTCTTGTAGCGGAGGCTCTCCCAAGTGACTATGTTCTCCTAGGAGCCATGGATGTGCCACAATCAAGAGCTCAAGTGGGGTGTATTGCCAAATGTTCCTAGTGTTGTCCAACAAAGTCGTTGCATGTTGCTTTACTCCCCGATGCCTTAGACCAAATGAAAGGAGGTAATACGGGAAATTTTCATGGAAGAGCTATGAAGTAGATGTCATTCAAGAGAGAGCGCCTCTCTAATGTACAAGGCAAGACACCACTTATCGGAGTATCTAGATTCTAAAGAATGTCGAAAAGGATCTACCCAAGTCTATGTAGAGGCAACCTCTAATCTCATAATAGACAAGGCATTTAAAGATAAAGTGCTCCTCAATCTCTACCTTAAGCAAAGATCGAAGTTTGCAAATTCAATTCACCTTGGGGAGATAATGAATAGTCTCATCCCTCAATCTTTGCAAGAAGAACCGAAGATAGTCAAGAGGAAAGTGGAGCCCATGTAGTAGACGGAATTAAAGTTAGCGGAGTTGAATGATAAACCCATCAGATACAGTTAAACGATAACCCATCAAATATTTTGAGGAAGTACTCAAAGTGAAAGCCCATCTTGGCACTTAGAGGCCCAAACGATTTAGTCCTAAAAGCTCAAGTTAAGCTCTTATAGAGGGGTTGTGGGGGCGAAGATGGAAGGGTTATAAAGGGAGATCAAGTTAGGAGGGAGGTGATCAAATGAAATGCCCATTGACTCAAGAAATGGCTGGAACTCAAATAACCAAAAAGGGAACCAACCCAACTAATCAAGGTATGCAAGTCTCTCAAAAGAGTGGAGTGCCAAAAAGGGATATCTATTGTGAAGTGGAATTTGCCATCTATCATACTTTAGGAGAAGGTCATATGCACCAAATTCTACTTGTACAATATATTAGGAAATAGATTGTTTGCATTAAATAAGATGTTGCAACATGATGGTTTGGAGCTTTTGAATGCAAGATCACTATATATGGCCAAGGCTAAGATACCAAATCTCAGATCCATATAATATAGTAGGCTTGGTGAGGGTGTCAAATCACTTCGTCTTAGAAGGACTGTTGTAATGAACATCAAATATATAAATAAACATTATAATAATAATAAAATCATACCCTAAGGAAGATAAACTAACTAAGGGACATGATCATTCTATCATGTCCCAAATTTGGCATTGGGTCACAATGACCTAAGCAAATTGGCCCTATTCATTAGAGTTTGTCAAATTGATGCTAAAGGTCAAGTAATTGCCAAGGAGGAAAATTACTAGTTTCCTACAGTTGGGGTGGAAACTTTGGGATTTGGAATAATGGGGATAATAAGTGATGTTTGAACATTAGAATGGCATAAATATTTAATAAATGAGCTAAATAAATAGATACAAGTGAAAATCAAAGTGGCATTTGATAATGAAGACACATGGAGGAAGTGGGACCCACATATGGCTAGATTTCCCCACTACACTTGGCATCATTCTCTCACCAATTCGAATTCAAGGTGAATGGTAACATACTTGGGGGAGTTCAAAAGGTATTATTCATGGCATGACTCATCCAAGGTCGAAATATAGAGGAAGAGTAACTCCCATGGAAGAGGAAGAGTCAATTTGGAGCTAGTGGGACACTTCGGCTAGATTCCCTAGCTCTATGACAACAATGATGAAGATGCTATGACACCTATGACACAAATCAGACCTGAAGGCTGACAGATGACATATATGGCATGTCAGGGCTAAAAATAGCCTCCAAGAGGGCGCTCAAGGGAGTTAGGGCAGCTAAGATGCTTCCACATGTGATTTGGTGGAAGTGGGAAACTAGGAATTGTTGTACAAGTGGCATTCTTTGGAATCTCTTCCCAACTTGAGTTGGCATGAGTCTCTTGGAAGGAATTCGACCCATGGAGGACATTAGAAGTTTATAAAAGTCATGAACAAAGAAGAATAGCAGCTTTTGATCATTTGTAGAATTTGCAATTTCATTTGTGAAGAGGAGAGCTAGTGGATGACTAGTTTCTTGCCTTTGCCAATTTCGAGGGTGAAAGATTCCCATCCAAGTTGGTAATTGGAAAGGCCATTTAGACCTTTCATTTGGAGCTTTAATGGAGTCTTTATTTGCAGGTGTAAGCTACAAGGCAGCTCATGGTTTCTTCTATTGCAGCTCACTCCTTCAACCATTTCCAGTTTTGGTGGCATATTCTTGATCCTTGAGGGAGGGCGTTTTTGGTGAGCTATTGTACTCTTTGGGGGAGCTTCTAATGCCCCATTTCTTTTGTAATATGAAGTAAATACTCTGTTCTTCATCTCCAAAAAGTTTCAGGTCGAAATTCCAAGTAGAAATGTATAAATCTCATTTTTAATGAAAGAACAGTGCCATTTCCCCACTACCTTGTTGTGAACCAATGTAATGTTGATGGATTCAAATGGATAAGTAAACTACTGATGGTTTATTGATGAATGGAATGTTATTGATGTATTATACAAGTTTCATGTTCAGTGCTCAAGCATTTGAAGTCATTTTACTCAATTTATTTACATTTGGAGAAGATTTGGTGCCATTTCCCCAAGGGTCGAACTAGTGATTTTTGCTGATGTTTGGGAGAGGTTTGGAACGGACTTAATAACTAATGAATGGTGCATTTGGGACCTTAATAACATCCTTGAGACATCCCCTACCTTTGTTCATAAATTTGAGTGGGTTTGGAGGCATTTGGGAAGCCATTTTCAGTACTTACCCCAGGGGGATTTGAACCCCAAATTACTAGTAAAATTGCATACTTGGTCCAAAATCTTAAGAGAGTTTGCAGAGGTCTTTTGGTGGCCATATCTCATCCCTGAACATCATATTCAAGTCCTAATATCATTCATACACCTTCCTTGAAGATTTGAAGGCATTTGGAGTCAATTTGAGACCTAGAGACCAATACTAGTCAAAGGGAAATTACTAGTAAAGTTCCCTACATTGGCCAGAATTGAAAGAGGATTTGCAGAAGTATTTTAAAGGTCCAAAAGCATCCCTGAAACACATATTTATGTTCTAACATCATCCATATACCTTCTCAGAAGATTTGGGAGCAATTGGAGCAATTTGGGGACCTAGAGCTCAAAACTAGTCAAAGGTCTAACTAGGGAAAAAAGTAAAAAATTGCCATTTTAATAAAATTCCTAACAAGGGACATTACACATTCACCATAATGCATACAATTATAGTGTCGCATGGCATTATATCATCTAAATATATCTAATATCTCAATCATTATTTATCAATTATTGTCCTTTATACATTTCAACTCCTTGTCCTTATGTTGGATATTTAGTTAACGAACTGAACTATTGTTTATTACATTGGTATTAAAGCCAAGTTTGATTCCAACCCTTGGCCACACCTTTTATTAGACCTTGCCTAATACGGCTTTCGCCACACATTTACCGACATTTCCTTGATTCTAGTCTTTGACCACAACTAACTTCTGGCCATTTAAAGTTCAAGAAATTTCATTGAATACAAATTATTCCACTACAAAATTGAACATACCAAATTAAGAAAAAAAACGCGAGGATTCAAAAAATATATACATCAGAATAAAAAAATAAAAATAAAAAGGGACTGGCACATCAAAAGTAGGGATATCTAGTTAGTATGGAGGCACCAAATACAAAAAGAAATCACACTTATGCTAATCACAAAAGGAATATTAATGCACATTGGGAACTACTTGACTAGAATGGGGCTTTGGATAGAGGGTTCAAAGACCCAACAAAACTAGGGTTCAATCACTTTGAAGGGGTTTATAAGGAACCTAATCGGGCTAATATTGCTAAGATTTTGAAAGTTATCTCATACTTTCCTAGGATGAAAAACGAGGTAATTAATGAACATTTGTATAGACCTGTGTCTAAGGAGGAGTTGATTTTTGTCTTACACACTTTTAAGAAGGATAGGAGTCCAGGTCCTGATGGGTGGACAATGGAATTCTACATAGAGTTATTGTATGTTCTGGGTGAGGACTTAATGAGGGTGGTGGAAGAAGTAAGATTATCAAGCAAAAACCCTAGATGTTTAAATGCAACCTTTATAGCATTGATCCCTAAGATTGATTGTCCTACTTCATTTGAAGGTTTTCGACCTATTTCTCTTTGCAATTGTTTATAAACTTATATCTAAAGTATTTGTTGTGAGATTGAAGCCTATTTTATCCTCCTACATTTCAGCAAAACAATTTGGTTTTCTGAAGGGGGGAGAAATTCACAAAGCCATAGGTTCAGCACAGGAGGGGTTGCACTCTATAAAGTTATCTCACACTCCTGCTACAATGGTTAAATTAAACTTATCAAAGGCATATGATCATGTTTCTTGGTTGTATCATCAATTATTACTATTACATATTGGTTTACCTTTTCCTTCGGTTAGATGGATAAGGGGTTGTGTCACTACTACCTCTTTTGTTGTTGTAATTAATGGTGTTGCATCACATTTCTTCAAGACTTCTAGGGGGCTTCAACAGGGTTGTCCCTTGTCCCCATATCTCTTCTTCTTGGTAGTTGAAGGCCTTAGTCGATCCATTAAAGAGGCTAGAAAGTTGAGGACTGTTCAGGGGTTTAAATTGGTCGTTGAGAAGCCTTGTCACACCTTTTATTTGTGGATGATGTCCTTCTTTTTGCTTTGGCTCTGACAAAGAAGGGATCAATTTTCATGAGATTCTACAACTTTAAAATTTGGCGACATGGATGGAAGTTAATGAGGCAAAGTTAACTTTATATACATCAAGTATGAATGAGAACAAAAGACTTGATTTTGAGAGATACTTTCCCTACCAACATTTGGAACTCAATGATGGTGTTAAACATCTGGGATTTTATCTCAAGCCTAGCTGCTACGGGCTAACTGGCAATGACTGGTATCCAAAATTGAGAAAAGGATTACTCTTTGGTGCAATAGGTGGCTCTTGAGAGGTGGGCAATTGGTTCTTGTTAAATCTATTTTGCAAACCATCCCAATGTATTGACATAAACTGGCTCATATTCCTAAAGGAATTTTAGAGAAGATTATAAGGTTATGCTATAATTTACTCTGGCAGGGTAGCAATGATCACAAAGGGGCACATCGAGTCAGGTGGAAGAATACAACAGTTCCAAAGTCTTTAGGAGGCTGGGGTTTAAAAAATAGCCATCTGTTTGGAATCTTGGATAGTCTTTAGCTACAAAATCCTTGTGGAGCATACTTACCAAGGACATTCTCTGGCGAAGGAGTTGAAATCACAGTTATCCTCCAAATTTGATATGAAGGATCTCAGTGCTGCTCACTTCATACTAGGAATGGAGATTAAAAGAGATCGTGCAAACAGGAAACTCTGGTTGAATAAGAGCAAATATGTTGAAACAATATTGCAAAGATTTAGCATGCAAGAAAGTAAACCAATCAAGGTCCCTATGCCTATAGGGGTAAAGTTATTTGTAGATTAGTGTCCCAAGGAACATGAAGAGCAAGAAGACATGTCACGAGTTCCCTATGCTAGTGTTGTTGGCAGTTTGATGTATGCAATGGTATGTACTAGAATGGACATTTTTCATGCAGTGGGAGTTTTGAGCAAATATATGTCAAAACCATGAAAGGAGCATTGGACAGCTATAAAGAGGGTCTTCATATATTTGCGTGGCACCACAGATTATGCAATCTGCCACCAACGAAGAACTAGACTAGACAGTGTGTTAACACTCAAACTAGCACCCTTGATCAAGGTCACAAACCTCAATGCTATGAGGGGTAAGCACGGGAGAAGCTAACACCCAATGTCACCACACAACTTAGCTTCTCAACATTTTAGGTCAACCCCTAAGAGCAAGGGGGAGTCCCTAATTCCGATGAAGGATATTTGTAAATCACTCAAGCACAACACAAATACCTTTCACAAACAACCTCTTGATTGAGAACAGTGCCTTATGGGGTCAAAACGATGAAGCATACATATGACACTAACAGAGGGTAGGAGTTATGATGATTAATAATGATTTTCAAGATCAATAACATCAATACTTTACTGCTGTTATGAAATTACAGCAGTCAATAACACTTCAGAAACATATGAAAAACCAACCAAAACAATGCCAACTTACCATATAAGATGTACCTTGAGCATTAGGGTAAGGAAAATACCTCAAGAGGGTAAAAGAAGTCACTAAATCAGATCTGGAAATGATTAACCATATCTAATTTAAGCCCTAGCCAGCCCTCAAAATATATGGTGGACCCGCTTAAACTCTTCCACTTGATGCTCAACCCCTCAGGGGTCAAACCTAGGCCTTATTCCAGCTCTTTTAGGCCTTCAAAACTTGCTAATTTTACTATTGTACCTGTTATATCAGATCTAAAGAACACCAATACTTTCCACAAAAATATTAATATCTCATATTCAAGCCACAGAGGGGTGACACCTGTGAAGATCCTCCAAGAAACCTAGGAGGGCACACTTTTTGGGTGGATTACTTCTAATTGATGGGTATTTTTTGCCTTTTTGAATTTTTCTACTCTTTAGGGTTTTCACAATATTATAATTTTTTGAATTTTTTGAAATATATACAACAGAAATTTGATAAAAATTGACGAAGAGAAAGGGTTAGACCTTAGTCCTTACCCTAGGGCAACAAGAGATCAAGGTTAATGTCCTTTCTCAATTTGGCAATTCAATATTTACAAATTAGGGAAAAGACTAATAACCGTAGATAGGTCGAAGTAGCCTTGGCCTAATTAGGGCAAATAATGAACCCCAAGGCCCACTTATGGACAGCTCCTTCAAGAGAAGGTCTCCTCCAAACAAGATTGACAAGATGAAAGCAAAACCCTAATTCACCTTGCTTAAGGTGCACAAGAGCAATGTCAAACAAGAAATTGAAATATCTTACCAACATCCTCCAAGCAAAGAGCAAAAGAGATATTAGGTCCTTCCTTAGCCTTGAGTTATAACAACCATTCACATGGATCAACCTTGAGAGAGATAGCAAGCCCTAGAACATCATCATTTAACCTTCAACACTAGAGAACATGCCAAAAAGTAAAATGATCCTATTTGAACCCTTGTCTTGTTACAAGTGAGAGGGGGGTGCTCTTTATTTATATGGAGCAACCTAGCCTCTTTAACTTTAGAGCCTACCTTACTAAAAGATACAAAGTTCCAAAATTAGGGTTTGTCACCCGCAAGCCGAGGACTAAACCACAAAATGGCATAAAATAACAATAACATGTTGCAAATTGCTTCAACTAAGTAATATGTTGAGCCTAAAGAAGGACATTATGCGCCAACTAACGCCATTAGCAAGGTAACGTTTTTTTCAAATGATGGTGTCATCATCATTTTTGCTCTAGGAGACCAAGAGGAAGGGTAATACATCAAAAGAGAGGTCCAAGTGGGCATGGATGAGATGTAGATGAGGTGTGGTAAAGCAGGTATGACAACCCTTACAAGCGCAATTACCTCTACATAAAAAAACACAAGTGCGGCTAGGATCCCCTAAGCCATGTGTCCAGATGGGTTCATCCCAAGGTGCACCAAACACATGCCCAGGGCATAAATGCCCAACGTGAAGAGAGGCTTCCGCCCATCAAGGGGTAGTCAGCAAAGCCATTAGGCCAACACTCCTTGAAGATGAGAACCAAGAGAGCTTGCCATGACCAAACCAAGGGTCTTGAGTCCTGCTAGACCAACACTTTTACATTAGAAAGCACAGCCTTGTCCTTTTATATTGGCAAAAAAACCTGTCTCCTTGGTGCATCCTGAAGGGCATGCTGCAAACAATCTGGGGCATAACAGAGTAATAGGTGTACAGGGATTTGTTAATGCAAAATGCATTGGAGATCTTGATCATAGAAGATCTACAAGCGGGTATGTGTTTAACCTATTTGGAGAAGTTGTCGATTGGATGAGCAAGAGACAGGCTGTAGTTGAACTCTCAACTATAGAAGCTGAATACATGCTGACCACCCATGCAAGTAAAGAAGTTATATGATTGCAGACATTGTGTTCAAGTATTGGGTTTATACAAAAAGATGCAAGGTTAGAATGCGACAATCAAAGTGAAATTTTTTTCACAAAGAATCCTGCTTATCTTGTTAAAATGAAGCATATTGATGTGTAGTACCACTTTATGAGAGATATGGTTGAAGACAAGGTGTTGCTAGAAAAGGTTGACATCTTGAAGAATGTGTAATGGTTAAGAAACACAATGAGAGTTGCAACACTTCGAATTTTTTTTTGATATTTTATTGAAAAATATGTAATTAATCTCGGTTAAGGGATTGGGGTTTAAATCTAATCAAGATTAACAATTAGGGTTTTGGACGCTATGAAATACCTAAATATTGTATTGTGAATGGTTAAGAAACACAATGAGAAAATAGAGGTGCAACTCTAAGTTTTGTTGGTTTTTCTCATTAAGGGTTTCTAGGGTAAATCTCTGTGTACTGTGTCTGGCATTGTTCAATCTCTGTCTTGCTTAAAAATCTGTATATATTGTTTCAGTTCACAAGTTTAAAACTTACAATTTGCAGCATTATTTTTTTGGGAAATGGAAATTTTGATGTATTTTACAATCTACTATCTTCATTGTTCAATCTTGAATATAAATTTTAATTTCCATTTTTCTTTGCCTTGGGTTGAGTCATTATTGCTTGAAACTTTGAAAAATTAAAATGTCAAAATTTTTGGAGTCTATGTGACTATATGTTGATCCTTTGAATGTGCATAATCAACAAAAAATGAATCTCAAGTTGTGTGGGAAGGAAATGACAGGGGGAATCGGTCAGTTGAAATACCACTTTGCACAAATTATCGGACATGAAGTGGGAATTTGTGAAAAAGAAACCTCGAAAATTATTCATATTGCCATTAAATCACTTTAGGATATGTATAGAAGGAGGGATGAGAAGGAATCAATGAGAACTGAGATTGCAAGAAGCAGAACTAGAAATGAGAGCTTTACCTCAGCTGCACCTTCAAGTTCCACAATGCCCTCAACGACCTCAACTTTCTTTGTTCCAAGAACCACAGCTGGTGCACAACCTTCTATCATGTCAATGGTTAAAATGAAGGAGACGCAAGAAGCATACAAACTTGTGGGTAGGTGGCTTTTATGGAGTGACATTCCTTTTCAGCATTGCCAAGAACAACCCCTTCTACCAGCCTATGTTTGATAATGTTGCTATTGTTGGCCCGGGGTATAAAGCCCCTACCTATGAGGAGTTGAGAGGGCCTATCCTTCAAAATGGAAAGCTCGACTGCACTCAAAGATTGAAGAAGTTGAAGCTCACAGGATGCACTGTTATGTCAAATGGTTGGACTGATCAGAAGGGCAGGAACCTTCTTAATTTCTTGGTTAGTTTTCCCAAGGGGATAATGTTTATTAAATATGTTGATGCATTTGCAAATATTAAAGATGCAACATTATTATGTGAGTTGTTGGATGGGTTCATCCAGGAGATAGGTTCGTAGAACGTTGTCCAAGTCATAACGGATAATGATACTAATGTGGTTGCTGGCAGGTTGCTTATGCTAAGGTATCCGACCTTGTTTTGGACTCCTTGTGTCATGCAATACATTGATTTGATTTTATAGGATATGGGCAAAATTTATTATATTAAACATATTGTTGAATCGGTTAGGAGCATCACAAAATTTATATATAATCATACATTTGTGCTTACCTTCAAGAGACAATTCACAAATAACAGGGAGTTGGTGCATCTAGCAATCACACATTTTTCCACTAGCCTCATTTCACTTTGATCTCTCTTAGCTTGTATGTGGGAGGTGAAGAGAATGTTCCTTTCAGATGAGTGGCTTGCATTGTCATTTAGCACTAAACCATAGGGGCAAGCCACATGAAAGCTAGTGTCACACCAGGAGAGTTTTTGGGCAGGTGTGGAGGTGATGTGTGCCACTAGTGAACCTTTGGTAAAGGTTCTTCAGTTGGTTGATGGAAACAAGCCCACAATGGGCTACTTGTATGAGGCCTATTATGAGGACAAGGGGATGAGGCATATGAGAAAATATTATTGATATGGAAGGTCATTAATGAGCAATGGAAGAACACACTCCATCACCCCATTCATGCTACAAGAATCTACCTCAACCCCACGTTCTCTTACTCTTGTGGTTTTAGATTTGATGCTGAGGTTATGGATGGATTCCCCACATGTGTTCAAAGGATGGTGCCAAGTCCGCAAGAACGTGCAGATATTTCTAAAGAAATGGAAATATATAAGATGGTTGGTGAGACATTTGGCTTTGAAATGGCTATTCAGGACAGGAAGACCAAAATGCCAGGTAAGCTTCAAGTTCATTTTGCTTCAAATTTTAATGTCTCTTCTGTTAGAAAGTGACAACAAGGAAGGTCTTCCTGCATTGCATGTGTCCTTGCATGTAGAAGACTTAAATGAAGAAGCCATATTGTATTTAATGTATTTTTCCTAAGTTTTACTTTGGAAAATATATTAAAGTGATCTAATTGACTTAATGGAACACTTTTTTTATAAAGTGAAAGTGAAAAATATTTAAGTGATGGCTAATCTAATCTTGGCCATTGATCTCACCAGAGGATCTCATCCATTGATCCATAGTGAGATTATGTTTTTCGCTTAACCAATGAGTTAAAAGGAGGATCAATTGGTGGAGAGGACACACATTCCGACAAAGACGGAGAGAGAAGTCTGAAAGAGAGTTTTGCAGAGAAGACAGAGGAGCAGAGATTCAGAGATCGACAGAGCATCCAGGCAAAGAGTAGACCGTACGGATTCGCAGAGGAGAGGGTCGGTTTGATCTGCAGAGGCATTCCGTACAGCAGGTCGTACAACAACCCGCATGTGTGGGTCGTACAGGCCATACAACAGCCCGCACGTGTGGGTCGTACGGATTTCGTACAGCAGCAGCAGCAGGCCATACAGCTGCGCAGAAGGTCGTACAGACCAGCAAGGTTTTCTCAATGAGTTGTAGAGGTTCGATTTTGCCAGGTTGGGCATAAATCGATTTTCTGAATTGTATTGTTCCATATTTTTCTTAATAAAATATCTTCTCAAACTACTGCAGCGGTTTTCCCATCTTGGGTTTTGTCTGGGGGTTTATACCCAAAAAGATTTGTGTCTATTGTGTGATTGATATTTCTCTCAGTGTTTTATTTCCGCTGCATTTTATTTTGGTGAAGAAATCCATGTGTGGTTAACAGTAATAATTTGGGTTTATTAATTAATCCAGCATACTCTACCCCTAGAGTGGATTTTAAGGAAATTTACATGGTATCAGAGCTCTTTTGAGCAGACTGAGAGAAAGCAGCAGGTTGGTTGGATAGATCATTGACATATCTATCCAAGGGTTTACAAGTACTATTCATTATGGCAGTACAGTTGAGAGTTGAGGATAGACTCCAGGGGGCACAGAACTTTCCTACTTGGAAAGAGAGGATCACCAGGATCCTGGATGTCAGTGATGCTGATGAGCACATTAATGATCAGAAAGTGGCTCCCACAGATCCAGCAGAGTTGGCAAAGTGGAAGAAGATAGATTCCATAGCTATGTTGATTATCTTGGATGGGGTGAAGGACCACATAGTCCCTCACTTGTCTGGGAAGAAGACCGCATTAGAGATGTGGAAGGCTTTGGAGAGTCTTTACCAAAGCAAGAACGAAAACCGGAAGATGGTGCTGCAGGAGAGATTGCGCAGCACCAGCATGGCCAAGGGTGAAGGAGTGGTGCCTTATCTTACGAGGCTCATACAGATTAGGGATGAGCTTGGAGCAATGGGCTCTAAGACTAAGGATGAGGAGCTAGTTCGTAAATCTCTCAATGGCTTTTCTAATCCATGGGACGTCTTTGTTAAAGGCGTGGTGGCTAGGAAGAAGCTCCCTGACTAGCAGAGATTGTGAGATGACTTCGCATAGGAAGAGACCTGTATGGGTCAAGGTTCAGCTTCATCCAGCGGTGCTCCACAGATCATGGATGAAGAGGCTCTAGCCCTAGCGAGCAAAGGCAAAGGGAAGGCAAAGAAGAAGAAAAGTGGTAAGAAGAACTTGGACATGTCAAAATTCAAATGCTTCATATGCCACAAGCATGGACACTTTGCTTCCCAATGCCCAGAGAGGAAGAAGAACAACAACACACAGATGGCAGGTTCAGCAGAGGTGGATGACTTCAACAAGAGTTTTGACGAGGAATTTTGCTTGATAGCTTGCATGGCAAGCTCCATCGGCAACAACATTTGGTATGTGGACAACGGTGCATCTTGTCATATGACAGGACATAGATCGTTCTTCAAGAGCTTGCAGTAGGGTGGAGTAAATCTCCATATTGAGTTAGGAGATGATGTGCGTATCAAGCGCAGGGTGTTGGTACTATTTCGTTTCAGAGGGAGTCTTGAAAGCCCATCAGCTTTATTGATGTGTTATATGTCCCAGGGATGACGAAGAATCTCATATCAGTTTCCACACTAGAAGACAAGGGTTTTCTAGTGACTTTTCGGGACAGGAAAGTATATATCAGGCCACCTGGGTCAGATCAGAGATTGGACGGGATGATTGGGGTTCGGAGTGGGAAGGTTTACAGACTACAGTTTGAGCCTGCAAAGGCTCTGGTCAGCAGCAGCAGTAGTGATGGTGAGTTATGGCATAGGAGGATGGCACACTTACATCATGGTGCACTGAGGCATCTGAGACAAGCAATTATCGAAGTTCCTTCAGTACAGGAGGAGAAGCACAACCACTGCAAGGGTTGTGTGTTGGGGAAGAACATCAGGAGACCTTTCCCACATAGTGAGCACAAGTCTGAGGGGGCCTTAGACTTGGTGCATTCGGATGTAAGCAGACCAATGAGCGTCCATTCTTTCAGTGGTTACAGTTATTGCGTCACATTCATTGATGACTATTCCAAGAAAACCTGGATCTATTTCCTGAAGGCCAAGTCAGAGGTCTTCGAGCGTTTTCGAGAGTTTAAGACTCTCGTGGAGAACCAGATAGGGAGGAAGATTTGGATATTGAGGACAGACAGCGGTGGTGATTACACCAGCAGAGAGTTCATGGAGTATTGTGCATCAGAGGGGATCAAGAAGGAACACATTGTTCCTCACACCCCGCAGCAGAATGGAGTGGCGGAGAGGAAGAACAGGACATTGGTGAGTGCAGCTAAGACCATGCTATTTGATTGGGGATTACCACTATTCCTATGGGCCGAGGCATTTCGGACTGCAATATATGTCCAGAACAAGTGTCCCGACACAGCATTGGGGAGGAAGACACCTGAGGAGGTATTCACAGGTACTAGACCAGATGTGAGTCATTTGCGCATATTTGGGAGTATTTGTTATTGTCACATTCATGCTGACACTAGGAAGAAGTTGGATCCTTCTGGAGAGAAGGGGCTTCTAGTTGGTTATAGTGAGACTTCCAAGGCTTATAGAGTATATGTCCCAGCTCGCAAGAGGATCATTGTGAGCAGGGATGTCCAGTTTGATGAGGACAGAGCCTTGAGAAGATCTATGGACTTACCAGCACAGGAGCATCCAGTTGAGGACTCGGGAGTCAAGTTGGAGGAGTTACAGGTACAGACACAGAACACGGGTTCTGGTGGTCAGAGGGAGTCAGGTGGACAAGATCCTCCTATCATTGATGTGGAGGATGAGCAGCAGCAGCAGGAGGATATCCAGTAGCCGCAGCAGGTAGACACTAGACCACGGCCTAGGTGGTATAGGTCCACTGTTCAGGATTCCAGACAGGTGAGTCTTCCACAGAGCTCCATGAGGTGGAGCAAACCACCAGATAGATTGAGCTATATGGCACTGATGACAGATTTTATTGACTCTAAACCTTCTAGTTTCGAGGAGGCTGCACAGCATGATGTGTGGCAAGAGGCCATGGTTGAGGAGTACGACTCAATCATGAAGAACCAGGTATGGGAGGTTGTGCCGAGGGTTGAAGGTAAGAAGGTGCTGGGATCCAAATGGATCTACAAGGTAAAGCATGCAGCAAACGGAAGTGTGGAGAAGTACAAGGCATGCTTCGTGGCGAAGGGGTATTCGCAGAAGGAAGGTATTGACTATGAGGAAACCTTCGCCCCTGTCGTCAGGTATTCTTCTATTCGGACTATCCTATCATTGGCAGCAAAGATGGGTTGGCACGTTCATCAGATGGACGTGAAGACTGTCTTCCTCAACGGAGTTATTGAGGAAGAGGTGTATATTGAGTAGCCAGAGGGGTTTGAGGCGAAGAGTAGGGAGTCGCATGTATGCAGGTTGCAGAGAGCTCTTTATGGGATCAAGCAGGCACCTCGAGGATTGACAGTTATCTGCGAGAGATGGGTTTCCAGCGGAGTGAGGCAGACCATAACCTATACTTCTTGTCAGGTGAGGTACCTCTCATACCGGTACTATATGTGGATGATCTCTTTCTTACAGGAGATGAGAGGTTGATCAGGGACTACAAGTCCAATCTTGCAGTGGAGTTTGAGATGAAAGACCTTGGGTTGATGCATTACTTCCTAGGTATGTAGGTTTGGCAAAGAGATGGGTGCTTCTTCATTGGACAGGGGAAGTATGCAGTGGAGATCTTGAAGAGATTCAGGATGGAGGACTGTAGATCTATGGCCACACCTCTAGTTACCAACTGGAGGAAGATTGATGTATCGGGATCAAAGGAGTTTGATCCTACACTGTATAGGTAGCTTATCGGGTCGCTTATGTATCTGGTCAACACTCGACCAGACAGCTTTGCAGCCAACTCTTTGAGTCAGTTCATGGTGAACCCTCGAAGAGTACATTGGACAATTGCGAAGCACATACTTCGCTACATCAGAGGTACAGTGGAGTATGGTTTGGTTTATGAGCGCAGTGGGAGTATACAGTTGGCAGGTTTCACGAATGCTGACTGGACAGGATGTGTAGAGGATCGGAAGAGCACTTCAGGTTGTTGCTTCAACATTGGATCAAGGGTTGTCTCTTGGTTCAGCGGGAAGCAGAAGTCAGTTGCATTGAGTTCAGCAGAGGCTGAGTACATGGCAGCTAGCATGGCTGCATGTGAGGGGATGTGGCTGAGGAAGTTGCTCTCAGGATTGTTCGAGAGTGAGTTGGAGACTACTATAGTTCACTGCGATAATCAGAGTGGTGTCAACCTTTCTAAGAATCCAGTGTTCCATGACAGGAGTAAACACATTGACATCCGATATCACTTCCTTAGAGCTTGTGTTTAGAGATTTTGTTCAGAGAGGAACCATTTAGTTGGTGTACATTCAGACAAATGAGTAGGTGGCAAACATATTCACCAAGGCACTTTGCAAACTCAAGTTTGTAAAGTTCAGAGACAAGTTGGGGTTGTTACCGAATCCCTTCCTCGTTGAGAGGGACTATTAGAAAGTGACAACAAGGAAGGTCTTCCTGCATTGCATGTGTCCTTGCATGCAGAAGACTTAAATGAAGAAGCCAAATTGTATTTAATGTATTTTTCCTAAGTTTTACTTTGGAAAATATATTAAAGTGATCTAATTGACTTAATGGAACACTTTTTTCATGAAGTGAAAGTGAAAAATATTTAAGTGATGGCTAATCTAATCTTGGCCATTGATCTCACCGGAGGATCTCATCCATTGATCCATTGTGAGATTAGGTTTTTCGCTTAGCCAATGAGTTAAAAGGAGGATCAATTGGTGGAGACGACACACATTCCAATAGAGACGGAGAGAGAAGTCTGAAAGAGAGTTTTGCAAAGAAGACGGAGGAGCAGAGATTCAGAGATCGACGGAGCATCCAGGCAAAGAGCAGACCGTACGGATTCGCAAAGGAGAGGGTCGGTTTGATCTACAGAGGCATTACGTACAACAACCATACAGCAGCAAGTCGTACAACAACCCGCATGTGTGGGCCGTATGGATTCCGTACAGCAGCAGCAGTAGGTCGTACAGTTGCGTAGAAGGCCGTACAGACCAGCAGGGTTTTCTCAGTGAGTTGTCAAGGTTCAATTTTGCCAGGTTGGGCATAAATCGATTTTCTGAATTGTATTGTTTCATATTTTTCTTAATAAAATATCTTCTCAGACTGCTGCACTGGTTTTCCCATATTGGGTTTTGTCTGGGAGTTTATACCCAAAAAGATTTGCGTCTATTGTGTGACTGATATTTCTCTCAGTGTTTTATTTCCGCTACATTTTATTTTGGTGAAGAAATCCATGTGTCGTTAAGAGTAATAATTTGGGTTTATTAATTAATTCAGCGTACTCTAGCCCTAGAGTGGATTTTAAGGAAATTTACATCTTTTGATTTAAATTCAAACTTTCAAAATTCAATGTTATTTCTTATGTTACTCTTACTTGTCTATAGCTATTTGGTGGACAAGCTATGGCTCAAGAGTGCCAAATTTACAAAAGCTTTCCCTTCAAGTGCTTAGCCAAATGTGTAGCTCATCAGGATGCAAGTGCAACTGGAGTGTGTTTGAGAAAATACACACCAAGAAGTGCAATAGGTTAAAAGAATTCAACTTAAATTTTGAAGTCATTTTAAATTATAAATTTATAATTTTTTGACCTTGCACCCTTTTAATTATATATAATAAAATTATAATTATAATTTATAATAAAATTATAATTATAATTTATAATTTATGACCCTTATACAAGTTGGAATCCCAACGCCTTAATGACTTGGTCTACGTCTTCTACAACCCTCTGTTGTGGGTGAGGTAGTTTCAATAAAACCTATTGTGGACACCATTTCGTTGAATGGGATTGACACCACTGTTGCATGGAGGGTAGAGACCGAGGCACTTGTCATGGACTTGGCCCCTTATTGGTTACATGAGGAGTTGTAGGAGGAGGTGGGCCAGGTGGTAGGGGAGGTAGAAGAGGAGGATGTTCCAAAGCATACACCTTTACAAGAGGTGGCTATTGACACTGGGAGTGCACCACCACCTTCACAAACACAGACACAATCAAAGACATAGCGAGCTAGACTTGGACATAGTAGTATTAGTAGCACTAGCAAAGGATGTCACAGACTCAGACTAGCTTCTCTCTCTCCTAGAGAACATCAAAGTGTATATTTTCCTTATGTTAGAGCACATCAGAGTCCATTGCCATTTGTAGGGCCTTCTTCATCTAGAGGAAGGACCATCACCTTTGTCGATAAAAGGGGCAAAGGGAATTGCTAGTTTATTTATTTGATTTCATTGTACTCGATACTGTGTAGATATTAATTGGCTCATGATGATGAGATACATTTATTATATTTTTTGACGATATTTTGAGGCTTAGGAATCAGTAGACTCAATACTCACTACTCAAGAGTCAAGACTCACAACATGATTTAGTATTGAAGTGTGATATATCATTAGACATCTTATACATCTTCTATAGTCGTTTTATTTTCATATTTATGTGGCAACGTGTTTATTTGATGTTGTTGTTTTAAATGTTTAATATTTTGAAAAAAAAGAATATTTTTGTATTTTTTAAGTGCGCCAATATTTTCCCTGATGTTGCCAATAAGTTCTTTGTTGGACCCTCGGTGATATTTTTGTCGACACGATGTTTGCAACATCAGTTTAAACCCTCCTTTAAGGCCAATGCACTCTTCCTTCCCTTGTTCTACAGCAAGAGGTAGTGCACTGCAAAAAAAACCTAAGGAAGTTGATACTTTTATTTCCCACTTGGGTCTATCAAAGTCATATTTTGAAGATTTTGTTTTTCTTCATATGGAATCTTCTTCTTTACACTATTGTTGAACCTTATGGACTCCAAGTGAATATTTTCCCGATAAAACGGGGCTAATTACAATATTTAGGTAGATCAAACAAGTAACAACCACCCTTCTTCAAAGCAAGGGTTTGTGGATGTACCTAGAGAAACCCCTTCCTCCTTACATCGATCACAACTATAACCTCATATCTCTAATCAAGGATGAAGCTCTTAGGCTAATCACTATATATGTTGAACTAGATTTGATTCATCACACCAAGGACAACAAAAGTGCAAAGGAAATTTGTGATAACTGCACTCTTGGAACAATGAATATCACTCAAGTAACCAAACTCAAAAATGAGCTTTCTAATCTCAAAATAGGCGACTTTGACATCATTAAGGAGTATATTGTGAGGTTTAAGACCCTACAAGTTGACATCATTACGGCAAGAGGAAGGTGAGATCAAATTCTAAATATGTAAGTATTGTTCTAAATAATCTCTCTCCAGCTTTCAAATCCTTGACAACCATCTTTTATAGTAATCTTCTATTTATGAAGAGTTAAAAGGATCTCTCTCTTGAGGAGGTTTTCATTAATCTTATCCAGCATCAAGTCACACTGAAAAATATGGGAGAATTACCCTCCAAGATCAACTTCATTCAAAAGATACATGTACACCATCTCTGCATGAGTTTGATAAGGCTAATGGGGAAATCCCAAAATTCTCCAAGAAGAAGAAAATTTAGAAACTTATTTGTAGCTACTAACATAATGACAGGCATACCTTCAAATTTTGCATCTCTCACCTTCAAAAGGTTGAAGAGTTCCAAAATAAACAAGTTGCGATAAGGGGCTTCTTGATGACGATATTGCTGGATATTCTCACAAGGATCATTTTGTTGTGCAGTCTATATATTGGTCATTTTGTACCAACTCTGGGGCTACCAGGCATATAACCAAGCATCAACACCTCCTCTCCAATTATCGATAGCATCATAGTGGATAGAAAGTGATCAGTGGTATTAACTCAACCTTACCATTTTCAGTGGTAATAACTAGATCATTGTTTGTTAAGGGCATTGTTATCACTTGAAACTGTAAGGTTCCAAGGTAAATAGAAACAATAAACTGTCACCACATACTATTTTACTGCACTTCAGGTCAATGCTTGCTAACCACAGGGGTTAATCCCTAGGTGACTTTAGGAGTCAACAAACAATTAAAAAAGTATTCATAACACTTAAAATCAAAATAAAATCTTGTTGTCCTAAATTATTCTGCTAATAAATATGAAAGAACAGCAAGCAAAACATGAACTAATAACTGAAAATTTGCACAAAAATCAATGCAGAATTTTATCCAAGTGTTGGACAAGCACGCCAATGCACTTCTAAGTTCTAGACTAACAAGCATTGAAGTTTCTCTCTATTTTTGCGCTAAAAATAAAATTACAGCAAGCTAATATTGTTGTCATTTAACAAAAAATTGAATTAAAGTGATCTAAAATGCCTAATTATATGCATAGAATGCCTAAGATACACAATTTTCGACATAGATATAATAGTTCTCTTTTATATGAGGAATTAAGTACTAATAATCAATGAACCAGTGCCTTTACTGGAGTCGGAAAAGATGGAAAGCCTTGAAAAAAGCGAATAGGGCTGAAGAACAATCTGAGTCCTACTACTCAAATTCTAGTGAAACAAAATTGAAAGCATGTAGAAGTCTAAGGAACATAGAAGTGATTGCGTGAAGTGTACAGAGGTTAGTCATAGACCTATATTTGTAGAAATTACTAATCTAAGGGCTTTATGTTAAGATGTGACTTTATATGTAATTGTCTTATATGCATTTTTTTTATTTCACTTGAATATTTGTTTAGGGATGGATGAAAATTGTCTCGTTGTATTTGTAATAATGGAAGGAACTTCTAACTTATTGTTATATAACTAGAATTTTAAACCCAAAAGGAGGAGATATGTAAGTTGTGCACCAAAGAGAAACTGATAGAAGAATTATGCAGTGGGGGGAAATCATTTGGTCTAGTAAAGGAAGAAGCTTTCAAGCTTCCCTGAAAGTCACAAGTCTGACTCTAGTTTCTCATTATTGGCACACCTCTCAGTATATCATGAGTTAGATGTACAGCCTAGGATACTAACAGAAATGTTTCGTAAAAGGGAAGGATATAGAACGGCCTTAAAAGACTGGCAGACCAGTCCATCCAATGCTCTGAAAGTTGTTTGGCTTGTAGTTTTAGTTTGGCTTCCATGGTGATGTGTCCAGAAAAAGGAAGCATATGCATAAAGACCTCGTCCCTGCTAAAGTGAGTTACTGAAGTTTTATAGAAATATAATAATGGAAAATCCACCCTGTTGGCTGTTCATGGAAAATCTGCATTCTAGGTTTGCAAATCTCTTTTTAACAATGTCATCAAGATTTGTATGCATTATTACAAAATGTGTATAAGAAGCAGTTCTTTAACCTGCAAAGTTCAGTTCTTTGCATCTTACGATATCCATGTACATTGTATGCTCTATAGAAAGAAAAAAGGCACATGTGTATAAGAAGCAGTTCTTTAACCTGCAAAGTTCAGTTCTTTGCATCTTACGATATCCATGTACATTGTATGCTCTACAGAAAGAAAAAAGGCACATGTGTATAATGGAAAATTTCTCTGCCACCCTCGGTCTTTTCAAGAGCCTTAATGGTATTATCACACAAATGTTCCAGCTACATACTGTTATAGCATCTTTTGCCACATCTTTCCATAGATGCATGTTTTGGCCTGAGATATATTCCTTTTTCCACTTGCAGACTTCCTTTCCCTACTTGTGGACCACATTCACTTTTTTACCTCCTCTGAAAGTCTTTAAAAACACATTTTTTCAGCAGAGACGCGCCCTAACAATGTTCAGACCATGTCTATACGTCCTATCAAGGTCTAGACAGCGTCTGCATTTATTTGGGCACAAAAATTATAAAATTGGTTAAAATGAGGGTGAGTTGTATGGGTTCCTTCGCTTCCTGACCTCCTATCTCTAGTAAATAACTACGTTACTACCCTAACTCTACGTTACTACCCTAACTACTCTAACTACTTGTCTAGAGTATTAAAGTGCCCAAGGGAAAGAAGTAAATGAGGAGAAGAAATCATTAATAGCATCATTATGCTGTTCTTTTTCTGCTGAAAACCACAAGCCCCTATTTCCGAGTCAGCATGTTGTTCCCTTTCACCTAGAAACCCCCTGTCTCCAGCAGTCTGCCCTTTATATCCTGTCAGAAAGAAGAAAATCTCTTTCTTGGACTTGTCCTTTGAGCAAATCACCAGGAGATCGAGTTGCTCTTTTATGGCTCGGGTGGAGGAATTTGGATGCCGGTTTCAGAACAATGCCGCAGCAGTTACAGGTTATATCTATCCTTGTATTTGCTGTTAATTCAATAAAGATCTCTCTTTTCCATCCAACTCAATGTGTTAATTTTATGTCATGGATATATGAAAACCTAATTGCTTAATACATTATTGATTTATTTTCAGTCAATCTTTTATGCACTTACAGCCATAGCTATATCTATCTTGCAGTTTGTATCTTCTTTGAATGCAGATGATTAAAGAAGCTGCTGGACAAAAGGTTTCAAGACTAGGATCTTCACCGAACTTCTGAATCCAGGTTGGTTTTCTTTATCTTCTTGTTCATTTATTAGTTAGTTGTAAATGTTTTACTGTCTTTTTAGGAATCGAGATTGTCATTCAAGTCATTGCTCTGTTATGGTTCTGACCCAAAACCATAGGGGATTTTTCCCCGCAACACAGACTTATCCAGAGCATCTACTGTGACACCGGAGATGATTAAAGAGATAGAGCCAGAACAAAGCAACATTTTGACCATTTCACTGCGAAGATTAGAAGGCTTTCTGACAAAATATTTTGCAGTTGTTGTCATCTCTTTTGTGAAAGGAGCACATTTGAAGTCATCAGTTTGCTTCATAATTTCCTTTCAATATCCATATCAGCATGCTCAAGACTGCTAAAAATTAAAATAGTCATACCTGAATAACTTGTAGAGTCCAAACTACAAACTAATATACAATGAACCAATTACTGAGGAAAACACAATTAATTCAAAATATATTCACAAGGGCTTCCAAGACACCTCCACAAAAATACAGTTCATTTTTTAAAATAAGGGGTGATAGGGGCACACATTGCTGGTTTTGGTCTGTGATATGTTACACATATCCCTGCTAGAAAATACCACCAAATTCAAAACGAAATACAATACCTGACTTAGAATGTGCATACCTTCATATTGAAACATTTAGGGGAAAGTTTTACAGAATTGAATTAATTCTTTTGTTAAATAAACAAATCTGAATCTTTCTCCCCTCCAAAGCAAAAATGTTAATACTTCAAGGACTGACAGACATATACAGTGTACATTGCTCACAAACATGATTTCCTTATAGGTGTTCATACTCACCACGAGAGTAAGTGTCTGGACCTTTGGATTCTTGTTCCCAAGGCGTTTCTTAACAGCTTTAAGAACATCCTTTGCTTGTCTGTTCAATTAAGACAAAATTAGCCAACCACAGATATATCAGTGATAATATAGCTTTCAGGAAATAGCATCTATTATATGCAACTGAAAGATAAGATTATCTGATGTATTCCCAAGAATACCATATTTATTATTAAAACATGGAAAGAACAACCTGAAAAAGGTAAAGAATAAAAGCACAGATCTATTTGAATACGCTAAAGCAGAGAATATGAATATTCTGTTTTTAAACTTTTTACTAATGTGTATTAAATTATGAAAGCAGATAACCCAGACATAGCTGTTAAATTTTGACTAGGGTTAGGGTTTGATGCAGAAAAATCAAATCTCATATACTTTAATGCAAAATTCAATATAACAAATATATACTAGAGCAGAATAGTACAGCAGTAACTTAAACAAGATATTTCAAAACATAATTTTCATCTCTTTCAACTTTTCAACTTTAACACTACCAAGAGGTCCTCGTGTTAAAGTAATCTTCAGTAACATGTAATCAACAATAGCAGAATAATGACAGTAACATGTTTAATTAATAATAAAAGAGACAAGTTAGGATACTTACCTGGAGTGTGGGACCCTTCATGTTTTATACTCAGAAATTTTACTTTCAGAATGAGCTGAGCCTCTTAGAGGCTAGTCAACACTAAGAACCAGTTGACCCTGCTAGAGGGTAAGTACAAAGTTACAAACCAGAGAGAGAGAGATGAGAGGACTGTAGTTCAGTCAAACAAGGATGGTCAATAACAGTCAGAAAACACAGTGGCAGTCACAATATAGTCCCAAAATAATAGATATCCAATAGGTGTAAGCACAAGGGTTCCAAACCCTAAGTAATGACAAAAATGTGATCTCAATCAACACAAAAAGATCAGCACAGAGATGAAGTCTCAGCAATCTGGTCAAGGTAAGTCTCAATAGTAAAACAGTCTACAACAAGCACATGTGATCAAATCAAAGAGGGTTACAGCCACTTCAAATCAACCCACAGTGAGTACAGGTAGGTATGATCCCCAGGCCTCACAGCCTCCACAAAAGCAGACAAAGTCTGACCCTAGTGATGAAAAAACAAGGAAAATTCAAACTGCTGTTTACACACAGCCAAGAGAATTTTCGTCAAACACTTTGAGAACCAATGATATCAGTTAATAACATTAAGCCAACCACGTTACACTTTACTCAAGCACAAATAAGTTCATCCTGGAACTGATATACTGTTTTCAAAAAGACAATTTTCAGCGGAAGAATAGAGATATATCAGCAGACTGCAAACATAGTTAACACACAGTAATTTTGGTCAAAAAATAGAACCTGGAAAAACCCCGCACCTTGGGGAAAACCAGTGATGAGAGAGATTTATTGAGCTATTTAGGAAATAAACAGAGAGTATAGCAGCATTCTTTTACATCAGAAAACACACAGTACCTTCTCGGTTACTGTGCATATACTTCCATCAAACAGTGCCATAACAGACCCTACCTACATTCTCAAAAATCGTGCCCACTTGGCTGTCTCGATTTCTGTGCACTTAGGCTGCTGTATGGTCTCTCTTCACTGCTGTATGGACCCATTCTTTTCTGCTGTACGGAACAATATTTTTCCTGATGCAAACTTCACTGAAAAATGTGCCCTTCACCTTGGGAATCGAGCTCCTCTTGCTGCTGCTGATATGTGCTGGAATCTCCTAGGTATGCGTGCCCCTCACTCTGGGAACTGTGCCCTCTCTGCTAGCCTTCTCTCCCTTTCCTTACTCAGCTCAACTGCTCTTCTCTCCTCTAGAAAATCGAGCCACCAGCTCTTGCCTCCAACTCCTCTTGGAATTCGTGCCACTCACTCTCCAACTTCTCTTCGTGGATGATAGAAAATGAAGCCTCATATCTCTTTCATTTCTCTCATTAGGGTAACTTACTTGACTTTTCAAATTCCATGGTTGAGATTAAATCTTGATCTCAAGATCCATTGCTGGGATCTAATCTCAAGTTCACTTAAATTCCCTAAGTGAACTATATACTAAATCTTTTCTTTTCGAAAGTCACTTTTCCCTAAATATTATAAAAGTAGACTTTATGACTTAAAGTCACTTTATAAACATAATAAAGTGCAACTCACTTTTAAATCATAAAGTCGCATCAAAAAGGTACTTTAATAAATACACTTTAGCAAAGTCACTTAATGACATTAATGAGACTTCATAAGTTCCCGGACTCCTACACCTAGGCACCTGATGCAGGAGTACCTCCGAGCTATAAAATGCTAACACTCCCTCTTAGCGAGGGAGGTACTACTTCCATCAGCTCCACCTAGATCTCTCTCCAGTCCTCCCACTCCAACAGCTGAAACTCCCTTTGAATCTAAATCCCCCTCAGATACCTGCACTGGATCAACTGCTGAAGGTTTGCGCCTAACCACTCTGAACTGAGAGCACTGCTCACTCTCCTACTCATCCTGAAGAACCATATCATACCAACTCGGTTTCCTCACAGAGCTAGATGAATCCTCCACACTGACAGCCACCGCAGTTGCCACTGAGTCTGATCTCTCACCAGGCTTGTTGCCGCCTAATACACACCTAGGGGGGACGCAGCAGGAAACCTTCAAGCCGCTCGGTGTGTCCTTGGGGGCAAGTCAGAGTCAAGTGTTGTCACCTGATTACTCGACTCCTCCGTCTAGGCTTACTCCTAGCGAAGCCAAGGAGGGTGGTCCCTATGAAAAATAATATAAGGCTTTTAACTATAAAAATAAGGAAAAAGCTAATCTAGGAGTTAATGAGATGAAATGGAAAAATATAACAACTAAGCACAATTTGCAAATTAGAACAATTAATTAACACAACACATGATAGATATGCATTCACGACATTTTATAATTGAAACTTAAAACATGGAAAATTAAAGACCAGTGTCGAGAATGTGAAATGTGATTGTTGTGTTTGTGTCGTGAAAGTATTGCAAGAGGCTTGTTGTATATTTTAAAATTATTAGTGGGTATTATGGGAGTGAGTTAATTCTTGGTTTGGCCGAAAAGAAACCTAACCTCGTCAACTGAGTGCTCTAGCGGTTTTACCAAGTGTCCAACAAGGCAAGGATGAACCTGCTTAAAGTAGCCTTCTGACTCTATGGTGTCCACCCATGCAACCTCCCGAGTTCTTAAAGTTGAGTTCGATCGGATTTTCCTATTAAGACTAAGTGCTCTACACCTTTTTCTGATTGACCCAACTGTTCAAACTAAGCTGCAGCGGTCAAGAGCATACTTCAAGCTTTGAACGTTGGTTTATTTTATTTAAAATATAAAGTGGATTGTTAAACTACACTAAGCCCCAAGAGTCTCTTTTCCACACACCACAGAATGGTGCAGTACTTCGGGAGAGCAAGGGGAAAATTTATTAAGTAAATTTTAGGAACAATTGTAGTTGTAGCACAAAACGTGAAAATAGATAGATCGATTGAAAATGGTCCTTTGAGGACGTTTGTGTGCTTTAGTGTTGTTGTTTAATTACTATAAACTTAAATGAAACTAATCTAAACAAAAATAATTTAAAAAAAAAAATCAAAAAGCGACGCAAATCCCCACTGGGGGGATGGGGGCAGGTGCTGGAATAGCCTGTAGAGCTCTTTTTTATTTTTTATTACAATCATGATACTCGAAGAACTCCTGCTTTCCCTTTATCATTAGGGAACAAGACAGTTTACAATAAAAGATAGAAAGTAAAGGTGCTTGAAGGGGATTCTCCAAGTGGTCCCGGAAGCTCCAAATCCAAATTTTTAAGCCTTTTATTACTCAAACCTGCTAAGCATGCAAAACAGACCAGCGAGCTTAGTTTATCAAAAAAAGATAGCCAAAAACACTTTAAGAGTGCTTTTGGAAATACTACAAATTGCCTGAAAAAATTGTAAATGAACTAGTATGTAGAGATAGCTTTCCGGATGATCTCGGAAGCTTCTAAATCAAATTTTTATTAATTTTAAATTGCTAACCTGCTAAGCATGCAAAAAATTCCAGCAATCTCTTTTTGTCATGAAATGGCCAAAAACACTTAAAAAGTGATTTGGCCACACTTGAAAAGATGCCCAAAAATTTCTATGATAAACTAGTTAAAACAAATGAAGCAAATAACTAAGTAAGGCAAGCTAGAAAGCTTGCCTTCTTAAGATCTTTACTTGCCTATTTAAGAGATGGAAAGTAAATGTCTAAGCACTAAACTTGCTTGATAAAAACAACTCAACAAATCTTTTCTTTTTGCTCTTTTAGGTCTATGTCTTGATACTTGCAAAAATTGAGAAAAAACAATCTAGATCTAGAATATTGAATGAATCTTTTATAATCTTTAGATTGCAAACATTTAGATCTATTTAAAAATGAACTTTGCATCTAGATCTGAATGGGAAAGAGAACCAGTAACAGAATAGTTATGAGAAGTAGGATCGAGAAGTTGTGAACCCAAGGGGGTTGAGCTCTGAAGATCTGGTCCTGTGGGAAATCAGAAAGAATTGTAGCCACTCTTTAAAGTTTTCACATCTAATTATCAACTCATCATAATAAAACTAACAACCCCTCACATAGTGAAAATCCGGCACTACGATAGTTGACTTTTGAGTGGGCAAATTTCTCAAAAGAAGCGGGAACAACTGGGAGGCGACCTCAGGGCACAGTTAGGCTACACCCTTGTTGGAGCTAGGTTGGAGCTAAGTTGCTTCCACCCACTCTCCATCATATTCAAAGCTTCGCATCTACAAGCTTTTGGTCAACAACTTCCTCCTCTTCATCTTCTTCCCATATCAAGCTTGAGCTTGAGGGTTTGAATCTTTTATCTCTCTTTTTCTTCAAATAAATCTTGGTTACTTGTTGTTGAAGCTTAGTAAAAGATAGTTTTACATTTATGCAAAATCAAACATCTTTTTTATCTAGCATAAAAAACAGATCTAGAATAGCTTCATTTTCACTTCAAAAAACTAGATCTAGATTTAATATTTCCATACTTGTAATTGCTCAAAAGTTTCACAATTTTTTCCAAGTATGAGCTTTGTAAATTTTTATGTATTTCTATATGTTTAACTCACTAAACCTGCAATTTTAGTTCGCTGGTTTTTAGCAGGTCCAAGAGAAAAGAGGAAGAATTTTTGACGAATTTTTGTCAGAAAGTGCAAAAAAGACTCTCCGCGGACCCCCTTTCACTTGTATATCATTTCTAGAACTTTGTAAGCCCTTAGATCCAAGTTAAATGGACTAAGAGGCATTTCTTTGAGCAAGCATTGTAATATTTTTAAATGAGAGCAAGTGGGCTACACAGCGCCCACACCCACCCCCCCTGGGGGGATTCGCAGTGTCAAGTTTTGTGGTATAAATTTTTATGACGGAACACAAAGCACACAAACCACATTCACTGCAAGACTGTATACTTGATTTATTTCAAAAGTTGTCATTTTTTCATTTCACAAAAAATAATTTAGAGATAACATCGATCTTGTTGCCACGAATTATGCTCTCACCACCACACAAAGGCATTGTCAATTAGTGGTGGTTGATCAGAAAAGTGACACATAGATTCGGTGCTTCATATCTTTCTGTTATTCCTTTAGCATTTTATTTTCAAAGCGTAAACCGGAATAAACATTTGGTCTACAAGTCAAAGTATGCTCTTTCCCCTTGCGGGCAATTTGCCTAGTCCTGTGGGAAATCAGAAAGAATTGTAGCCACTCTTTAAATTTTTCACATCTAATTAACAACTCATCATAATAAAAGTAACAACCCCTCACATAGTGAAAATCCGGCACTACGATAGTTGACTTTTGCATGGGAAAATTTCTCAGAAGAAGCGGGAACAACTGGGAGGCGACCTCGGGGCACAATTAGGCTACACCCTTGTTGGTGTATTGTTGAACACCGCCCTAGAAACTCCATTCCAACCCACACGTCTTCGTGAGGAGCCACCTTCCCTCAATTTCCGGACATTGCTCCCTTTACCTCACGGTATCTCGGGAGTTCCCCCTTTCCCTTAACAAACTTTAAATCATTAATAATTTAAAATCAACCAAGAGAAATTTGCAAAACCTTTCCTTTCAGCAGCATCTTTTATATATGTATTAACTCCATTTGGCACTAGTCCACAACAACACTATTCATTATTTTGCTTAATATCAATAACTTGTTGTGTTATCTTTATTATATTGGTGGTCACTTCTTTCTCTGTTGGTGAAAGCATTTCCTTAAAACTATTTTGCAAACGAACTTGGACTTTGTAATCAAAAATCCTAAAAACATCCTTAATTAACTTTACCATAAGCATTCTAATAGCCTTAGAAACATTCTATAGGGACTACCCCGCTTGGCTTCAGTTAGGAGTTGGCCTAAACGGAGGAGTCAAGATCAGGTGACAGCCTTGACTCGAGACTTGCTCCCAAGGGCACACCGAGCAGTAGCATAGATTTCTGCTGCGTTAACCAAGTGCGCGATCCGGCGACAACAAGCTCCATTCAAACAAATTAAAACCCCTTTTATACAAGTTAATTTCCAAAGCAAGGAATGTGGTTCTTGGTAGGTAGATTGTCAAAAACATCTTGCTAATGCAAGAAACTACACATTCTTCCAAGAAAATAAATAGCAAAGAATTCTCATATGATTGGACATTGTCTCTCCACTAGCCATTTTAAATCCAAAGAATTGTTTCTTTAAAATAAATTAAGGACCTGCACTAGAAACTCACACATCTATAAGAAAGAGTGAAACAAATCAAGAATAGTGATATGCAAGACTTTGGTTTTGATACAAACACTTGTGATTGTTCTAAGATCAACATAGAAGAAGAGAGAGATACCCAAGAAAAAGACTCGAGGAACCCAATGGCATCCATCCCTAACATCAACCATGCATGTCTCAATAAAGTAGAGATTCAACTTGAAATTTTTGCATTGTCATCTACCCAGTTGAAAGGAAAGCATGTTAACATTATATGCTACCATAGACTAGATTGCAAATTCATTAGCATTCAATACATTATTCACAATAGCAGCATAATAAGGATCTCTGAAAGATGCACAACACGATTTATCCTGGGAAACCCTCAAGGGGAAGAAAACCCAGCAAGAACTTCCTCAATATAGATGATCAAGTACAATGCCCCAAAAATATGTCTCACAAATAAGAGAGACAAAAAGACCAAACTCTGGACTCAAGCCACGCCTCCTTCTCCTTCGTAGATATCTCTCTCTCCTCTAATGCGAATTGCACAAGTGAGTGAATGAATAAATGAGAGGAACTCACTCTCTATTTATACATTACTTTTGAGCTAACCTTTAACTCAGCTAGGTCGGCCTCAATAATCCTAACTGGGCCGACTTCTCTAGGGAGACTCAATTACCACTTATATTACATTCTCTTGGGTGCTAATGACCCGACTTACAATGGAGGTTTAACCTCATGACCTTTACATGACCAAATGTAATAATGACATCCCGACGGAGGTAAACCATCCCCGACGGAGTTACAATAATAAAATACAAGTAGAATATTCTTTGAAGTTACATTAATTTAACAAGGCAACACGTGCTTCCTTGTTTCCATTTTGTTGCAAATAATTTATAAGGTTTACTCATAAATATCAATCTTTTTGGGGGAAAGAAAGAAACATTTTGGACAAAAATGCTAACAAAGCAGGCCCTCATATATGTGTTTTGTAACTGTATTAGCCTACAAGTATCGATGCAACCTTATAATTTCTTTTCAGTTATATAATATTTGCTTATGTTAAGAAGAAAGACTAGCAACTTGCATAAACCTTAAAACATACTATTACCTGAATTTTTGGGTACACACAATTTTCTAGTAGAAGTATTTGGGGAGTAATAATCCTCTTGGGAATTGCCTTATTGTAAATGGTTTTAAGCATTTACCCCTTCCATTAAGAGCATACATTGGATGAAGATGTGCTTCCTACCCTTTAGAGATTTTTCTTCGTGGGGTACTTAGTTGTTTCATGGCATTCAAGGCTATTTGGAGCTTATCGAGATGGTTTTGGAGCTTATCGAGATGGTTTTTATACTAACCGTTTCTCGATGTGTTCAAAGTTTTTCGGAGCGGGTCAAAGCCTTTTGAAGACCTTATCTTCCTAAATCCCTGAACATTCTTATACTTAGTTAAATTTTGAAGTCGTTGTAAGTGGGTCAAAGCTTATTTTGGAGATCTAAACCCAATGAACTCCCTGAACCCTTGAATTATACTTAGTCAATCAATGTGTTGTTCGTAAGGGTTCAGAAAATTCAAGACATTTTTAGCATCGTTTCCTTCTCTAAACACCTCCAATCTCTAATCTCCTTTGTGACTTAGAGGATTTCAAGAAGTATATAGCTCAACTTACTATTGAAGATCCCAAAGTGTCAAAGACCAGCCCCACCATAAGTTGGATTTTGACCACACTACACATGGAGTACATGGACTTCACCATAGAATACCATCCCCACCTTGATTGGCACCACCTCATGCCACATCAAAAAGTGTTAGATACATGTCATCTATGCCACACTAGCACATGAAAACACCTGCCTAATCTCATTTCCAATGCCCAAATCAAGAAGACTTGTAATTAATGCAACAATTAGTTACCATAACCAACATGGTACGATAAGCTCTTCTCTTATTTGAGAACACCTCCAATCTCTAATCTCCTTTGGGACTTAGAGGATTTCAAGAAGTATATAGCTCAACTTAGTATTGAAGATCCCAGTGTCAAAGATCGGTGGGCCCCACGCACCATGAGCTGGACTTTGGCTGCACTACACATGGAGTACATGGACCTTACCATGGAATACCATCCCCACCATGATTGGTAGAACCTTATACCACATCAACAAGTGTTAGATACATTTCATCTATGCCACACTAGCACATGAAAACACCTGTATAGTCTCATTTTTCATGCCTAAATCAATAAGACTTGTAATTAATGCAACAATTAGTTACCATAACTACCATGGTACCATAAACTCTTCTTCTCCTATTTCAGGCATCCTTTCACATGCTCCTCACACTTTGATCTCATCTTGCACACACCATATCCCTCTATTCCCACACTTCATAGAATCATTTAGCACATCCTGTCTCCATGCTTGCTATGATTTGTAAATTCTCCTATTTCCATCTTTCGTCCACTACAGCCCCTAATCAGAACTCTTCCTTCCATTCATTTTGCCTTCCTCCTCACTACTACATGTTAAATTCCAGTACATGGTAAGCAAACTTGCAACCTAAAACCCTGGAAAGAAGTAAATCTTGAAAACTCACAACGTTGTTGGTGTATATACAAGATCTACAAACACACAGGCAAACTGAAAATACTAACAATAAACAATAGAAATTTGCAACACTCAAAAACACATTTGTTCTCTTCTATTGATGGTAAGACAGACTATACAATGCAATAGCTCAAAACCCTATCTCTATATATCTTAGTGGACAACCCTCTACCTCCTTTATAGACTAGGAAGACACTAGGGTTTATAATCTAGCCTAGAATAGAGCACCCAGTCTTGCAGGAAGAAATTGCCTAGGATAGAGTACCTCAAGGAGATAGGCTCACATGCAAGCATGCATGTTTCCTTGAAAGATGCAACCTACCTACTCTAGAAAATATCTAATACAGAAAAGCACTCAATTTCTATATTAAGAACAACAACTAACTCAACTAAAGAAAGTGCCTATGCTTATTCTAGAAAAAAGCTAACTGCTAATGGAATTAGAACCTAATCTAAAATAATGAAAAGCATTACTTCTAATTTTATAACTTCAACTGAAACTATAACTTCTCTAATGTTAGTGCATGCATGCCAACAACATGGATGTGCTTTCTACTTTTCTAATGTCTAAAAAATAGTGTGCCTCACTAAAGGGGTTCTTTAGTGTGCCCTCACACCCGTCACAGCAACACATGAATCTCAATGTGAGTTGAACCTGCTAGGTACTATATGGATTTGCTACAAACTATTGGTTGTGCTTAACTTAGTAGAATACTAACCAAGCAACCACATAAATTCTAACACTCCCTCTTTGTGAGGAATGTTTTCTCTACTAACCCAAGTCCATCAACATCTTGAACTACCCATTTCCCAAAGGCTTTGTCAAAATATCTACAGCCTATGAATCTCAAGGTACATAATCAAGGACCATTATTCCCTTCTAAACATTGTCTCTAATAAAATGGTACCAAATCTCAATATCTTTGGAGCGATCATGAAACACTCAATTCTCAGAGAGTTTGATACAACTTTGATTGTTGCAATACAACACAATAGGCTCCAACATCTGATTGGGCAACTCTACTATCAACCTATGACGCCAAATGGCCTCACAACCAGTAGAATTGGCTACCATATACTCTTCCTCTACCGAACTCCAAATGGCCTCACAACCAATAGAATTGGCTACCATATACTCTGCCTCTACCGAACTAAGTGCCACTACCACTTGATTCATGTTGAACCAAGATATCATACCCTAACCCAAACTGAAGTAGAACCTTAAAGTACTCTTCCTGCAACTTGCATCTCCTACCCAATCAAATTCACCAAAACCATGCAACACCAACTCACCATCTCCAACAAACCTCGGACCATAATGAACTCTGCCCTTCAAGTATTGGAGCACATGCTTTACAACAACCTAGTGAATCTGCCCCAATTCAACCATGTACTAAGTCACAATGTTTACTGCAAAACATATATTAAGTCTGATTAAACCAGATACATAAGGGAACTAATCAACTACCTATAAATGGAAGGATCTACCAAATATAATCTAAGTCACCATGCAACTTTAGATCTAAAACTATAGGAGTGGCTACATGTTTGTAGTCCATCGTCTAAATCTCTTCAGAATCTCAATTGTCTACTTCCCCTATCCAAGGAAGGTCTCACATGTACCCTGTCAAACCTTCAAACCCAAGGAATAGTGCATTAGGTCAATGTCCTTCATCTCAAACTCGCGTGCCAACTTTGTCTTTCACCATGTAATGAGCTTCTCAGAACTACTTGTAAGTACCAGGATAGATCCATTTTAAATTCGGATCTATCAAGCACCGAGAGGCATCCAATTTCTTGAGGTGTATTTTTTTTTTTAAATTTTAATTTTTTTACACCTCAAGAACAATTTACTCTTCAAGATAAAAAATTTACACATCCAACATTGATTTTTTAATTACTTTTTTTTTAATTTTTTATTATATGAGCCGACATGAATTTTTAATTACTTTTTATTTTTGGTAACGTTACGTTACGTTACAACATCTCCCCCATACTGGGCTGAGAGCACCTTGCTACTCTCGATGCAATTAGGTCATTTACATAGAGGACCAAGCAAGCAAATCAAAGTTATCAAATAAATAATAAAGATTAGGATGTGCAGTAGTCTTGGCGAAGTCCAATCTCAATAAGTACTCATCAATCATTGAGTACCGTGCTCGTGTTACCTGCTTCAACCCATAAAGGGCCTTCTTCAATCTACACACATGGGTATCTTGCCCATGCACCTCAAAACCCCTCAGTTGATTAATGTAAACCTCCTCCCAATCAATCCATTAGGAAAAGTTGTCGTCTTAACATCCATCTGACATAAAGACCAAACAAAAACTGGTGCTGAAGATATGATAAATTTGATAGAGGTATACCTACCAACTGGTGCAAAGGCATCATCATAATCAATTCTTTTTCTTTGGAACAACCCTCATGCAATGAATTTGGATTTATACTTCTCTATGATACCATCAATTGCATGCTTCACCTTGTACAACCATCTAGAATTGATCACTAACTTACACACTAGTCTCAGCAAAATCTCCCATACATCATTCTCCATAATAGAGGTATACTCCTCAATCATGGCATCCCGCCACACCTACTCTAAATTTGCCTCCTCAAACTAGAAGGCTCTATGATGGAAGACATCTGTGCAACATTATTACGAAACTTCTGAGGATAACTCAACCAGAAGAAGTCTTTAAAGCTCCAACTTACTCATGTGCCTCCTACAATGACTGAGTAAGCCACCTTGGCAATCTAGCTATACTAGGTCATCCGTCATACTGAGGTATCTATTCCTACACTAGAACCTAACAGATTTGCTTATGGTTTTGCTAAACTTTGCAGATCGATACCTGTGACAACACTATGTTCTCTCTCTTTTACTTGTGTAGGAGGCTTCGGAATTTCTTCAGTAATCTGCTCAAAGTTTTGATGTATGTGTGTTAAATTGCCATTTGACAAAATATCTTTCCATTTTGCAATCTTTTTCTTCCTTCCAAACAGTATATTGGCACTAAGTTGTCTTTTTGAATTATAAGGGAAGTTTCCTAAGTCCTTTCATTCTTTCATAGGAAAGTTACAAATATTTTTGCTTAATACTATCGCTCTTTGGGCATCTACAGACTCTGAACTCTGTCAAGTTTAGTTTAAGTCTTGGATCCTGTTGTTATAAGCTGGAGACCCTACTCTGCCTATTTAAAGAGGACCTACACTGTTGTAATTTTTGGTGTAGTTCCTTGGGAATACAAGTCATTATTCCAACAAACTCCACTATACCAAAAACAATGCATAGATAGAAATTTAGCAAGCTGCAAAAACAACGAGTTTCTTACCAATTTGGCCTCGCAAACTGTAGTGACCAAACTACAAAGGGGCCAACCTATACTAGATTGGTATTTTGCTAGATGTGTTTCAGTCAACATGACCCCACAGATGGAAATTTGATATTTGTCCCCAGCCAAGGACTGAAAGTTCCTTGCCTTTTAGTTTTGACAATTTATTGTCTGTGAGATTTTATGTCAAAATTATGATCAGCTAAGTGTTGTTTATTTTTCATTAAATGTAGTTGCTATTAATTCCTACATACAGGTTAGATTAAACATTACCGACGGTGATGTGTTTAGTTGGAGAATATTGTGGGACGGTGTAGGTCATACTGGGCGCCATGTTGTTCATATAGCACCTAGCTGGTGAATTAGTACACAGAGTTGTATTTCACTGACTCCATCATGACCATATAAGCATTAGACCATATTACTTCAAATTTCATTACCATACTCGCCATAAGCCAAGGTAATAGGAAGGGAGGGAGGATCTATACCCTGTGTGCAGGAACCGTATTGCTGAGTTGACCATCTTAGATAAGGTTCTTTGAGGCACTAATTAGGTATAGTCATGTGCCCCATACATAGTCATGTGCCCCATACTACATGGTAAAGAGATGGAGTCATGAGGGAGTTGTTGGGCTAGGTTTTATCTGCTAGTGGTGAGCTATAATTATATAGTGCTAAACATTGGGTGAAACTCGAAGGGATTTGGATAGCCATATAGCATATCCCTAAAGGCGAGACTTCCCACTAAACAAACAATATTGGAGTTAATCATCGCATACCCCTAATGATGAAGTAGGCTCAAATCCATGCTTGATAACACTGTATCTTGACTTGTTATGTTTCAGGAATAGTGAACAGGTCTCTAAGAATACTTTGTTATTGAGCATCTACTTTAGTCCTCAGGTTGTCTGTATTTCCCAATTTTGATATCGACTCGCAACGATTCCCATACACTGAAACATATGTGCAGAAGCGATATGTAACCAGATTATATTAACTTCAAGACGTATCAGGGCACATTTAAGTACTGCTCACAGGTCTTTATTCCTATGCAAGATCATGTGATCGGCATTCCCTTGGGATGCATCACTGACATAAAATTGTACTGTGTTTCGGGGAAGTAGAATGTCTGAAAATTATATTCGTTGTTGAATCAGAATACTGAGCAATGAGAATAAGAGTGAGAATCAAAGATCGGTATCTTACTGTGGGTCGTCGTTGACAACGTCACAAAGCTCAATATTCAGTGCCCAGTCTGGATCACCTAACATATCACTGGTTGCTCCCTCGACTAATGCAGTTGCCATATTTGAGTTGACCTTATTTCTGAAGAAATCTTGTTTGCTGGATAGAAGCAACCCTCACTACTGCCTTGAGTGGATAAGCTCTCTCCCCTGTAAAATTCACAAGCCAAAAAAGATATGATTAATGACATTTTACTCGGACCTTAAGTCAAATACTGCCATTATGAATAACACAAGAAATATAATGGGTTGTATAACATGTGCTTTCGTTGCATAGACTAGGATTTAATCCCCCCGGGAACATGTTGCTGTGTTAATGCCACCAATTTGTACTATCTTGTGATATTTCATTGTTATCTGAATCTAGGATGTTTGTCCTAAGCACCAAGGTGGGTAAACGAGATCAAGTGCAAGCAAGTCCTGGGCAATCACGCGGCTTCTAAACCGAAGGCTTTTGGCCGGCAAGGGTCTTGCCTAAAAAGGCATTTAACCACCAAATGAAAACACAGAAAGATAAGACATCAATGTCTCAGATGAAATTAGGGTACCATCGCAAAGAACTAAAATCCAGAAGAACCATATGCAGCTCATGCGCTGTAATTTACTTGGCCATGAAACATTCTCTGCATGTATCATTGATCAACTAATATTGAAATCTTTCATTCAACTAACCAGATGAATCACCTGCTTCTGCTGCACTACCACTGATGCTCTAATGGTTATCTTCTGTACTATTACTGAAATAACTAGCAAAGCTGCTAAATCTATTCGCATTATTGCTGAATTATACTGAAACAGCACAGTGATACTTAAACTGTAACATCGATTTATCAATCATCTGTACTCAAATTTAATTAAATTTAAGCACCATCTTCGACTCTTGTTTTACCCATAAAACATTTACTTGAACATGAGCTGTGACAGATCTGCAACACCATGGCTGAGTTTCTACCAAGTTCATGTATCAATAGCTGGCAATTCATTTTTAACAGAGACAGTAAATGAATCTGGTTACGTTATAAGACCACTCAGTTAATTACCAGTATATCGAATTAAGCTTACCTTGAAGAGCTAGAGAAACCCAGTAAGCAGCTGCAACTCTAGATCTGAATTTGAAGGATCTGTAATACCATGACAGGGAAATCAAATGCTCTCTCGAAATTCCCTTTAACAAGAAGGTGTCTTTTTCTGCTTTGTCTGGTAACTATCTGGTAACTAAAGTTTTCATTCGAGTTTACAAAATCAAATGATTTGTCTTAGGTAAAGCAAGATTAAATATGGCTTTTTCTCACGAAGGAACTTAAGATTATCACATGAGATGAGACTATGGGTGTCGGGTTTTAATAAAGGTTTTACGTTTGTCACCGCCTGCCATAAAGAAAAAGACAAAGGACGTTTGCAGTTGCCATGTGTGTGGAATTTGTACTCGGATGGCTCAGACAGGGAAATTACTTGGAAAAGTCGAAGAGTAAGAATATGGATGGGATGCCCATTATTAACCTTTCTGGTGCCGGATGACCTCACATTCCCATCACCTGTGTCCTAGATAGGTCCTGTTTTTTCTCATAGTTCACCTAACAACGACCGATAACATCTATGACGGCCTGACAACAGAGAGAGACTTAACACCTAAGAAAGCCTCAACGAGGAAGTGTCTCACATAATTCTATTACATGACATGTGTGTTGTCTTCCACTGTTTTCTTGAGGAAAGCGTTTTACTTTTTGAAAAGCCAAGGGTGTATATTATATAGATAAGTACAATTAGTGTTTTACTTGAAATGTGTTTGAGGGAGTGCAAAGTAGATAGACAAGTACACTAACTATTCACTTGAAATGTGTTGTCTTGAAAAACTAGAGAGTGTAAATTAGATATATAATAATTATTATTATTATTGTAGGTGTTGTTTTGGAAACAAGGGGGTGTAAATTAAATATATAAGTATAATAAGTTTAGGTGGGATTTTTATGGGGAATTTTTTGCTATAAAAAATTAGATATATTAGTTGGTTTGAAAGCAAGGTGGGTAAATTAAATATATAAGTATTTAGGAGGGAATTTTCATTCTAAAATAATAAGATAAATAAATAAATTATGTTGTATAAATAATATTTTGTAAGATAATGTTATGTCAAATAGTATTTATTCAATACTTTACGGTATTGGGTATTGTTATTGGTGGAAGCATGGTTAAAGGTAGATCGTATTTTTCTTTGTAAAGTAAGAGACAAAATTGCGCATCGTTCAATGACTATAACTTAGTTTATTTGGATTGTTAGGTACGAGTAAATAGGATACTCTGGATGGAGATGTGGTATACTTGAAAAAGTTTCATTGCATACTGATTATTTGCATTGAACAAGTTTTATAGGATTTGTTTATGATAGGTTCTTTATGCTTCCTTTGCATGTAAAATCCATGAAATTTGAAATAATTCTAACTTTTTATTTTTTTTTTAAATAAATAAATAAGAACCGACACGACTTAAATCTTCCAACGCATTTGAAAAGTAAGTTTTTAATTGTTGCTTTTGAAATTTTGGAAGATGAAAAAACTCTTGAGAATGATGGATGACATGTTATTTTCTAAGAATAAAACTAGTTAATAATATGTTGGTGATAGAATGATGGATGAGGTGTTATTTTCTAAGAATAGAACTAGTTAACAATATGTGGGTGAGAGTGACAAATGACAAAGATGGTTATCCTTTATATGTTGGTTTCATCCCAAAGGCAATTTAATTAACTTTCAAGGATATATGTTTGGAAGAGGTAAATATAGTTTCTCCTCCCCTAGAGCGGCAGGGGATTTATATGCTAAGGGTATGGACGAGCTTCTACTGTAAGACTAACATTGAGATGTGACTAGCCTCAGTATGTCATGTTAGTATTATGGTCAGACTCATATCTGACATGATAGACTTGGTTGATTTGGAAGGAAAAAATTGTTTAACATGATTCATGGTATTGGGTAATGTTATATATGAAAGTAGAGTTAAGGGTTGAAATCACCTTTTTCCTTATAGAGTAAGAGGCAAAATGTGCCTCACTAGATGACAATAACTTAGTTGATTTAAACTACTAGGTATGAGCGAGTAGGATAGTCTAGAAGGAGTTGTAATCTACCCTGAGTATGTCTCATTGCATAGTTGTTATTCACAATGAATCAGTTTTATAGGATTTACTTATGATAAGATCATCATTCTTCTCTTGAAAGTAAATCCATGAAATTTGAAGCAATTTTATTCTTTTCCTCTTAAAAAAATGACATGATATACAATCTTCCAATGCCTTTGAAAAGTAAGTTTTTAATAATTGTCTATGAAATTTAGGAAAATGAAAACACTTTTGAGAACAATGGTTGAGGTGTTATTTTCTAAGAATAAATCTAGTTAACAATATGTGCTCGACAACGACAAATGACAGAGATGGTTATTCTCTAGATGTCAAGTTTATCCCAACGGGATATTTAATTATTCTTCAAGGATATATGTTATGAAGAGGTAAATATAGTTCTCCTCCCTTTAAACGACTGTGAATTTATATGCTAGGCATACAATCGAACCTATAGTATAAGACTAGCATTTGAGGTATGACTAGCATCAATGTGTCACATTGGTAATATGGTCTAACTCGTATTTGAGATGATACTCTCTATACATAAATAGAGAGCATATGACCAAACCCTGCTTTTTTTTTAATTTATACACAAGATCAATTATATCTATCTTCAACCTTTTTTCACATGAAAAAAAAACTATTCTTTATATTCCATTGGACAAAGTATATATTGTTGTTCCCTCAAAAAGACAAATACATTCTACAGTGCTTTCATAAGGTCCATGGACATCACCATAAAAGGCACCTCCAATTATATATGGAACCAACTAATCCTCCAACCATTCAGTCTACTAAAGAGAATCTTAAAAGAACTACTAACTAGAAAATTGCCAATACAATATTTCTTCATGGGTGACCTATCAACATAAAAAAACTATTGACTATCCTACATCAAGTCATAATGCCAGATCTGCTTAATAACCCTGATAAGAAGAATGGGAAACCATAATTCTACCTTCATACTGTTCAAAACAAAGTAAACCTTCCACTAAACCAATAACTTTTTTGATATAAAATATGCTTCCTGGTAGTATTCTCAATACATATATAAGAAATGTAAATACATAAACTCTTCTTGGAGTCTTTAAATCCTATATATGATTTTATTTTTATTTTTTATTCTAACTCAAATATATATATATATATATATATCACACAGGAAAAAAACATGCCTCTTGTTATTCATAGAATCAAAGAGTACATATAGACTATTCGGAGGACAGGAACATATGATAACAACACCAGACAAAAACTAAAAGGACCATCCACCAAAAGAAAGGTAGATATATCAAGCAAAAAACTGCTACATAGACCCAAGAACCACCTGACTGGCCAACAAAACCACAAAAGACCATAGACAAATACAAACCAGAGAGCCAAAAACCATAAACTACACAACAAAGGATGCAAAATTATCCACCCAAACAGTAAGCAAGAGAGAACCGGCAACAACTAATTGAGAAAATATATCGAGTCTTTAAAAATAGAAACACCTTCCAGTATTTCTTCAATGTGAATGACTCCTTCTTTACCACCCAAGGCATCCTTTGATAGGTTGTCAGCTTCTACATTATGTTCTCTGTAAATGTGCTCAATAGTGTCTCCACTAAGACCAAAAGTTCTGCAATTCTGGCACACCAATGAGACAAGGAAAGGACTTGCAGGTCATATTTCTTATTCACCCAATTAACAATGACTAAGGAAACACCCAAGATCTGATGTTGATATCTTCCCGACACTTCTGCAAATTTTAATAGGGACCATAATGCAAGTAACTTAGCTTTGGTATTGGAACCGAAACCACAGTTCATCTTCAATTTGAACATATGAGTAGGATTGAGTAATAGGATCATTCCAGCACCACAGATGTTGTTCTTTAAGGCCCCATTTAAAAAACCCATAGAAAAATTAAGAGTAGGAAGATGAGGAACAATTCTTGGGTTTTTCTTAACTTCTATAGCTACATAGCCCTTGTACATACTAATAATTTTCAAACTGCAAGCAGATATATTCATTGTCCCATATTAAAAAATATGGTAGATCCTGGTTATCCATAATTCCCAGCATATAAATACTGGGAGGGCTTTATGAACATAGTACTTATTTACCCAGTCTTCCAAATTTTCTTCCACTATCAAGATTCCTCACCTGTTTCAATCCCGAATTAGAAGTAACAAGTTGCCAAACATTTCTACTGAAAGGACAGTGTACAAAGCTATGCTGAATAGATTCAGAATGGCATTTGCATAAGGAACACTGGTTGGGGCCAACCCATCCTCTCCTTAGTAGGTTGTCCCTCGTTAATATGTTGTTCTCACAAAACAACCATATCAAACACTTTAGTTTGAGTGGCATATGCCGCTTCCAAATGTTTGCATACCACCATTTTGTAGTGTTGTTTGAGAAGTAATGTGTAAGATCATTATAAGCAACTTTTGCAGTCACTGTACTAGAGGCTTCATTGAGTGACCATACAAAAACATCAACTTCATTTATGAGCCTAATCCCAACACTGTTCAAACAAGAAATATACTATGTCCACTCAGTGGCCCATCTACTAACTAAACTCAGATCTTCTGCAGTTAAAGAATAAGAATCGGAGTGACTCAACTACAAAGGTCTCTTTATGTGCGCCAGAGTAAAAAAACAACAACTCTGCTAAATAATCCAAAATATAGGAAGAAATATTTTTCTACAATCCCAATGATTGGAACAATGCTAACCAGAATATTTGAGTCATTCCCAACATTCCAAGATAGAACCCTATTAATCCAAGGAAAAGTTCTAACAAATCCATTCCAAAAGTTAGATACATTGTGGATTTGCTTGACAGAGCTTCTAATCCATCCCATAAGATTCCCTTTAAGAAATTTAATCTTTAAAACATCACACCAAGGACCAGATCCAAAAGGACCCCTCCATAGGCTTTTCATGCTGAAGGCCATACTAAACCAATGAATGTTCTTGATATCCCATCCCCCACAGATTTTAGGCTTTGTAAATTTCTCCCACCAAACCAAATGTATTTTATCCTAACATTATATATAGTAATATTATTTTATAATATTTTAAAATATTAAGTAAAAATTTTAAAATGTAGTTATTATGTTATTTCTCTAATATAATAATTATGTAAAAAAATAATTAAATTTAATCAAAATCATCTAAATTATTACACTCTTCAAATCCAACCAAATTTAACTTATAAGCAAATGAGACTAATTTAACTCATTTCAAAACCATTTTGACCGAATTAAACAAAACGGATCTCAAAACTATTTTTACCCAATCGAACAAAACTAATTTCAAAACCATTTCTACCTAATCAAACGAACTCAGCTAATTTCGAAACTAGTGCAAATAATATCGTTGAAGAGTAGGTAGAATTGGCAACTCTTGCTAAAATTTATAATCTATTCTACGTAAGGTAGATGGAAACAGGTTGAGAACAATATATCATAATGGGTATTATGATGGAAGATTAAAAGTGATTTTTAAGTACATGGGTGGATCAATAGGGAATTATAATAAAGAGGATTATTATAGTTTTAAAAATATTTTTAAGGGGATTTTGTTTATTATATAGATAAATAAGTTGTATAAAAAGAAATATTTAAAAAATAATTAAATATGATTAAGGAACAATCAATTAATTATTATGTTAATATGAGGTTTACTATTATTATGAATAGCTATAACAATATATGAATTATGATATATTGAAACTTACATGGCTTTGTAAGCAAGGCGAAAAGGATTATCATATAGTAATAAAAACATTTCAACACATCATTCATGACATATTTGTTTTATTAAGCATACACATGCAAAGTCAACAACAAACAAGGGGATGGAAAAGGAAGACCTAGCAAACAAGTATAATCCACATATTAAAATTAAGTATATTAACATATAATGAAATCCCATAATATGTCAATGTCATAATAACGATATGTCATTGTAATAATAGCTTGCAATTATAGATATTATAATAGGGGATTTCAAATAATCATAATGGAAGCTTGTAGTTTGAGGGAATGCTTTACCTTATTATTTAAAAGAAAAAGTTTAAAATAAAGTTTTAGGATAATATTTTTATTTTGTGAAGTTTATACGATGGATGAACAAGGAGGAGAGTTGTGTGCTTCCTTCTTCCTACCTTTGCTTCTCTTACATTAAACCTTATTAGGGCGTCTCCCATAAGATTAAGGTAGTTTATCGATGTCTAAAGAGAGTGAGGACATGGTTGTGTCTAGGTGGGGAGTGGAGTCAAGAAACCTCTAGAAAATTGTTTAGAAGGAGCATGTGTTGTGGATGGCTTCATTGGGTTATTATGGTGGCTAGATCTAGGTTATTAGTAGGTTCATGGGATTGTCATTGCAGTTATTTTTGTGGTTGTTGATTTGCTCTTGGGTGGGCTTTAGCACTTATTTTAGGGCTTCTTATTGGTGAGAACATGTTAGTCTTCTCTTTCAAGGAAGCTAGTTATTTTGTAGGGCTTTTTGTCGATGGTGATTAGATATATTGGTTTTTCGTGGTATATAGGGTAAGGTTGTGAGGATGCAACTTTCTACGGCAGCTTTGCTAGTTTGTGGCTTTCCTTATGTGATTTTACTCACATATATATCATGGTGTTCATGTTGAGTGAACACCATACATGTAGTATTAAAGCTACTTAGAGATAACCCTAATGGCTTTAGTGTTAGAATGATGAGGACTTTGTACTCTAACCAATGGTCCCCTGTTGTGAGTTTCATGAAGGCTTAGGGTTCCCAAACTACAAATCCTTGCTTCTAGTTGCTTCAAGGGGTGTGTTTATCCCTACACTCTTAATCAACAAGTTATGGAGGATGTCCTATCAATCTAGATGCATAGGCCCGTTTTGCTCCCTTGCTTGAATGGTTACATATGTTGTAAATAGATTCTTTATGTTTTGGTTTCTTCCAATGTCTTTTTAGTGGGTGATGTTGGTATTGAATCAACTTTGCTTGTATTTCTAAAAGTTTGTTAATACAACACACTTTTTTTTGGATATAAAATACTTGATTATACAATCACTAATATTATTAATAATAATAAAAAACACATTTTATAAAATAAAATAAAAAATGCAAATTTGATTATGTTATTATGAATGATGAAAATAATAATGGCATTGTGATTAGGTTGTTTCTTATCAACTTCATCATAGTTAATGTTGAAATTTTGCATATTACATTTCATTTCCTTTTGGATTTTGAAGGAAGTGGTAATAGAAACATATTGTGTTGGTTACTTTGATGGGGCTTGTGAGGATCCTGATAGGGTTTATGGGTTAGGGGGGATTCTTCACTTATTGGATGGGGGAACTATAGAGTTCAAAGCTAATGGAGGTTCAGGTACCAATAACAAAGTTGAAGGATTGGCATTGAGAACTTTAATGCAGATTGCAAGAGAAGAATCAATACAATCTCTTCATATTCTTGGAGACTCTGGAATTTGGATCAAAGCTATGCCAAAGAAGCAGAAAGTCACTAATTTGAACCTGGCAGGTATAGGAAATCAGCTGGAAACCATAGCTCAGAATTGTGTTGTCCTTAGGTATAGTCATGTATATCGGGAGCAGAATGAGATAGCCGACACTTTATCTAAGGAAGGGCTTCTTCTTCCTTCTGGTGTTTGCGAGAAGATCAAAAGCAGGGAAGGCCAGCGGGAAGTAACTAGATTTACACTGGACTTTATGACCTGAAAACTACAACAAGGTCTTTCAGAATATTTTTGTTTTTTTTGCAAAATGAAAGCAGAAATGCATATTTTTTGTATAGGACTTTTTGATATAATACTGATATTGTAAAAATCCTGAGAAATGAATTTTGTAAATTTTTGAATAAACTTGAAGCTTTATTTTTTTTGAATTTTTTTTGAGATAGCATAACTATCTGCTATGATGTAAAAATTTCTTATAAAACAGTGCAAAGCACCTAAAGGATGTAATCTAGATGTCGAAAGAATAAATAGATTATGATATTTTTCTATAGAAAAAAATATTACATTTCATTTCATGTAAAAAAAACATATTTGAAAATTCTATATTTATATTAATATACTAAATTATATATGAACAACCATATATTTTATTTATATATGAGCAACCATATATTTTTAAAAAATAGCATCAACATCCAATTTAGTTTTAACTGACTTTCTCAAATATTAAATTGTCAATTTAGTTTAATTATATGTTCACATCTTAATAAATATGTTGTTGTATTGAGCCTTCAACTTTAAAATATCTAATTCACTCTCTAGACCGGTTTGATATTGTAAGTTTAATAGATCTTATTAACATTGTTTATAATTTTTATGTAAAAGTAGGTGAAATTTTGTATTCGAAGCTTTAATAAATAACTTCAAAAGTTAATTTTTGTTTATAATTTTTAATAACGTCTACATGTTAATTTCTTTATATAATTGAACAAGAATTTAAATATTAAATTAAATAAATATTATTTTACAACAATATAGATTGTTTATTTTGAAAGGTTGTGAATTTCATTTAAATAACTAAATATAAATTATAATTTATTTATTTATTTCATAAATTCCAATCTAATTTTTAATAAAATAATTTATGATTTTCAATCATAATTATAAAATATTCATTTTAATAATTAAATATTATTTATTAATTAGAAGTTGATTAATAAAGAACAAAACTACAACATGGATGGTCCATATTTTGGAGAAGTGTTATGTTAAGTAATACCTTGTATTTTAATAAAAAAATTGTTGTTGCAAATGTTTATAAGATAGCATAGTTGGGTGCATAGAGTTATATAGAACATTAAAATGGTCATTTTATTAACAAATTTACTAATAATTGAATCTATGTGTTATTTGTTACTAATGGCTCTTGCTTCTTGGGCACAAACTACATGAAGCTCATGAATTATATGAAAATGTTGTCGGTTATCAAGCTTATATGGGATATTACATGTTAGCTCAATTTTAAATAGTTATTGATTGTGTGCGACAACATTGGTTCATCCTCATTCTGATAGAGGGTTATGACTTTGACATTGTTTTGCTAAAGACTATGACTAGATAAATCAATGTGATGTTCACAATCAAATATAAAACTCATTGAACTCAAAACCCCCATCAAATATGGGTAGGCTCTCCCTTCCAAACTAAGTAATCAAGGGAAAAACTCAAGTTTTCCAACACAAGGAACACTGTGGCTTATAAAAGGTCTTTTCCAAGGGAAGTAATAGCAACAACAACCTCTCACAACAACAATATTGTATAATTGAAACTTATACAATATGATTTTTTCATCATCGACATAATATTTCAATTAGAGGGAACAATTACTTCTATAATATTGATCCTACCCCAAAGCCCAAACATCATTTAACTTAATGTCTTATGTTTGTGAAGACTAAATGCATGTTGCCTTGCCCAAAGACTACACTCAATAGGTAGACTTTATTCTATACCAGGTGTCATGGTTTTTTTAATAGGGTTTTATGTTATTTTAACATGTAGGGCCATGTGTTGGTTGTGGAGCTAGATCTTCTAGTCTCATAGATGATATTGTATCAGCCGTGTTTGTACCCCAGTTTTATATGATATGTAGGTGGATTATACAGTCACCCCAGCGGGGTTCCAGGGGGGACCATCCCCCCTGAGAAATGGGGGTTCGGGGGCAACGCCCCTAAAGAAATTTTTTGGGGCTGTTTTGCGGGCCCATGGTTTTGGGTATCCCGTGGTATTTTCCCATTGTATTTCCCTTATAAAATAAAGACATTGTAATACGGCTAGGGATGAGGATGTATTAGGTTTTATGCATTGTAAAGATCTCTGAGATCAGGAGAGAGACTGTGAAATAGAGAAGAGGAAGTGCAGCGGTTGTGCTGCAGGTTGTATCCCTTCACCTTGTTGGACGGTAATAATAATAAGGACTGGCAAATTCAGTGTGGACGTAGCCCAAGTTGGGTGAACCACGATATATCTGTGTCTCTCTTGTAATGTGTATGTGTGATTATATCTTCATTTCTGTTTATTGTTATTGCTCTGCGACCTTGTTTTTCTAACACCATGATGACAACAATTGGTAAGTTATAGTAGCGGATGACATGCACATTGCAATGTTATTGAACCTAAACCTTTTGGGAATTGGAATCTCATGTATTATTTTACAAAAGTCATCACCTATACTAGTTGATAATATTGTCCAAGCTGTCATGATGGCTCCACTTTTTGTATTGCTTAAGGTGAGCTAGTATATGCTTTGTACCAATAATGCTTTCTAACTTTTGAAGTGTTGCTTTGTTTTGTTGAATTCAAATCCTCCAAAAGTTAAGTGGTTATGAACCTTTTCCTAGATTCTGAAAGGCCATGCAAGCAAATATTAGGAAATGGATAATGAACAAGTTAAGGAGATATGCATAGTTGGTATGCCTTCTTTGAGAAAATGGTGCATCCATAATGGACTTGTTATCACAGTTTTTTATTCATTCTACTATAAACTGCCACAATTAGTACCAACTTGGCATGCATTAATATATTGTCTTAATTGTAATGCAATTATCTAATAGTAGTCTTGATGTTGGCAAACATGAATGTAATTTTGACATTGAATTGCTAACATTTTGAAGTGAAGTTTGGTGAGTACCTTAAAACTATGATTAATGTAGATAATAAATGGAATGCCCTTCTTACCCTTTTCAAGTGTAATTTGCAAGATCAAAGAGTATATGGTGCTTTATAGTGTTGATAATTCTTTTATGAAGTTTGAGTAAGTATTATGCCTACAATGCAAAATGTTGTTCTACCTTTCATAATTACCTTCCATTTTTTATATTAAGTTGATTAAAGATTTCTCAACCTACAAAGATTTTTAATATAGTTTAAACTTTAGATATATTCTTACTTTGTGTATTTCAAGGTTCAAGTCAAAGGACGAGTGAACTCATGTATGTATTTTTATTAATGAGGCTCTCCCACCTTTACTTAACATTTTCAAGTACCCTGTTCAAATTATTATCCTTACAATAAAGACAACATAGCTTATCAAGCTCATATGCAAAATCTTCTAGGGGTACATATATCTACATGCATGATTTTAGTTTCAACAATGGTTGGTGACAAAGTACATGATTCACAAGGTGCATAACATCAAAGTTGCGATGAAAATGACCATGTTTTATGAAACACCATTAGCTCTTGATTTTTCAAAGAAGTTAGATTGAGCCATTATCACTGATAAATAGGTGGTACACAATAGCATTGATTTTCCTCTTGTATTTGGTCTTGTTAAAATCATTACTCGAGGACAATCATGTTGATGGCCCCACATGTTTTGGATTTGCATAAAATGGTACTATAATTGGTGATTGAGAACAAGAACTTGCAACAGTTGAAGGTAATGTTCTTTCTCATTTGATTGCAATGGTAGATTATACTACAATGGATATGAAATAAACGAACATTAAACTAAAGAAATATTTTTTATTAAGAGAGTTTCTAAGCATGTGTCCTACCAAAGAAGCGAAATATCCAAAGGACAAGAATAATAGTGACAAGAAGGACATTGGGAAGTGTTGGGTTAATCTCGACTCATTTATAGAGTAATTAAGATAACTTTGAATCAATCAGTGATGAGTTTACCATTGGTAGTTTATGGGCCCATGGTTTTTACATGAAGAAGCAAGAGAAGATCGAGCTTCAAACAATTGTGCATGCGAATTTATAGGTAAATCCTAATTCCTACATATTTAAGTAATGATAAAAGAACATAGCATACTTGCCTTCTCAACTCTAATTTTCATCAAATATCATCATCACCAAAATATTTGATAAAAACTTGACAAGGACATTGGAGAAGAGCATAAATAAACTAAACTTTTTTTTATTACTAAGGCAAGAGCTAAATCAGACTAAAACTTATATTACTTCAATAAGAGATACAACACAGTCCTAAAGAAATCATTAAACAAAAATAGTTTATGGCCCTCATCACCATCACCAATCATACCATAGGTGCAACTAGCGATAACAACCACCATCTTAGATGCCATGGGTCAAGTGAAGCTTTTATGTTATTTCCTTATGCTCCACAAATGAATTCAAATTGTAATCTTTTTATGATAGAGAAGTAGTGAGCAACCACTACCACTATTTGCACAATGGAATTAACATGGATGTGAGAGTGTATAGATGAATTAATATAGATGCCAAAAAAATCAAAATATTGTTATATACTTGTTATACGTAATTAGTAATAAATATTTTAAAATTTTTTTTATATCTCACAAATATTAAAAAATATTTGATATACACCGAGGGCAATCCATTGCTATCACAATCTTTGAACAACTTGATTTTTTCTGGGATAAAATGAAAAAATCATTTTCATTTCTCAAATAAAGAATTTTGATAATAAAAAAATAAAAAACTTTAAGACTACTTTAAAAACGAAGTCAAATAATAAGAAGTTACATAAGAGTGACTCGAAAAAAAACGAGTACCTACTTTGAGAGGACCCAATCAAAATTAATGAAAATATATTTTTATAATATTAAATTGAAATTAAAAAAATTAAAATTTCGTCCATAAATATAAAATGGATAACAAATGAACTCTCAAAAGAAAAATAAGCGTATAAAATAAGGATTAAGTAGAGCAGAGATTGACGCTAGAGCAATGGATCCGACTAGACTATATCGATGCCAAAGCATCCATGCACACGAGGGTTTAGGGTTTGAAGGCGGGCATGATGGTTTCCTGCGGAGGTGGCGGATCCCCCTCCTCAAAGAAGTAGCAGGCGATCCCTGCTATGGATCAATCAATCGAAAGGAAAGAGGAAGTGCCAGAGGAAGTTAAAGGGGAGATCGGAAGCAGCAGAACCATACTCGGATCTGGGAAAAGGAAGGGGGCTTGTTTACCTAGATCGACATTGATTCCTTCGCTTCAGATCTAGTCGGAGAACATTCGGGAAAGGGTAGAACATTGGAGAGACAAAGCTTTGATAGGAAACTTTATTGGGATCTGGCCAAAGGAGAAAGATCTCATAAAATGGATCAAGTTTACTTGGAACCCTAAAGGACACTATGATCTGCATCTAGGAGCCAAAGGCTTCTTCACCATAGTCTTTTCTTTTTCTTTTAACTGAAACGGGTATTTGATATTAAAAATATATATATATATATATATATATATATATATATATATATATATATATAAATGAGCCGTGGCTAGAGCCAAATCTGGCTAGTTACAATGGTCAGAGTAATCATCAGCATTTTCTCTATGATCTAATATGTAGGAATTTTTGTATAAAAAATTATTTCTATAGTCCAGGTTACTCTATACCCCACTAAGTTCCTTTGAGTATGCTCTTCACATTGCTGCAACTGTTTGTCAGTTGAACTTTATGGACTTTCATTCTATGTTATGAGCTTAATTCCTTCACCAATCAAAGTTCAATTTCAACAACTACGGTTTCTATAGTCCAATATCCAGAAATTTTCCTTCATATGCTATGGTTTGATCCTTCATTCCAAGCTTAGCATCAAATACTGCGTTTTCAAAGCTCTAATTGCTCTTGCATTTCCAGTTGACTGTGGTCTTGCAATTTCCATTAACACCGCAATGTTCATACTTCTGTCATCTTCAATTTAATCCCATTGAATGTTGCCAAGACGTTTGTCAAACAATCATAATTCTACATTGGTCATTGAGCATGCAAACGCTGTAAGAGTCGAATCTGAAGTTCATTTGCTGTGAACATTGGAGTGTTGCCAGTTCGCTTGTCATGTAGCAATAATTCTAAATTGATCAATGCTCATTCAAATGCTAAAAGAAATGAATTTACCTTTCTAGTGCAGGAGACCTTGAAGACAGAGTTGTCTTTTCTTGAAGTTGGATGCATTGAATTATGAGCTATGGAGCAGAATCAAGGAATTTGGTGAGATTCATTAGCATTGTTAGAAATTCTAAGAGTACCCTGGATGAGATTGGAGCCAGCATCAGCTTCTGTATCCGCTTCGTTGTTTAAATTTCTTAAGATGTGGTAGGCCCTGAACTCATCAAATGTACTCGAAATGCATTGTATTCACTGAATGATTCGATTGAGTGTAAGATTGCTGAGGTTGTTTTTTGCGTTGATGGCTCTAATAATTATCATAGAGTCTCCAAACACTTGTAATTTCTCGATCTTGTGCTCTTTGGCGATTTGGAAGCCTTTCAATAAGGCTAATGCTTCCGCTGTGTTGTTTGAACAGATGCCTAAACCCCATCTATACTTCAGTCTCAATGTTCCTCCACTTAGCCACAAGACTCCTCCAGCTCCTACTGCCTCGAGATTTCTCTTGGAGGCACCGTTGAATTGAAGGTTGTCCATGCTTGGTTGTTTCTCCAAGTAAGGAATTTAGAATTAGATAATTTGATTTTCCATTCTAGGGGTTGTCTCTGATGGATGATTATGCTTGGACTAGGGAGTGTGACTCCAATCCAGTTCTTTTCATCCCTGTTGAGGGTTGCATCTACCTTGAAATTGGAAATGATGAGAGATTCTATGAGTAGACCTTTAGCTTTGCCAACAATTTGCATTGGAGTGTAGTGCTTGTCCTGAAAGATGATATTGTTTCTTGCTATCCAGACATTCCAGCATATGTATTTGGGGATGGAAATCCAAATATGATGCTAGGTTTTCTTTTTGGAAAGGGAGGAAGGATACATGGATTTCCATTCTTTGAAGAGTTGGGTGATGGAAGAGAAGGACGACATGGAGAAATTGAGATCAAGAAGCATATGATTCTAGACAATCTTGGTATACTTACAATCTATAAAGAGGTGATTGAGAGTTTCGTTACTATTTATGCAGAAAGGACACCAGAAAGGCCCATGGAAACCTCTCTTGGTGAGATTGTCTCCTGTGAGAACTTTGCAATGTATTAGAGTCTAGGTAAAGAAATTGATTTTGGGGAGTCCAAGAGGGTCCCATACTAATTTCGATATATCTTTTCTTTCATTCTCATGAGTTTGCAGAGCTTTGTATCTGAGGATAGAGGTATAGGAGCCAGTGGGGCCCCAACCTCGTTCGTCTTTGGCCAGCATATGTATTGGGGCACAACCTTTCAGGTTTTCTATGAGGATGTTTTAGCTTATTCAAGCTATGGGGGGATGAGTATATTGTTCCAGCTTTTCCAGTTTCCATGCCTATCCCAGACACTGAAATCCTTCAAAGTAGTGATCCCATTTTGCTTGAGCCAGGCTGCAATATTATCTAATTCATGAGTGCTTTGTAATGCTTTGTTGTTCATGATCTTATCAATGAAGATGTCTATTTTGTTGCCATTGTTGGGTACCCAGTAAAGGCCTTTTGAAAATAATTTCCATGCTGCCTTGTATAATGTCTAGGTGCTGGAGGCTTTGGATGTTGGCTTATGGTCAAGGCATGTTAACCTATTACCCTGTAAATATTTATTTCTGAGCACACGACTAACTAGATGGCCTTTGTTGTGCATTAGTTGCCATAGAAGCTTGCCGCCTAGTGCTAAATTTGCTTGGAATGGATCACGAATTTGAAGGCCTCCAGTGGATTTTGGATTCTTAGTAATCTCCCACTTGACTAAGTGGAATTTGGATTCTTAGTAATCTCCCACTTGACTAAGTGGGTTTTTTTTTTCATTATTTTTCCCACCAGACCAAAGGAAGTCTCTTAAAAGTTTACTTATCAAATCAGACACTCCTTTTTGGAGCTAGGAGGATGGAGAATTGATAGACAGGCAGAGTGGAGAGAACTGAGTTTATGAGAATTAATTTTTCAACCTTACTGAGCCAATGCCCTCCCAATCTTCTAATTATGTTTTTTATTTTGTTTATCGTATCTTCCCAATTTCCAGTTTTTGAGAGGCCTTGTGTGATTGGGAGGTCTAGATACATGAATTTGTCCCATTGGTTGTGAACTTTGATGCCGAGTATTTTGCTAATTTTGGTTGCAACGTTGTTATTTAGGTTCCAATAGTAAACATCACTTTTATGCAAGTTGATCTTGCCTCCAGATGCATTGCAGTACAAATTCAAATTTCGCTTGAATTTTCGAGCTATGATGGAGGAGGCACTGCCCAATAATAGTGAATCATCGACGAAAAGGGTATGATTGAGTGGGTGGGAATCAGAGGTTAAGTGTAAGCCAGGAAGGGATCCAGAAATCAACTCATGATTCAGCTTTTGACTAAGAGAGTCTGCTAGGATGATGTACAGGAAGGGGGACAAGGGGCAGCCTTGTCTAATGCCACGTGTGGCTTGGAAAAAATCAGTTGGGCATCGATTAATGAGGGGAGCAATCCAGGGGTTGAAAATGCAAGATGAGATCCAGTTGATGAGTGTGTCTTCAAAACCAAAGCATTTCATAATTTTAAAAAGGAAGGAATGTTTGATGCGATCAAATGCATTTTCCATATCTAGCTTGATTAACATACCTTTTTCCTTTCGAGCCTTGCTGGAATGGATTGCTTCTTGCACAAGAATAACATTGTCAAGGATTTGCCTTCCTTCCAGAAAGCCACCTTGGTTGTCAGAAGTAATACTGTTGAGTATAGGCTTCATTCGAGTTGCTAATATCTTGGAGATGATTTTGTATGAGGAATTACATAACGAGATCGGTCTGAATCTGCTGAATGAGCTGGGATTAGTTTCTTTTGGTATGAGAGACAGGAACATTGAATTAGTGTAGCCTCCAATTGTTGCCTTTGAGTGAAAGTTCCTTATCATTCTCATGAAATTGTTTTTGATATACTTCCAGCAAGCTTTGTAGAAATGGATCGAGTATCCATCAGGACCTGGTGCTTTGTCATATTCAAATGAATGGATTGCTTTGAGCACTTCCTGCTCTGTAACGGTTTGTGCATGTTGAGGTTATCCTCAGGTGTAATCCTCTTAGGAATGTGCTCCAAAAAAGTAAGCTCGTCCTCTCAACCAACACTATCATCTTCCGTGAATAGATTGGAGAAATGTGTATGAGCTGCATTTTTTATGTTCGAGTTCCCTTTGACTATCATGCCATTCTCATGTTTGATCTCAGAGATGTAGTTGAAGGTTTGTCTGACTTTGAATTGATTATGAAAGTAAGCAATATTTTTATCACCAGCTTTGAGCCAGGTGCTCCATGACTTAATCCTCCAATACTCTTCTTCAGCTTGGAATGCTTGAAAAGCGTTGGTTTGGCATTCTTCATGCAGCATGGAAACTTCAATGGGTTGATCTTCCATTTCGAATTAAATAGCTTCAAGAGCACCCACTGCGATTTTTCTGGGATTTGCAGGGGCTGGGCAATTGGATTTGGCCCACCTCTTGAGTGCGTTTTTGGTATTAGAGAGTTTTTTTCCCATATGTAGCAAGGGGACCCCGTGATGGGTATTTTCCATGCTTTTTCCAAGGTGCTCCAGAAGTTATCGTGCGCAAGCCTTTGGGGGCTAAAACTGAAGGGAATTGGACCTAGATCCCCATTCTCATGAAAGAGGAGTTGGATGGGTTTATGATCGGAGGATAGACTGGCCAAAATGTTGGAGGAGATGATTTGGTTATCAGACAGAAGGTTTCTATGGACTAGGAACCTATCCAATCTGGCCATAATATTTCCTTTGTCAATTCGCTTCTTGGACCATGTATATTTCCCTTTTTTGGGTTTGATGTCAATGAGATCCCATGTTTGTAGAAGGGCTTCAACTTGAGATTTGAAGCAATATTTTCCATTGTTACCACCCTTTTTTTCAGAATTGGAGAGGGTAATGTTCATATCACCGACAAGAATAATATTCTGAGGATCATATTCCTGCAGAAAGTCTTCTAGTAGGTTCCAACAGTCTTGTTTCTCAGAGTACAGATTGGGAATGTACATGTTGAAGAGGGAAAATTGCTTGTTGCTTTGAATATGAGTGAGATCCGTATAAATGTAATGCTGCGTAGCGAAGGAGTTGTGGAGAAGGAATATTTTGGGAGACCATAAGGTTTCCAGGCCGCCAGAGGCTCCTCTAGTGCTAACTGCATAACCGGTGCTTTTCTTCCACTTTTCTTTTCTAATAGCTAAGACAACATTATCATCGAGCTTGGTCTCTTGGAGTAAAAGGAGATCTAACATATCAATTCTTTGAAGATATTTTACTGCTTCTAGCTTGCTAGGGATGCCAAGACCTCTGCAATTCCAAGAAACCATCTTCATCATTTATAATTATAGATGGAGGGGGTTCCTCCTGTTAGGTCTCCATTTGTCTTTCCTGCTTGCCTGGCTCTAGTATTTCTGCTGAAAACCATATCTATAGTGGCTTGGGATCCTTGTACTTTCTCACGCTCAACTTCTTGTTCTCTCAAATCTTTGGTTGATTTCCAACCAGGCTTTTTGGCAGATTTATCTATGAGTTCTTTCGAGGAAGAGGGGGAGTTTGGAGGTCTAACTTTAGTGATTTCAACATAGGAGGGAGCTTCTTTGATCAGGGTAGATCTGGCGGGGTTGGGTGAGTTTTGAGGCAAGGGAGTAATCAAATCTTCTAGGGTGGAGGGAATAGCTTGAGAGTCTCGTTGTTCGTGAATTTCTCCTTCTTCTTCGATCTAGGGGGTTTCATGGTTCTCCTATATTTCTAATACTTTGAAACTATTCCTGTTATTCGATGTCATCGGATCCTGGTGTTGATGGTATAATTTCTTGGTATCTAGACTTTTTGAGTGGGATTTTGATCCAGATTTGTTATTTTTCTAGATGGAAGTCCATTGTTCTTTCTTCCCTTATGATTCTGGATCCGCTGGCTTCTTTTTGCAGTAACGGGCAAAGTGACCATACTCATGGCAAAATCTGCATTTAAAAGGGATTTGTTAGTAATCAAGTTCTTGAATATGGGACCAATCTACCATGGTAAGGTTAATTGCTTCCGGGAGTCCGTGTTCCAATTCGACCTCAACACAGATTCTCACGCATGCATATTGATCTTTCCGATTAGCTTTGTAGATGTATTTACCCAGGGCATTTCCGATAGCTTCTAGGGATTCAGTATTCCAACAGTGAAGGGGTAGACAAGGGAGTCTCACCCAGATGGGGACAACAGAGGGGATGTCGAGGGTTGGATCGAAGTTCGGAGCCCATTTATTCATATAGAGTCCCTGAGGTCCCATAAAGTATGGCCCATTTCTGAAGATGAGCTTGCGATCTTGTTTGCTTTTGAACATGAATGAAAAATAGCCTTTCCCTAGAAAGAAGGATTTCACGCCTTCCGTGATTAGGGGTCTCCAATTCTTTTGCACCTAGTGTTCGGCAGACTTCGAAGAGGGCCATAGCCCTGTGAACTGGTAGATCAATCCATGATCCAACAGGTTGAGGGTTGTCTTGCAGGGTAGATCAATCGGTAACGCTACCATCGGGATCTCTTTAAGCTTCTTCATGAACTTCTGCTGAGAAGAGGAAATAGGCTTCTTGCCCTGAGAGGCTATCAGATTCAAGAAGTTTGACAGGTCAAAAGGAGGGTTGATAGCTCCCGAAGCCATTGGAGGCTGGGGGGGCATGCCCAGGATGAGGGATCAGGGAACAAGGAAGAAGAAGTTCCAGGAGGGATCCCTTCAAGGCAACCTTGCGCTCAGGAGGATCACAACCAGGAGGGCCTGCAGCCAACATTCAGGATGTTCAAGGAAACCTCCCTGCACTACACCTAGTCCATCGCCAAGTCGCAGAAGGAGCACGTTGCCTAAATCTGCAGCTTTGTTTAGAGCATGCAGCCAACGCTGGTCTAGTTCAGCGCCAATACAAAGAGGATCACGCAGCCAACGAGATCTCGATGAATTTCGCTTGAGGGATGGAGTGTTATCCTCCACGCCTAGATCACCATAGTCTTTTTCAACAAGGAGGATAGGGATCGAATTCTGGAAAGAGGCCCATATTTTTTTCTTTCAGTCGGGCTATATCTATGCCCATGGAAAGAAAGATTCAATCCTGACAAAGAAGATCTGAATATCACTCCAGTATGGATCATGCTTTACTCTCTTCCATGTGAATATTGGGAACCTGAGATCCTGTAGGATATCAAAAATACCTTGGGTAAATTCGTTAAGGCATCTGAGCAAATGAAACAGAGAAGATATACTTCCTTTGCATGTATATGAGTCTACATGGACCTAGCACATGATTTACTTGAATCTATCAACCTGACGTGGGACGATGAGGACTAGATCCAAACAGTTGATCACGAGCATTTTCCATTCAGGTGTCGTAAATGCCATGAATATGGCCACCTTAGTCACGATTTCCCGCTCAATACTTCAATCCCTACCCCCCCAGCAGGGTACCCAGGAAAAAGAAAAGAGAATGATAGAATATGGGTTTACTCAGGTACCTAGACCGAAAATAGGAAGGAAGCCAAACAATCAACAACATCGAGAAAAATCAAAGGCCAAAAATCCAACCAGGGCCAATAAATTTGAAACTCTAAACACAGTAGGGGGAGATCTGGAAGAACCAGGGAAACCAGAACAAGGAAGTGTCCCAGACTTAGAAAATGTCAACACCAACTCGGAAGGACATGCATATCAACCTCAAGCGATGAAGGATGAAATGCTAGAAGAAGCTGAGGATATGGATCTAGGAGAACTGGATCTGGATGAAATAGAGAAAGAGTGTGAAAAAAAAGGAAAAGGATATGTATCGCGAAGTTAGATAGATATTTTTCAAGGTGCTATACTGAGAGAAAAAGCCACACCACAACTGGGTATTGTTAAGGAACCACAAAAAGGAAGCAAAAGGAAGCAACCAGAGGAGGGGGAAAAAGAGGAAGAAATACAAATAGGCAAAGGATAGCGAAGGTGGGGATGAAACTAATTGAATTAGGTCAGTACCCTACAATCAGGGTTACTTTCTCATAAGTAAAAAGGGTTTCTCAATGAAGGTAATTTCATGGAATATTCATAGGGTAAATCACCCATGTAAAATAAAATAAAAATATGAGAAATAAAATCAGAGTGGAAAAACTGGTTATAGTCCTTCTTCAGGAAACCAAATGTAGTGCAGAGACAATTCGGGAAATAGGAAATAAGGTATGGAAAGGTAGGAAGACAATGGAAATTGATGCTCGAGGGAACACGAGAGGAATTGCGATTATTTGGTGCTCAGAAGCAATAGATATAAAAAACTTATGGGCCACATTATACTCACTCTCTACATATTTCGCGATCCTTGACTCTGGGAATAGGGGAGTGATATCCAATGTATATGCTCCAAGCAGTATTCCTAAAAAACCAGCATTTCTGGAATCTCTGGCTTGGTCAGCACAATGGATAGGGGATAGACATTGGATCATCGAGGCATATTTCAACATGATAATGAATCTGGAAGAAAAGAAAGGAGGGATAATGTAGTATCCCTTTTAATAAATTTGGAAAAATTGGGAAAATTTGCAATTTTTGGCCAATTCAACCCTCAGGCTAATGGTGACACAAATGCTTCCAAATGCTTCCAAATAATCCTGAATTGGTTCTGAATGTGTTTGAAGGGTATTAATACATAAAAATGAAGCTTATGGATTCTTAGACACTCTCAAAAGACTTATGCAACATTCATTTAAGTTCAGGAGAAAATAGGGAAATTCACTAGGAAATTCGAGGTTCAAACCCCCAAGGGTAGGAGACACAAAGGGATTCCCAAATGCAGTATGACCCTCCCAAATTTCAGAACAGAGACATGTAATAGTTAGAGGACTTCAATGGGCTCCCACATGAATCATTAACTAGTTCTTAAAGGCTGCTGCAACTCCCATAAATCATAGATTGGTAAATATATTTTCACATAAGGGGAAATGCTAGAAAAACTCCACAACTTGCTATGAAAAATGAGATAATTGTTCCAATGACTTGCATAATGTTCATGATAATTATTCCAATGACTTGCATAATGTTCATGATAATTCTTGATTACATTAATGGATCTCCATACATTAATAAAATCATAGAGGTTTACTGAAACAAATCGAAACTAAGCAACTTCAAACTCTCACAACAAGATATTGGGGAAAATGGCACCATTCATACATAGTTTGGCATTTTTACATAGTTTCACTTGGAGTTTCGACATGAGGTTCTTCTGAGTATCAAATACATAGTAACTACATCATATTAAAAATAAATGGGGCCCCAAGAGCTACCCCAAATAGATCAGCATCTCACCAAGTGCACCCTTCCTCCAAGAGCCAAAATATGAAGAGAAATGTGAGAGAGGTGTGGAAGCAAGTTGAAGAAGAGAAGATCACGATCAACCCTGTAGCTTCAACCTGCAACAAATGACTCCATTTTATCTCCAAATTAAATGTTTGAATGGCCTCTCCAATTGCAAATTAGGATGGGAATCTTTCACCCTCGAAATTGGTACTAAGGCAAGTAGAGTAAACACTCCACTAGTATGGACAATCTATGCTCTCCAATTTGCAAAATGAGAAATTATCAAAATCCCATCTCCTTCTTTGTTCCTGTCTTTTATAAAATTCCCAAGCCTTCCATGGTTCGAATTCCTTCCAAAATCTTCATTCCAACTCTAATTGGGAAGAGATTCCAATGTGTGCCACTTGTCCAACAATTCCTAGTCTCCATATTCCACCAATTTGAATGAGGAGGTTCTTTGGCTGCCCTAACTCCCTTGTGCACCCTCTTGGAGGATATTTTTATCCCTGACATGTCATATTGGTCAGATTTCAGCAATCATGTTTTTACTCTTCCATGGGAGTTACTCTTCCACTCCAATTCGATCTTCATTGATTCATTCCAAGTATATTGACCTTCCAACTCCCCCAAGAACATTATACTCCACCTTGGATTGGAATGGGTGAGAATAGGATGCCATGTGGCATGAGAAATATTGCTTTGTGTGGGTCCCACACCACCAATGTGCCTCCATGACCAAGTTCCACCTTATTTTCCTATTGTAAATATTTATTTAGCCCCTTTTTATAGATTTATGTAAAGCTAATTTCCATTTGGGGTTTATTAGCTCCCTTATTCAAAATCCAAATGTTTCCACCCCAACCAAGGGAACTAGTAGATTGGTGGAATTTTCCTTTCTAGTATTTATTTGGATGGGGACATTATAGTCCTCCCCACCCAAGATTGCTTGCACTCAAGCAATTCTAAATTAGGATGCTGCAAAATTTGTTCTGCTTCCCATTTGGCATCCTCACTTGGAAAATATTTCCATTGTACCAAATATTCTCTTATGGTTCTGCTCCTCAATTTCCTTTCTCTTGTCTTCAATTTTTTTTCTATAATAAGTATGAGTTGTCCTTCATCATCCAATGGGGGGAGTGTTTATGAAACATAAATTTTCTGACCAATATTCTTCTTAAGGCATGAGACATGAAATACATTGTGTATTTTTCTACCTTCTGGAAGTTCTAACTCATAAGCTACCTCCCCAAATTTTCGAACTATCTTGTATGGATCATAATACCTTGGTTTGAGATTTTCCGATCCTTTCCATTTCAAGGAGGTTTTTTTATATGGTTGCAGCCTCAAATAAACCAAATCATTCACCTGAAAAGTTCTTTCCTCCCTATGTTGATCCACATACTGTTTTTATTTTTATTTTGGGCAACCTACAAATTGTCTTTTAGAAGCTTCAAAATATATTTACTTTCTTCCACCCAATCCTTAGCTTTTGGGGCTCTACTATCACCAAATATGTGCTCAACAAATGTGAGTGCTTCATAACCATAAAGTGATTTGAAAGGAGACATGCCAATAGACATATGGAAAGTAGTATTGTAACAAAACTCACCCAAGTGTAGCCATTTAACCCATTGTTTATGCTGCTCACCAACATAGTTCCTCAAGTACCCCTCCAACCATTGGCTCACTCTTTTTGTTTGGTCATCAATTTGAGGATGATAGTTTGTGCTTTGAGTCAATTGAGTTCCCACCAACTTGAAAAGTTCTTGCCAAAAAGAACTCATAACTCTGCTATCGAAAGAATAGATCAGCCACTTGTGTAGTAGTGAAATATGATGTAATAGAAAATAAATGAGCAAACTTGATGAGTCTATCCACCACAACATAAATACAATCCTTACCCAAAGCTTTGGGAAAACCTGTGATGAAATCCATTGAGATACTTTCCCATTTTTGTTTTGGAATGGGAAATGGTTGCAATAGACCAGCAGGATGTGTGTGTTCAACTTTGTTTTGCTGACATATCTTGCATTCATTCACATACTTTAGAACACATTCCTTCAGCCATTTCCAAGAGAACCTTTTCCTTAGTTTCCTATATGTTTTGAAGAAACCAAGGTGTCCTACCAGAGGAGAAACATGAGCTTCCTTCAAAATATTTTGCTTTAGATTCGAACCATGAACCAAGTATATTCTGTCCTTATAGTATATTATGTCATTCAAAATCTTTTATCTATCATCTCCTTTGACCCCATCAAACACATCACAAGCAAAACTATCTTTGGCATACTCAACTATTAGAATATTTTTCGAATCTTTTGAAATATCCATAAAGAAAAATGAAGGCCTCCTAGATAATGCATCTACTACAATATTATTCTTCCCTTTTACATATTCAATGTCAAAATCAAAATCTTGGACCTTACTTACCCACTTTTTTTGCCTTTCATTGAGATCCTTTTGTGTGAGAAAATGATTTAAACTGTTATGATCAGTTTTGACCACAAACTTGTTCCCCACCAGATATTGTCTAAACTTGGTCAAGGCATGCATGATGGCTAACATTTCTTTGTCATACATGGAGTAGATATTCTCACGTGGCTGCAATTTTTTGCTCTCAAAACCTATTGGGTGTTGATTTTGCTTTAGGATCGCCCCTATTCCTTCTCCCGATGCATCACATTCCAAAACAAAAGGTTTAGAAAAAACTGGTAATGCAAGTATTGGACAACTACTCATTACCTCTTTCATTGTTTGGAAATCCTTTTCAACCTCTTCATCCCATTTGAAAGAATCATTCTTGGTCAAATCAGTAAGTGGAGCAGTTAATTTGGAGAATCCCTTCACAAACTTCCTATAGTAAGTGCATATTCCAATGAAGCCTCTCAATTCTGTGATGTTTTTGGGTGATGGCCATTCAAGAATAACCTTTATTTTCTCCATGTGCACCTTTACTCCATCTTTCCCAATGATATTCCCAAGATACAAAGCCTCTTTCAACCCAAATTTTCACTTGGACAACTTAGCAAACAAAGATTGTCCATGCAAGGTTTTCAATACAACTTCTAAATGGTGCAAATGTTCCTCCCATGTCTTACTGTAAATTAAAATATCATCAAAGAAAACCAAACCAAACTTATGGAGCTGATTGAAAAATATTTTTTTCATGCATGATTGGAAAGTGGCTAGAGCATTGGTCAAACCAAAAGGCATGACAAGAAATTCAAAATGGCCATAGTGGCATCTGAAAGCAGTTTTCTGCACATCCTCCTCCTTCATTCGAATTTGATGGTAACTAGATCTAAGATCAATTTTGGAGAATAATTTTGCTCCAAATATCTCATCCATGAGCTCATCTATTCTAGGGATGAAATATCTATTCTTAATTGTCTTATTGTTTAGAGATCTAAAATCAATGCACATCCTCAAGGTTCCATCCTTTTTCTTCACCAAAACAACTGAAGAAGCATAGGGACTAGAGCTTGGTCTAATGAGTCCCAATTCCAAGAGCTCTTGAACAAGCTTCTGAATTTCATCTCTGAACCTTTTTGGGTGTCTGTATGATGGTATTTGGATAGGTGAAGTACCCACCTCCAAAACAATGGTGTGCTCAACTCCTTTGTCAAGTGGCCTTCCAGGAGGGAGGTCTCCAAAAACCTTTTCATATTTATGTAGTAGTTGATTTATCTCCCCTGGATGTTTTGCAATCTTTATTTTTGGCTTGGGGGAAGTGATGAAACATTCAAAATCCAATTCAATATCCCCATTCCTCAATATGGACCTTATACTGTGGGAAGATACCACTTGATTCGGATAGGTGTGCATTCCTCTCACCACCCTTTGTTTTCCTTCCAAATCTTTGAATTTCATTTCAGGTATTTGATAGTTCACTGTATGTTCCCCTATAGAATATAACCATTGCACTCCCAAGACCACATTAGTATCAACAACATCAATGACATAAAAGCTATCAGAAAATGTGTAATTACCTATGGTGAGTTGTAGCTTTGGAATCCATGTTTTTCACTCCATAGTATTGTGACCTGGAATGATGAATGTGAACCCATCAAATGGTTCAGTAGGTAAATTTATCATATCCACCATGGCTACATCAATGAATTTATGAGTTGCTACTCCATCTACCAAGACCAAAACCATTTTCCCTTGTACCACTCCTTTGCATCAAATGGTGTGAAAATGAGGCACTCCTGAAAGTATTGCCATTCTCCCTTTGTCAGGTGATGGATGATCTTCTTCTGCTGTGTCATATCCCTCTTCTTGGGTTGAAATATGTTCTTCTTCCTCCCTACCCCCTTCATACTCATCATCATCATAAAATAATTCAATGCATTGTGCTTTCGCCTTAGCACATTTATGCGCTGGTACCCATGGTTGGAAGCATGTGTAACATAGTCTCTTTCTTCTAAGTTCTTCCTTGCTTGGTCCCTCTTTCTTGTCCTTTCCAAATGCATATTTTTTACATGGCTTGTTATCAAATGTGAACTTGGAAGGAAAGTTGGGTTTGGGAGTAAACCTTGTCTTGGGTAGCACATTTTGCAGATCTCTTGCCAAGTTCATGGCATCTTTCAATGAAGTAGGTTTGTGGGATTTAACTAAACCCTTCAAAGGTTCAACCAAAACTTCAATAAAGAGCAATACTAATCTGACCATAGATATACTAGCCACCTTAACAGATAGTTTTTGAAATTCCAACATGTACTCATCAGGGGTTCTAATTTGCTTCAACTGTGCTAGTTCCTTGAAAGGCATTTCAGGGTCTTTTTGCTCGAATTTTTACAATAACCTGTTAACAAATTCTTCATATGTTATGACCTGATCATGTCCCAAGGTTTTAATTCAATGGAACCACCAATCATTAGCCTCTCCTTCAAGATGCAAAATAGCCATTTTTAGAGCATCCTCTTCAACCATTGGATTCAACTGAAAATACACATCTCAATTTTGTATCCAAGTATTTGCAGAACTTTGAGATGAGCCATCAAAGTTAGGAAGGGGAATTATACCTATGGCATAATTCAATTCTTTATTTTGGAAAGGATTTCTATTACCTCCTCTCATTTTGAGCTTGTTTGAAACAATAAAGAATTGATCAAATTGTAATGTCCTTCTACAATCTTCACTCAACTGTTGCCATTCTGCTAGAACTTCATTCATGCCATATTGGGTGTTAGGTTGTTCTTTGGGATCAAGAAACATAGGTGTGGTATCTCTTATTGAGCTCTGATATTCATTGGGTCTATTATGAGGCCCTATCCTTGAGAAAATTCTTCCACCAAATTCCTTCTTTTCCTCACTAGGGGAACTAGTGCTGCCTCCTATTGCTAATTTGCTACCAATTTGACTAGCCATTAATTCAAACCCTTGCATTGTTTTCCTTATCATGTCTTCAAAAAATGGTTTCATGAATTTCCTAAACTCCTCCTTCTCCTCCATATCTGAATTTCCTTTCTCATCCTTAGCCATAGTTTCAACAGAGGGTACCTCTTCTCCTTCTTCTTCCTCTTCACCAAAAGTACTTTCAATGTGAGTTTCTAAGGATGGGCCCTTACTTATTGTCCTCACACCCACATCAGGTGCAAGGACCATGCTTTGATACCACTTGTATTGTTCCTTCTAATAAATTTGGAAAAATTGGAAAAAATTGCAATTTTGGGCCAATTCAACCCTTAGGCTAGTGGTGACACAAATGCTCCCAAAAGGTTCCAAATGCTCCTGAATTGGTTCTGAAGGTGTTTGAATGGTATTAAGACATAAAAATGAAGCTTATGGATGCTTGGACACTCTCAAAATACTTCTGCAACATTTATTTATGTTCGGGAGAAAATAGGGAAATTCATTAGGAAATTTGAGGTTCAAACCCCCAAGGGTAGGGGAAACAAATGGATTCCCAAATGCAGTACAACCCTCCAAAATTTTAGAAAATAGAAATAGAATAGTTATATGACTTCAATGAGCTCCCAAATGAATCATTAATAAGTTCCTAAAGGCTGTTGCAACTCCCATAAATCAGAGATTGGTAAACATATTTTCACATAGGGGAAAATGCTAGAAAAAATCCAAAATTTGCTATGAAATTTGAGATAATTGTTCCAATGAATTGAATAATATTCATGAGAATTATTAATTACATTAATGGCTCTCCATACATCAATAAAATCACAGATTTTGACTGAAACAAATTGAAACTAAGCAAATTCAAACTCTCACAACAAGATAATGGGGAAAATGGCACCATTCATACATAGTTTGGCATTTTTACATAGTTTCACTTGGAGTTTCGACCTGAGGTTCTTGTGAGAATAAATATAGAGTAAAGCAATAATACTACAAATAAATGGGGCCCCAAGAGCTCCCCCAAAGAGATCAACATCTCACCAAGTGTGCCCTTCCTCCAAGAGCCAAAATATTGAGAGAAATGTGAGAGAGGTGTGGAAGCAAGTTGAAGAAGAGAAGATCACGAGCAGCCCTGTAGCTTCAAACTGCAAAAAATGACTCCATTGAAGATCCAAATCAAAGGTTTGAATGGCCTCTCCAATTTCAAATTAGGATGGGAATCTTTCACCCTCGAAATTGGTACTAAGGGAAGTCGAGTAAACACTCCACTAGCATGGACAAGCTATGCTCTCCAATTTTTAAAATGAGAAATGATAAAAATCCCTTATTAGTCTTTGTTATTGTCTTTTATAAACTTCCCAAGACTTCCATGATTCGAATTCCTTCCAAAATATTCATGCCAACTCGAATTGGGAAGAGATTCCAATGTGTGCCACTTGTCCAACAATTCCTAATCTCCATCTTCCACCAATTCGAATGAGGAGGATCTTTGGATGCCCCAACTCCCTTGTGCACCCTATTAGAGGATATTTTTATCCTTGAAATTTCATGTTGGTCAGATGTCAGGAATCAGGTCTGATTCTTGTCATAAGTGCCATAACATCTTCATCATTGTTGTCATAGAAGCTAGGGAATCTAGCCCAAGTGTCTCAATATCTCTAAAATGCCTCTTTCTCTTCCATGGGAGTTACTCTTCCACTCCAATTCGACCTTCATTGAGTCATGCCAAGTATAATTACCTTCCAAATCCCCCAATAACATTAGACTCCACCTTGGATTCGAATGGGGGAGAATAGGATGCCATGTGGCATGAGGAATCTTGCTTTTTGTGGGTCCCACACCACCAATGTGCCTCCATGACCAAGTGCCACTTTATTTTCCTATTGTAAATATTTATATAGCCCCTTTTTATATATTTATGTCAAGCTAATGTCCATTTGGGGTTTATTATCTCCCTTATTTAAAATCCAAATGTTTCCACCCCAACCTAGGGAACTAGTAGATTGGTGGAATTTTCCCTCCTAGTATTTATTTGGATGGGGACATTACAGTCCTCCCCACCCAAGATTGTTTTCCCTCAAGCAATTCTAAATTAGGATGTTGCAAAATTTGTTCCTCTTCCCATGTGGCATCCTCACTTGGCAAATCTTTCCATTGTACCAAATATTCTCTTATGGTTTTGCTCCTCAATTTCCTTCTCTTGTCTTCAAATTTTTTTCTAGAATAAGTATGAGTTGTCCTTCATCATCCAATGGGGGGAGTGTTTCTGAAATATAAATTTGTTGACCAATAGCCTTCTTAAGGCATGAGACATGAAATACATTATGTATTTTTCTACCTTCTGGAAGTTCTAACTCATAAGCTACCTCCCCAACTTTTCGAACTATCTTGTATGGACCATAATACCTAGGTTTGAGATTTTATGATCCTTTCCATTTCAAGGAGGTTTGTTTATATGGATGCAGCCTCAAATAAACCAAATCATTCACCTGAAAAGTTCTTTCCTCCCTAGGTTGATCCACATACTATTTTTGTTGATTTTGGGCAACCTGCAAATTGTCTTTTAGAAGCTTCAAAATATATGTACTTTCTTCCACCCAATCCTTATCTTTTGGCGATCTACTATCACCAATGATGTGCTCAACAAATGTGAGTGCTTCATAACCATAAAGTGATTTTAAAGGAGACATGCCAATAGACATATGGAAAGTAGTATTGTAGCAAAACTCACCCAAGTGTAGCCATTTAACCCATGCTTTCTGCTGCTCACCAACATAGTTCCTCAAGTACCACTCCAACCATTGGTTCACTCTTTCTGTTTGGCCATTAGTTTGAGGATGATATCTTGTGCTTGGAGTCAATTGAGTGCCCACCAACTTGAAAATTTCTTGACAAAAGGCAGTCATAAATCTGCTATCTCTATCACTCACAATGTTCTTGGGAAGTCCATGCAATCTGAAAATTTCTCTACAGAATAGATCAACCACTTGTGCAACAGTGAAAGATGATGTAATAGCAAATAAATGAGCAAATTTGGTGAGTCTATCCACCACAACATAAATACAATCCTTACCCAAAGCTTTGGGAAAACCTGTGATGAAATCCATTGACATACTTTCCCATTTTTGTTTTGGAATGGGCAATGGTTGCAATAGACCAACAGGATGTGAGTGTTCAACTTTGTTTTGCTGACATATATTGCATTCATTCACATACTTTAGAACATCTTCCTTCATCCCTTTCCAAGAGAACCTTTGCCTTAGTTTCCTATATGTTTTGAAGAAACCAGGGTGGCCTGCTAGAGGAGAATCATGAGCTTCCTTCAAAATCTTGTGCTTTAGATTCGAACCATGAACCAAGTATATTCTGTCCTTATAGTAGATTAGGCCATTAAAAATATTGTATCTATCATCTCCTTTGACCCCATCCAACACATCACAAACAAAACTATCTTTGGCATACTCAACTATTAGCATATTTTTCCAATCTTTCGAAATGTCCATAAGGGAAAATGAAGGCCTTCTAGATAATGCATCTGCTACAATATTATTCTTCCCTTTGACATATTCAATGTCAAATAAAAAATCTTGGACCTTACTTACCCACTTTTGTTTCCTTTCATTGAGATCCTTTTGTGTGAGAAAATGCTTTAAACTATTATTATCAGTTTTGACCACAAACTTGTTCCCCACCAGATATTGTCTAAACTTGGCCAAGGCATGCATGATGGATAAGATTTCTTTGTCATATATGGAGTAGAGATTCTCATGTGGCTACAATTTTATACTCTCAAAATCTTTGGGGTGTTGATTTTTCTTTCGGACTGCCCCTATTCCTTCTCCTTATGCATCACATTCCAAAACAAAAGGTTTAGAAAAATCCGGTAATGCAAAAAATGGACAACTACTCATTACCTATTTCATTCTTTGGAAATCATTTTCAGCCTCTTCATCCCATTTGAAAGCATCCTTCTTGGTCAAATCAGTAAGTGGAGCAGTTAATTTGGAGAACCCCTTCACAAACTTCCTATAGTAAGTGCACATTCCAATGAAGCCTCTCAATTCTGTGATGTTTTTGGGTGATGGCCATTCAAGAATAGATTTTATTTTCTCCATGTGCACCTTTATTCCATATTTCCCAATTATATGCCCCATATACAAAACCTCTTTCAACCCAAACTCACACTTGGACAACTTAGCAAACAAATATTGTTCATGCAAGGTTTTCAATACAACTTCTAAATGGTGCAAATGTTCCTCCCATGTCTTACTGTAAATCAAAATATCATCAAAGAAAACCAAAAAAAACTTACAGAGCTGATTGAACAGAGACATGGAATAGTTATAGGACTTAAATGGGTTCCCAAAAGAATCATTAATCAGTTCCTAAAGGCTGCTTCAACTCCCATAAATCATAGATTGGTAAACATATTTTCACATAGGGGGAAATGCTATAAAAACCCCACAACTTGCTATGAAATTTGAGATAATTGTTTCAATGACTTGCATAATGTTCATGAGAATTATTTAGTACATTAATATCTCTAAATACATCAATAAAATCACATAGGTTTATTGAAACAAATCAAAACTAAGCAACTTCAAACTCTCACAACAAGATATTGGGGAAAATGGCACCATTCATACATAGTTTGGCATTTTTATATAGTTTCACTTGGAGTTTCAACCTGAGGTTATTTTGAACATCAAATACAGATTAAATACATCATATTACAAATAAATGGGGCCCCAATAGCTCTCCTAAATAGATCAGAATCTCACCAAGTGCGCCCTTCCTCCAAGAGCCAAAATATGAAGAGAAATGTGAGAGAGGTGTGGAAGCAAGTTGAAGAAGAGAAGATCACGAGCAACACTATAGCTTCAACATGCAACAAATGACTCCATTTTAGCTCCAAATGAAAGGTCTGAATGGCCTCTCCAATTTCCAATTAGGATGGGAATATTTCACCCTCGAAATTGGTACCAAGGCAAGTAGAGTAAACACTCCACTAGCATGGACAAGCCATGCTCTCCAATTTGAAAAATGAGAAATGATCAAAATCCCATCTCCTTCTTTGTTCTTGTCTTTTATAAACTTCCCAAGCCTTCCATGGTTCGAATTCATTCCAAAAGCTTCATTCCAACTCGAATTGGGAAGAGATTCCAATGTGTGCCACTTTTCCAACAATTGCTAGTCTCCATCTTCCACCAATTTGAATGAGGAGGCTCTTTGGCTGCCCTAACTCCCTTATGCGCCCTCTTGGAGGATATTTTTATCCCTAACAAGTCATATAGGTTATATTTCAGCAATCAGGTTTTATTCTTGTCATCAGTTTCATAGCATCTTCATCATTGTTGTCATAGAAGCTAGGGAATGTAGCCCAAGTGTCTCAATATCTCTAAAATGCCTCTTCCTCTTCCATGGGAGTTACTCTTCCACTCCAATTCGACCTTCATTGAGTCATGCCAAGTATAATGACCTTCCAACTCCCCCAAGAAAATTAGACTCCACCTTGGATTTGAATGGGTGAGAATAGGATGCCATGTGGCATGAGGAATCTTGCTTTGTGTGGGTCCCACATCACCAATGTGCCTCCATGACCAAGTGCCATCTTATTTTCATATTGTAAATATTTATTTAGCCCCTTTTTATAGATTTATGTCAAGCTAATGTCCATTTGGTGTTTATTATCTCCCTTATTCAAAATCCAAATGTTTCCACCCCAACCTAGGGAACTAGTAGATTGGTGGAATTTTCCCTTCTAGTATTTATTTGGATGGGGTAATTACAGAGAAGAATAATGGGACCAACAAATGAAGCTTTCAAAGAATTCATTGATACTAGAAACCTGGTGGACCTGAAAATAGGGAACGAATGGTTTACTTGGAATAAAAAACGTGGGGGGGAGCACTACGTGGCTTATAGATTAGACAAATCCCTTATTTTAGAAAGTCTAGCTAATGTGAGTGGTGACCTTCACACATTTGGTATGCCCTCGACAGGATTTGATCTTTGGCCGGTCGACTTGTTTTGGGACAGGACTGGCTTGAGTGGAAGAAATCCATTTCGCTTCGAACATTAATTCTGGCTCGAGCACAAGGAATTTAAATCCCTAGTACAACAATACTGGGAGGACATGGACACCCCTAGGGGGAAAAAATGTACCAGTTCCAGCAAAAATTGATAATGTTTAAAGCCAAAATTAGCACGTGGAATAGAGAAGAATTCAAGAACATCTTCCAAGACAAAAAAATCCTCAACGAGCAAATGGAAGCCATCCAAAGGGAAGGTATGATACATGGGTACAATGAAGAATTGAAAAGACAGGAAAAGGACATTCAAGAACCAATGGATTCAAGAAGGAGAAAGGAACACTAAATTTTTCCATCAATCTGTAATTCAGAATCAACAAAATTCAAGGATAAATAGATTAAAAAAAGACACGGGACAATATGTGGAAACTAGAGAAGAAATGGAAGCAGAACTAACACAGTACTTTGTGGACGTTACGAGGGAAGATCAGGTTAATAGATCTAAATACATAGCCAAGATCACCCAACTCATACCCCCAACTATTACTGTAGAACATAATGAAATCCTAAAGAGGCAAATAGCTCTCCTAGAAGTCGAGGAAGCCATACATCAAATGGCAGAGGGAAATTCTCCAGGACCAGATGGCTTCACCACTAATTTCTTCCACCACTTTTGGAATATGATCGAGCTTGAAGTCTAGAAAATTGTGGAAGACTCATGACTAAACAAAGGGGTGCTCCAGGCATTTAATGCCACCTTTCTGACCCTCATTCCAAAATATGAGGGAGCAGACACTCCAGGTAAGTTCAGACCCATCGCTCTTTGCAATGTAATCTATAAAATTATAACAAAAGTCATGGCCAACAGGTTGAAACCCATCCTTCCCATCTTGATTTCCCCTGAGCAATCAAGGTTTGTGGAAGGCAAACATATCTTGGATGGGGTTATCCTGGTTCATGAAGTCATATACCCCTAAGAGTAACTAAGATCCTTGGGATGTTGTTAAAGATGGACATTTCAAAATTTTATGACAAGCTGGGTTGGCAATTCATGAGAGAAATGTTAAAAGCCTATGGATTTGACAGGGACTAGATAGAATGGGTTATGAGAATAAATTCCTCATCTTTTTTCTCGATAATGCTTAATGGATCCCCCAAAAAAACCTTCAACTCAATAAGAGGCATTCATCAGGGAGATCCTCTATCCCCATTTGTCTTCATTTTAATGGTTGAAGGCCTTAGCAAATTGATCAAAGCCATGGTGACAAGAGGAGAACTAAGAGGTCTGAATATCCACCCTAATACTGTCAAACAAACCCATCAACAGTTTGTGGATGACACTATGCTTATGGGATATGCTTCGGTCTAGGAAGCTTGAGCTATCAAAACTTGCATGAACTGCCTCTCCAAAGCATCGGGTCTAGAAGTTAATAGAGAAAAATCTTAGGTCTTCTTTTTTAATACTCCCAATATTTCCCAGAGAAATATTCTTTGAATTCTGGGGTTTCAGGGGAGCTCCCTTCCATCCAAATATCTAGGAGCCCCACTGGCTGATGGTGTCATCAAAAAGGTCTTCTGAGCAGACATTCTAGATAGAATGAGGAAGAAATTGACTAACTGGGAGGTAAGGCCTCTCAATTTAGCAAGTAGACTTATTCTCCTCAAATCGGTTCTTCAGGAAATGCCAATTTACGTCTTCTCGGTTCTTGCTGCTCCCAAATCCATGATTAAGGAAATGAGCTCCATGCAGCGGAGATTTTTATGGGGGGGGGGAACCCAAGAAAACTAAAATGGACGCTGGTAAGCTGGGATAAAGTCTGTCAACCCAAACTAAAAGGGAAAATGGACCTGCGAGACCCAGGGAAAAACAATGAATTTTTAGGAGCAAAAATATGGTGGAAATGGATTAGCTATACCATCGAACCCTGGGCACAACTATGGCATGCCAAATATGCTCAAGATATATCTAAACAAGAATCATCTCATAAGATTTAATGAGGAGAAACAGGGCTCACACATATGGAAAAATTCTCTTGGCAGCTAGAAGGTTATCCAAGATCGTAGCTTTTGGGAGATAAGAGATGGAACAATTGTTGATTTCTGGGAGGACTCTTGGTAGCAAATACCCAAACTTGCATCCTCCAACCCTCTTCAAGAATGTCAAGAACGATGTAAAGCTTTGGGCCTCCAAAGTCTCACAATTTTGGAAACCAGAAGAGGAGGAAGAAACTTTTAGGGAATGGCAACAAACGTAGTGGTGGCAACATAGATGCTCGGTTGAGGAAAGCCAACAAATGGAGGAATCCCTCCAAGAGAGATCAATAAAAATTCAAAGAGGGCCTGATAAAATCAGATGGGGATATACCTCAAAAGGAAATTTCCATACCAAAGAGGCATATGACTTATGGACGAATAATGAAGAAAGACCAGAAGATGATACATGGAAAAAAATCTGGTCATCTAATCCTTGGTCAAAAGTTTCCCTCTTTATTTGGATGGTGATTCATCGACGAATCCTCAGTGGTGAAAATATTCAAAAACGAGGATTCGTTGGCCCCTCTCAATGACCCCTCTGTACCCAAGAAGAAGAAACTATAAATCACCTCCTAGACTCATGTCAATTATCCTCTTCTTTATGGGATTGGGGAGCGGAGATTTTTAGAAGATCCAACCAACACACGGGCAGCCCTGATCAAACGATTAAAGAATAGGATCAGAATGCCTTCAATAACAAAATTGTGACTCGGATATGGCTCGTGTTCCCTGGATTCCTGATCTGGGAAATCTGGAAGGAACACAATAGACGCATCTTTGAAGACGTCAAAGCTACAACCCAAAAGATATGGCAAAAAATTATCCTCCATATCCAAGAGACTATGAAGATTACTCCTTGGGAAGACAAAGACCGGGAAGTAGAGGATAGGGAACTTAGAATCCTAAACCAACTAAACCTAAGTAGAATAGATAAAGGTTGGACCAAAAAACGAGTCAATCCTCATGCTCAAAACAATCCCAATTCTTGGGTTCCACCTCCGACTGAGGCCTTCAAACTAAACTTTGACGGAGCCTCCAAAGGGAACCCCGACTAGGATGGATTTGGGGGGGTTATCTATAACTGGGAGGGAAAAATTATGCTAATGTTCCATGGAAATATAGGGTTCGACACGAACAACGCAACTGAAATTGAAGGTATGATATAGGGATTAAGAATCGCAGAAAGGAAGAAATGGGAACCCCTCATAGTTGAAGGATACTCAAGAATAATAATCACCAGGGATAAGAAACTCCAACTCGGACAACAACCTACAAAGGTGGAAACTAGATGGCAGCTTTCCCATCGAGTGGAGGACCTGTGGAGCATTCTTCGGAGGTCAAACGCTTGGACTTTTAGCCACATTAGAAGAGAAGGAAACAAAGTGGCTGACTGTTTGGAAAACATTGGAGAGGAGTCACACCACAGAAAAAGGGAAGGAACCCTGTCAGATTTCATAGCTTATGAGTGGGCCACTCAATGTCCCCAGCTGGCTAACATGGACAATCATGCCATGGCAATCCAGAATAATAACACGATCACCGGGACCGGTGAACATGCCATATCCCACGCGAAAGAGAATGATGACACCTTGCGAAGTAACACCATCCCACGTGACAATGGTGAGAACTCCAACATGTTGTACCCTAGACACTCGGAGCTTTTAATCAACAGATTGGGTAATAATGAGAATAATGGGGATCAGACTCAGGACAATGCGAGATCAACGAACCATTGATGACAGGAATGAAAGAAGAAAGTGTTGGATCAGAGGGACTGGATACGACAGTACTTCAATCAAATCTGTAGCTAAAGGAAATTATGACAGGAATTAAGGCGAGAAGAGACTTGGCGGCTATAAATGAGGAAGGAATTGGAAAGCTAACATGCATATCCATGAGCTTGAGACTTCTGTTTCTTCTGTTTTGTGATATCCTTTGTATATGCCTCTATGTCGGGCCTCTCCCTGGTATCATAAGGTTGGGTATGGCACCGAAGAAAATAAAACCCCAAAAGGGGAGGGAAGGTTCCTGAAAACGCCATGCCCAAATACGAAAGAATTCCAACTGGGAGTAGGTAAAGGCTACCCAGAATGCAAGGTTCTTCTTAGAACGTATTCCTCATCAGATTCAGGAGGAAATTGATCAATTGGAGAAGGATCTTTGGAAACAAGCCAAAGATCATAATATGGAGAGTATTGGAGATGAGGTGGAGGAATGGGTGCATGACCCTGGAACCACGGCAGGGCATCTAGCAACGTATGACCGTATGGTGTCGACATACTGGGTAATAAAAGGATTGTTGGCTCACGTCCTAATGGAACGCAAAAACAAGGCGTTGGGAGAAGATGAGCCATCTAGGGCATGGAGGGAGCATCATAACGACTGTCGGTTAATGCACAAGAAAATGGATTTGATCACCATGAAGCTGGGAATCCCCCTCTACTCGCCTACCCATCCTACTCCGCCAGGTCCTGGAAGTAGTTTGGGAGGGAAACAACATTACTATGGGGAATGCAAATGCACTGGTGCGGTCACAACAACTCAACACTCTGAAGCGGGTCCGTCCACAAGCGGGCCAAATTGACTATGTGATGCATATAAGGTGTTTTCAGTATTCAATGCTTTATTTTCACCTTATTTATGCATGAAAGAGTTTATATTAAGCTTGTCTTTTATGGGTTTATACTAGATGTAAAGGGGTTACTGGTGTTTTTCGGGGTCTTTTACCGGATATAGAGGGCATGGGGAGCTGTTGTAACAAGATGACTATTTTTGGGGCCGTCTGTAGTATCTGATAGGTAGTCGCTCTTTTTAGTATGGACTTTTGTGGATCTATGGCTTCTTGGTTAAGTTGTGGGGTAGTTTTTGGAAAAGACTTTCAAAGTTGCACAGTCCTATGGCTAGCAAGATGTATTGACTGCTATGTATTTTTCAGTTTACAGCTAATATGAAATCTTACTTACAAAAAAAAAGTAATCAAAATATATGACAAGGGAATAAAAGAGAAAGGACGTACAGAGTTTCTTGAATAAGTGGGACTTATACTTGGGAAGAACTTGGTAAGGTAGAAGAGTAACAAGTCCATGCAATTTTTTTTTTTTTTTTTTCCATGTGGTTCACTTTAATCGGCTTAGCCGACCGCTACATCCACGAAATAATTTCCGACGGACCCGCCCCGAAGGGGTTTCCGCCCTGCGGCCGCTGCGTGCCTAACCCCAAGAGGGTCTATGAGGATGGATCCCGTGACCTCGCATGCTGGGAGGCCTAACTTCCGAGAACACAACCAAGTCCATGCAAATTATTATATATATATTATTATTATTTTTTTACTAGGGGAATCGACAACTGGGATGGGGTTGGTACTCGCGTGATATGGGATTTAGGGATCCAATCCCGTCTGCTGCCACTATACCTCTAGGTGCACACACATATCCCGCATGCATGGGTCATGGGTAAGTCGAGATGTTTTGAACTCATGACCTCTATTACAACATAACATCTCAATTTCAAGCGAATCACCAATCAAGTTACACCCCTACGGGCTTTATATATATATATATAGATATATATATAGATATAGATATGGTTCACAACCCCAGAGAGGAGTTGCTACGTCCATGAGAAGAATTCATAGGGGGGCCACCCAAAGGGGCCTCACCTTGTTGGATCTGATTACGAAGCCTAACCCGGTGGGGACATCAAGTGAGGCTCTTATATATCTATGCATAGACACTTGGGGATTTGACCCCGAGACCTTCTTCTTACAACTCACAACTCTCAACCACTTGATCTAACCGATATGGCTTACACACACACACACACACAAAACCCAATGGGTTAGCTCGAGTGGTTGAGAGTTGTTCTTGTCAGTAGGAGGTATCGAGGTCAAATCCTTTGGTGGCTATGCATGGATTGTAATAGGGCCTCACTCGGTGTGCCCATAGGGTTAGGATCCATAATTAGAGCCGGTGGGTTACCTTGTAGAAAGAATGGGCCTCTCTATGTTCTCTAGATTTCAAGGTGTTTCCGTGGATTTAGTGAGCATCGATACCTGGTGCCTTGAACCACATGAAAAAAAATTTATATAGATTTTATTTATTGTGTTATTTATTATTTAAGATGCCATGTGTAAATGGAGAGAGGATATGCATGCTTTGTTTACAAGAAAGTGATGAAATTATTTTATTCACATTTTAATTGTTTTGGTTTTCTATATTTTTTTTGGTATGATAGAGTTAATTTTTAGGGACATGTTGTTTTGGGGATTTTAAATAGCATTATTAAGGGTTTGAAATATAGCAAGAATTGAACTTGGGTTAAGTATAGTAAATTTTAATTGGTCTACTTGTAAACAATATTTTAACCAATCATCTTGATAGGTTTTAAGAAGAACATTGAGGTGAGCTTAGGTCTATAACATGTACACATGAGTCATGACCTCTTAATACTACAAGTTCAACCCTTTCTTTCAAGTATCCCATGGCTATACCTCAAGGTGTAAGGTAAAGGCCCATGGAAATTAAACTTGGTCAATGATATCCAGATTAAGGTGTTGTGGGTGTGGTGTCCTTAATATGTACACGCAAGTCATCACCTCTTGGTGCCATAAGTTAAACCTTTTCCTTAAGCTGCCTCCCTTGTCTCACCTTGTTGCACTAAGAGTCGCGAGCTGCTCTATAACCCAGTATGAGGGATATGTTGTCACATAATGTACTATACGTAACATAATTATATAGCATTACCAAAAATAAAAAGTAATTTAAAAAATTCATATCGACTCATAAAATAAAAAATTAAAACCAAATGAAAAGTAACTAAAAAAACCCATGTCGACTCATAAAATAAAAAAATTAAAACCAACATAGATCCATATTAAACCCAAATCTATCAAGCACCAAGAGGGATCAAAATTGATAAGGTGTAAATTTTGTCTGGACATGTAACAAATTTTAGATAAAAAAAAATTACACCTCATAAAATTTGATCCCTCTCGATGCTTGATAGATTCGGGTTTAAGATGGCTCTATGTTGGTTATATTAAGATCTTGGGTAAAATTAATGAGAATGGAACCTTAACCAAGGGTGTGAAACCCCTTGGTCTCCATTGTTAGTTTGAAGCTCATTAAGATTAAATTTTGTAGGCCTTATGCACAACATGGGGGGTGGGATTGGGTCCATAATATGTACATGTAAATCATGGCCTCACAATGCCAAAAGTTCAACCTCTACTTCTAAGTACTCCTATGGCTACATGAAGATGTCAGGTAAAGGATTGTGAGAATCAAATATAGTCAAGTTTATCCACCTTAAGGAGAATGTGGAGGTAGGCTTGGGTTTGTAATATATCCACACGAGCCATCACTTATTAGTCCCATAATTTAATCCCTTGAATCCAAGTGTCCCCACTGCTACCTTAAGATTTCTATTGAAATCAATGAGATTGGAACCTTAAGAAAGGTTGAGTAACCCCTTACTTCCCATTGTTAAATTTTCCCAAATTCATTGAGCTTAGATTCTGCATTTGTATGCAAAATTTTATGGGGTGTGCTTGGGTTCATAATATGTACATGCAAGTCATGCACTTCTAGTGCCATAAGTTCAACCCCTACCTCCAAGTACCCCTATGGATACCTTAGGCTTGTGGGATAAAACATAGTTACATGTATACACCTTAAGGAGAACATGCTAGTGACATAAGCTCAATGATTACCTTTAGGTGTCCCCACTATTTCCATAAGGTAGTAGGTGGAAACTATGAGATTGGTACATTAAATACTAAGGTGTGAAAGTCCTTGCTCCCCAATGCCAATCCCAAGATTAACATGGGGTATGTTTAGTTCCATAATACATATGGACCATGACCTCCTGATTGCATAAATTTAATCCATGCCTATAAATCCACATGGTTAAGCTTAAGGTGTGGGAAAGCGCTCATTGGAATGGAAATTAGACAATAGTATATACCTTAAGGGGGAAGATGGAATGGACTTAGTTTTATAGTTTGTATATCATGTAAACCATTACCTTTTAATTCCATATATTCAAATACTACATCTAAGTGCCCCTTTGACTAGCTTAAGGTATCGGGTGAATCTCGTGAGATAAGAATCTTCACCAAGGGTGTGAAGCTCCTCACTCCCACATCTAGTTCAAAACTTGTCGGGCCACTTTTCAAAGCACTTATGCTTGATCCAAGTACAACCTCATGCACATAACAAGTGTCCATTCTCCATGTTTGCCTCGTCTAACCAAGTCTACCATTATGCCCAATCGCAACATGCAATACACATCACAGGGTCTATGGCTCAATGGCCCACAACCACGAGACCTCTACAACCTATGTGTGTCAAGTTTAGCACATTGCGCTTCAATTTTAGTATTATAGAATCATCCACCTCAACAACAAATGGATGCACACCTTAACAATTTATGTGCAAATACCTTAGTCGCTTCCACATGCACACTTTAGCAGTTCCAATGCACACTTAACAACCTACATTTGCACGCCTCAGTTCCCTATGTGCACACACTTCAACATTTTGTGCATACTCTTTTTGTTATATCTATGTGAGGCATCCTCACTAGCCCAGCCGACCTACAGATGTAAAACAAACATTAAATGTATTTTTTATATTGCAAAAGGACAAGTCGGCCCAGTAAGGGAATTTCACAAAAAGTAAAGTATAAATAGAAGTGTTGGCTCCCTCATTTCATCATCCAACTGAAGCAAGTTCGCTCAAGTGGAGTAGTTCACATTTTCTGGGTGCTAGAAGACTTTTGTGGCTGATTTCTTTGGCATTGACTCATTTTGTACTTTTTATCTTCCTTGCACTAAATCTCAGAGTAAGAAAGGGTTGTTGGGTTTTTCCCGAGTTTGGGTTTTCCGAGGGTAAAGTGTTGTGTGTATCTTTTCTGTGCATAGTTGTTCTTTCAGTGATCATTTTATTGCTTATATATTGAAATTATGCTGCTATAAGTAAAAACAATAACATGGTATCAAAGTTGTACTGAAAGTGATTATTTCCAGAGAACTAGGGTTTGGAGTTTCTTCAACTTCCAACCATCAAATTGGTTCGATCTTACCTTCTTTGAGCTCGCCTCAGCAAGGTGATTTTTTTTGTGCAAACAGATTTTCATTATGACAATTTTCATTTTTGACCTAATTTTCGAGAATTAGGGTTTGTTGGTTCTCAGTGTCCTGACCACAGATTAGGAAGAAAAGAAGGTTTATTCCATTCACCTTATGAGGGAAAATTCATCTATGGAAGTATTTTTCCAAAAATCCAAAATTCAATTTTGACCTAGCTCCTTCTAAGGTTTCTGATCCAGACTGTAGATATACTACCTATTCAAAATGTCAAGCATCAAGGTTGAAGATAGGCTTGATGGAGCTTCAAATTACTACTCATGGAAGTCTAGAGTACTTATTGCTCTAGAAGAAAATGATCTACTAAAATTTGCTACACAAGGAGTTTTAGAACCTGAAGGAAATTCAGAGAAGACTCAATGGAAGAAGAATGATGCCAAGGGAAGGAGGATACTAATAGATTCAGTTAAGGATCATTTGATTCCTCAAATTTCTCAAAAGAAGATAGCAAATGCAATGTTTGACTCATTGAAGAAATTGTTTGAGAATACAAACATTAATAGGGATCTTTCCCTAAGGAAACAACTCTCAAGCATCAAGATGTCTAGATCAGACACCATAGCTTCATACTTCATGAAGATCACATAGATAAAAGATAAATTGGAAACAATTGGTGAAATTATTGTAGACAGAGAGTTGGTCATGATAACTTTGAATGGTCTCCCTCAATCTTGGGAACCTTTCATCTGAATCATATCGGGAAGATCAGAACTACCAAATTTTGAAAGGCTATGGGAAGATTGTACACAAGAAGAAACCAGACTTGTGGTTAGAGGCAAAATACAATCCCTTCATGAAGAATATCAATCCCTCATTACACATACTAGGAAGAAATAAAAGAGGAACTTTGGATGAAAAGACAAAGTCGGAAGATCAAGTCCTAATCTTGATCAAAGGAAGAAGAAGGACATGTCAAAGGTCCAATGCTACAAGTGCAGAAAGTTTGGCCACTACAAGAATCAATGTACATCAGAAAAGAGGAAAGGACATGCTTCCACAACTGATGTAGATGAAGAAACTCCACCAAAGAGGTCAAGGAATGCAAAAGATGATGACCATTGAAAGGAGTTCTTCTTCTAGTACACCAATGATCATATCATCTCTAGATAACGAGATTGTCATTAATGTTGTATGAATATCCATGTTGCAGTTAGCTTCCAAGTAAGAAGATAAAAGGACTCCAATGATCCATGCAAGGAGGCAGAGATCAAGAGGGACCCCACACAAAACAAGAAAAGATAAGTATTTTCATTATCATTTGTCATTATTGATCTTGTCGATCAATCTAAATGTTCATAATAGTTGTATGCATATCTGTATTCTTAGAATCAGGAAGTGTGTTATGCATGTTAGGATATAGCATGTTATATGATTGAGATTGACTAGCAGTAGGTTCATATTGTGCATGTGTTGAGTAAGTAGCTTGTAGTATTGTACAACATTCCATGAACCCTTGATGGAACTAGTATAGGATGAAAACTCTTTGCTGACATACTGGAGCAGTGCACGCTCCTGACAGTATGTTCTGGTAGAGATGGAAGGCATCCATATAGTCACCAAGTATGTTCAAGATATGGATGAATGTTGTGTTGAAGCATTGGCTAAGATGCTTACATGATTGTGTGAACTATTGTCATTAAAATATGATTTAATTTCTCATGATTATGCAATGTTGCTGACTATTTGACGAAATATGACTTGTAGGGAAAGACCATATGATTATGACCTACAAGAAAAGGATGATGGGAATTGTTTAGAAGAGCAAGTGATGGATGTATAGTCAACCGACATATTAATATATCGTTGATACTCAATATTTGAGAGGGAGCAAAATGCTCAAAATTGACTCTCAAGATCAAATGGCGGGATGGGTTTCAGAGGGATCCGACAGATCTAGTAGGTTATGTAGATCCGATGGATCTAGTTGATCCAGTAGAGCAAGCATATGTTCCTAGAGATATTTCTATTGGTAGGAAGAGGCCTATTTGGGCTCAACAGACTTTAGAGGATGCAGAAAAGTATTATGCTTCCCCAGGTACATTTAGGGAGAGAAAACGTAGCACCAATGTCCCACATTGTTGATTCTGAGCCTTCCAGTTACAAGGATGCTACCAAGCCAGCATGTTTGGAAAGATGCTATGATGGAAGAATATCAATCCATCATCAAGAATGACGTATGGGAAGTTGTGCCGAGACCTGAAGGGAATTCAATTGTGACTTCCAAGTGGATCTACAAGATTAAACATGCAGCAGATGGGAGCGTTGAGAACCACAAAGCGAGATTTGTGGCTAGAGGATTCTCTCAGAAAGAGGGAGTCGATTATGACGAGACATTTTCTCCATTTGCACGATACACAAACATCAGATCAATCATAGCTATAGCTTTAGATATGGGATGGAAGCTACATCAGATGTATGTTAAAACTGCTTTCCTCAATGGAGTAATTGAGGAAGAAGTCTACATCGAACAACTAGAGGGTTTCGAGATTCATGGGAAGGAATCCCATGTGTGCAGTATGAAGAATGCCCTGTATGGCCTCAAGCAGGAACCACAAGCATGGTATGCCAGGATTGATGGATACTTGATGAGCTTGGGATTCACCAAGAGTGAGGCAGACTCTAACCTTTACTACAAGGTTTAGGATGGCAGACCATTGATACTAGTACTGTATGTTGATGATTTGTTTCTCACAGGAGATGAGAAACTTACCGAGTGGTGCAAGAAGATGCTAGCCTATTAATTCGAGATAAAGGATCTTGGTCCAATGCATTACTTCTTAGGTTTGGAGGTGTGGCAGAGACAAGATGATATTTTCCTATTCCAAGGAAAATATACCATTGATATATTGAAAAGATTTGGTATGATGGATTGTATGTCCATGGAGATACCCATGGAGATACACCTTAAGAAGTTGAGTGACTCAGCTTCCGAGTCAGAATTGATAGATCCTACCATGTACAAACAACTGATTAGTTCACTAATGTATCTAGTTAACACTAGACCAGATATCTGCTTTGCAGTGATGCTCTCAGTCAGTTTATGTGTGAACCAAGGCATGTACATTGAGTTGCTGTGAAGCATGTGCTAAGATATTTACATGGCACTGTAAAATATGGACCGAGATATGCTTCTAGGAGTGACATGAGATTGTATGGATATACAGATTCAGATTGGGAAGGAAGAGCACCTCATGGTGTTGCTTCAATTTGGGTTCTGCAGTGATTTCCTGGTGCAACAGGAAGCAACCTTTAGTAGCATTGAGCACTACAAAAGAAGAGTATATTGCAGCAAGTGTGGCGGCACGAGAAGCATAATGGATTCGGAATCTCTCTGCAGGATTGTACGGGCATACACTTGAGCCTACCGTGATTCACTGTGACAATCAAAGTTGTGTGAAGCTTTTAGTGAATCCTGTATCTCATGATAGATTGAAGCATGTGGAAATCAAGTACCACTATATCAGAGACATGGTACAGAGAGGATCAGTTCAGCTCCAATATATCCCGACAGATAAACAGATTGCAAACATTATCACCAGGCCTCTTTCCAGAGTGAAGTTTGCGTACTTCCGTGAAAGACTTGGAGTATTGGAGAATGATTTCCTCAGTGAGAGGGAGTGCTCATAGTCCAGATAGGACAAGCGGTCCTTGTAGACCGATAATGAACTATGTCCAGGACAGGTGGTCCTTGTAGACCGACAATGAACTCTGTTCAGGATAGGCATGTTGGATTTCATACATTCATAGCATAATAATTCAATTGCATAAACATGATCACTAGAAGAAAGACAAAGCGCAAAAAAATAACACAGAGTTTATCCTGGGAAACCCAAATGGGAGAAAACCCAACAACCTTCGTATAGAGATGATAATACTGAGATCAAAGTACAATTATAAAAGAGAGAAGATGGAAAATGTCTTCAAAAAGTAGAAACCCCAAAACAGTCTTATTCTCCTCCAACAAATGCGAACTTCTCTCTCTCAAGTAATGCGAACTTGAGTTGAGTGGATGAGTGTATAATGAGGTGATCTCACCTCTTATTTATACAAGTGAAAACATGAAAAATTCCCTAAATGGGCCAACTTCTCTTGGGGAGCAATAAATAATTTTATTTTTAATTTTCTTTTGCTTCTTTTCACCCTAAGGTTTACATTGATTCTTTCAAGGGTTTACATAGTTAATTACATCAAGGTCATCTCCCTTAGGAGGTACAATCAAGAACAATAGAAATACAATAAATAATATCTTCCGAAGTTGCACAAAATCTAACAAACATTGCTCAGTGAAGGAAAGTTAACACGTGTTAGCTTTCCTTCTAGCACAAAATCCAACCCTCCCTCTCAATGAGGAAGGTATTCTTTGGTCTTCATCAGCATCACGATCATTTGGGTTTCATCTTGTACATCTATACTATCTCCATCATCTCTATACATACTGAAGGTTGTCAGCACAGTCTCAGTCCTTCGAGAAGTTTCTTCATGCATCATCTACACCAGTCCTTCGGTGTGTCCAGGAGAATCACTCAATCCCGAATATCTGAGATATCATCTATACCATCTCTGCTATACCATTTGCTACTTGTCTGTCTCATATTCCGATGGGATTTGTCCTATACCTCGCTGAGATCCTAGACAAGCAAATGTGCACGACCATCTACTACCTGTTCGTCTCATTTTCCGATGGGTTCCTCCCATACCTGGATGAGAACTTGAATGAGTAGAGGTACTAGTGCAATCACACAACCAACTACTAACTGTCCGAATCATCTACCGATGGGATTTCTCCTATGCCTGGATGAGTACCTGGACTGTAGAGGCACTAGTGTGAACCTGACCATCCACTACTTGTCCGACTCATCTGCCGATGGGATTTCTCCCATACCCGACTGAGCACTAGGACGAGTGGAGGCACCAAGGTGAACCCAACCATCTACTTCCTGTCCGACTCATCTGCCGATGGGATTTCTCCCATACCTGGCTAAGTACCTGGACGAGTAGAGGCACCAGGGAAAAAGCAGGGCAAGCATCTCGATGTCATATTTCCCTCTCAAGGAGGGACACGTTCTATTCTACTCCAAGTCTTCTGCGAAAGTATTCGAACTTCACCCCAGGAAGAGCCTTGGTGAGAACATCTATAGTCTGGTCATCTTTCGGCACGTACTGTAACTCGACCGCACCTTTATGCACCATATCGTGTATGAATTGATAATGAATCTCTATATGCTTCGACCTGTCATGGAGTACATGATTCACTAACATATGCACACAGCTCTGGTTATCATAGTGAATCACAGTTGGCTCTAGAATCTGGCCAAAAAATACTGCTAGGAGTTTATGAATCCAAATTGCTTCTCGAGTTGTTGTGCTAGCAGGCATGTACTCGGCCTCTACAGTACTGAGTGCTACCGAGTACTGCTTCCTATTGCACCAGGAAATAATTGCAGAACCCAAACTGAAGCAACATCCGAAAGTACTCTTCCTATATGCAACGCATTCGACCCAATCTGAGTCTGTAAACCCCTGCAATCTTAGGTCACTATCTGAAGCATACTTCAATCCATATCCCACAGTGCCACGCAAGTATCTGAACACATGTTTTGTAACAATCCAGTGAATCTGCCTCGAATCGCACATGAACTGGATAAGAGCATTCACAAAAAAAAAAAAATATGGTCTAGTGTTTGTCAGATACATTAAGGACCCAATCAGCTAGCGAGACATAGTAGGATCAATCAAATATAAATCTGAAGCATAATCTCTCAGCTTCTTCCAATTTGCATCCATTAGAGTGGCCATGGACTTGCAATCCAATATTCTGAATCTCTTCAATATATCTATGGTGTACTTAAATATCTTTCTGCCTTTGCCATACTTCTAATCCCAAGAAGTAATGCATCAATCCAAGATCCTTCATTTCAAACTCAGAGGCGAGATTCTTCTTACACCATACAATAAGTTTCTCATTTCCTGTGAGAAACAAGTCATCAACATATAGCACCAAGATCAATGGCTCATCATCTACAACCTTGTAGTAAAGGTTGGGGTCTGCATCACTCTTGGTAAATCCCAAGCTCACCAGGAATCCGTCTATCCGTCCATACCAAGCACGAGGTGCTTGCTCGATTCCATACAGTGCCTTTTTCAATATGCATACATGAGACTCCTTTCCTTGGACAATAAACCCATCTGGCTGCTCGATGTAAAATTCTTCCTCAATAACACCATTGAGAAAGGATGTCTTCACATCCATCTTATGTAACTTCCATCCCATAGCTGAAGCAATAGCAATAATCGATCTGATGGAAGTATATCGAGCCACAGGAACAAATGTCTCATCATAATCGACTCCCTCTTTTTGAGAGAATCCTCTGGCAACAAATATGTCCTTGTATTTTTCAACACTTCCATTTGCTCCATGATAAGTTTGTTGTGCCCATCTAGGTCTTTTCCGACCTGCTGCAACATTTCTGGGGATATCAACTGGATCAATGGAATCGATAGGTTCATCCTTTTATGCTAACTCCCTCTTGAACTAGAGGGGGAGATTATCTCATCTCCTTTGTTTCTAGCATTTCATCATCGATCTCCATGTCTGATCCTCTGCCTTTCCTGACAACTATTTCTTCTTCAAAAATCACATCCCTACTGACTTCAATCTATCTAGATCCTAGGATGTAGATTTTGTAAGCCTTTGAAGACTCATTGTATTCCACAAAGGTTCCCTTCTTTCCTGAAGTTTCTAACTTGGGCACATGTATATAGACTGGACAACCAAATATCTGAAGGTGGCTCACTTCTGGTTTTACTTCTGTGAAAGCTTCCTCCGAGGTCATCCTTCTAGGATGAAATTCATATTCCAGGAAGCTTCTTGTTGAACATCAACGGGATTCATATGTCCATCGGAACAAGTCTTCTCTTGTATGCCAAATCACATGGTCGTTTCCCTACAAGTCAAATCCCGATTGATGATCAGTGACATTGCATAATCAAATGTAATGGCAATAGTTTACACATGCATCTTAGCTAATACTTTAGCACAACAATTATAAACATGTCTTTTAAATACATCTGGGAACTATCTAGATGTATGCTATCTCCACTAGAACATGCTATCAAGAGTGTGCACTACTCTAAGCATACAGGAAGGAGATATCATCTAGACTAGCTCCATTATGTGTTAATGAAGTGTTGTGTAGCTCATATGCATAATAAATACAACAAGGTAAACTATATCAACTGCTCAATGCACTTCCATATATATATGCATATAATGAAGATAGATAAGACAAAACAGATCTATGTAAGCAAGAAAACCAAATACTTATCTCTTATTGGTTTTGTGTGTGGGATCCAACTGCCTTCTTGTGGGAACTAAGAGAGATCTTTGTTCTTGCAGTATGGAACTTCATATCTAGAAGAAGAACTCTGAATGATCATCATTCCTTGACTTCTTGTGAGAAGTATCTTATTCAACATCGACAGTTGAGGCTTCATGCTTCCTTTTGTTAGAACTTCGGCACTTATTTGCATAATGGCCATATGCCTTGCACCTGTAGCATTGTATCTGAGACAACTCCTTCTTCTCCTTATTCTGATCTGGAGGTGGACTTGATCTCCCATCTTGGTGCTTGTGTTTATGTAACTTCCTTCCTTTTCCCTTACCTTTCTTGGCATGGGATATAAATGCTTGATTCTCCTTAGGTTGAGTACCATGGAGTCTTTGTCGTGTTGCAATCCTTGTCTCCTCCTGAGCGCAATCTTCCCATATCTTATCTAACTTGGGTAGTTTAGATCTACCACTTATGTTTTGAATAAAGGACTCCCATTATGGTGGAAGACCATTCAGAGTGGTGATAACAATCTCCTTATCATCAATGGAATCTCCACTGGTGCTAAGCTTGTCCCTTAGTTCTGTGATCCTCATGAAGTATGAGGCAATAGATTCTGACTTGGATATATTCATATTTGAAAGATGATGCCTCAATGTAATGGACACATTGATGCTAGTATGTTTAAACAACTTCTGTATGGTCTTGAACATTTTCCTAGCAGACTTCTTCCCTGAGATTTGTGGAACCAAATGATCTCTTACTGAGTCCACCAGAATCCTTCTTGCTCTGGCATCATTCTTCCTCTATCGGGATTTGTCTTCTTCAGCTTCTGGCTCAGGGACCTTCTCATTTACATATTGTAATAGGTCATTTTCTTCTAGAAGTAGAAGAACCCTAGACTTCTAGGAGATAAAGTTGGAAGCTCCTTCCAAACGATCGTCAACCTTCATACCAATCATCTTGTCTGCAGATTTGGTTTAGAAACCCTAGCAGGAGCTTGGTAAAAAATGAAAGTTTGAATTTTGAAAAACTAATTCCCCAGGTAGATGCGCCTTGGCAAGGCGAGTTGAAAGATGGTAGGGCTGATCCAAATCTATGAAGAAAAATGGGTCAAAAACTGAAACCCTAATTTCTGTTACAGTTGCAGAGTTAGGTCAAAAACTGAAAATTCTCAGAATTGAATTCCATCTTCACCAAAAGACGCGCCTTCCCAAAAACAAAATTTCAAGGCTCTTTTTCTCCAAAATGATGGGTGAAGACTTCAGAAGATGAAACCCTAGTTTTGACGATGGCTTCTTATAGAACTTCTCTGATACCATGTTAGATTTCATACATTCATAGCATAATAATTCAATTGCATAAACAAGATCACTAGAAGAAAGACAAAGAACAAAACAATAACACAGAGTTTATCCTGGGAAACCCAAACGGGAGAAAACCCATCAACCTTCGTATAGAGATGATAATCCCAAGATCGTAGTACAATCATAAAAGAGAAAAGATGGAAAATGTCTTCCAAAAGTAGAAACTCCAAAACAATCTTCTTCTCCTCCAGCATATGTGAACTTCTCTCTCTCAAGTAATTCGAACTTGAGTTGAGTGGATGAGTGTATAATGAGGTGATATCACCTCTTTTTTATACAAGTGAAAACATGAAAAATTCCCTAACTGGGCCGACTTCTCTTGGGGAGCAATAAATAATTTTATTTTTCTTCTTTTCACCCCAAGGTTTACATTGATTCTTTCAAGGGTTTACATATTTAATTACATCAAGGTCATCTCCCTTAGGAGGTACAATCAAGTACAATAGAAATGCAATAAATAATATCTTCCGAAGTTGCACAAAATCCAACAAACATTGCTTAGTGAAGGAAAGATAACACGTATTAGCTTTCCTTCTAGCACAAAATCCAACAAGGCGGTCCTCGTACATCGACAATGAACTCAGTCCAGTTAGGATAGGCCGTCCTTGTAGATTGATAATGAGTTTGGTCCAGTTAGAACAAGCGGTCCTAGTAGACCGACAAAGAGTTCAGTACAGTTAGAACAGGTGGTCCTAGTAGACTGACAAAGAGTTTAGTCCAGTTAGGGCAGGTGGTCCCTGTAGACCATAATGAGCTTAGTCAAGTTAGGATTGTTGTTCCTGTGAGGAACCCTTTTCTCCAGTATGGAGAGGACTCTTGTATAGAGTATATTTGATCCCTGTATGGGATATCGTCCTGTATTGACAATGTTGACCCTTTCTTACGATGAAGAGATGTACTAGTCTAGCCGTGACGATCAGAAAATGTACGAGTTCAACCTTGATGATGCCAAGATGTACGAGTCCAGTTGTGACGACCATATGATGCTTGATGAGTTCCAGCGTGATGATACCTCTCTAGCTAATATGGAGTGTTGTTGTTATAGATATGTGAGGCATCCTCACTATCTCAGCTGACCTACAGATGTAAAACAAACATTAAATGTATTTTTTATATTACAAAAGGACAAGTCGGCCTAGTAACGGAATTTTACAAAAAGTAATGTATAAATAGAAGTGTTGGCTCCCTCATTTCATCATCCAACTCAAGCAAGTTCGCTCAAGTGGAGTAGTTCGCATTTTCTGGGTGCTAGAAGACTTTTGTGGCTGATTTCTTGGGCATTGACTCATTTTGTACTTTTTATCTTCCTTGTACTAAATCTTAGAGTAAGAAAGGGTTGTTGGGTTTTTCCTGAGTTTGGGTTTTCCCAGGGTAAAGTGTTGTGTCTATCTTTTCTATGCATAGTTGTTCTTTTAGTGATCCTTTTATTACTTATATATTGAAATTATGCTGCTATAAGTAAAAACATTAACACATACACTCAACACCTACATGCCCACTATCTTCGACATTGTTACACATGCATGCCAACAACAACGTATGGCACATCAAGAGATAAACATTGCTCCACAATTGTGAAACTGACTTGCACTTAACAATCAAGTTGACATTTTTATGACTGAAGTTATTCACTATAATGTATTATATGAAACATAGTATAGAGCATATAATTAATCACCCCCTTTCCTATCTCATACTCTCTTTTACATAGCAATATATAAACCTTCCACACATTATTATAAATATTGTTACATTCTAATTTGCTTTGTTTTTTCCCATTATGTATTTCATTTTTATTCATGTTTATGTCCCCACGACTCAATCAACAAACTTGCTTAAGTAGTTCTCTGATTTACATCATGAAATCAATTCAATGCTAGTTGTCCATAACCAAGTTGGTTGTGATTTGAATCGTGTATAGGAGTGGGAATTAATTGTCATGCTAGCTACCTTTATGATTTCATCCAGAAGCTATCTCTAATGCATAAGTTTCCTACACATCTAATTATGCTTTTGAATAATATATTGATAGATTAGTCTTGCACTTGGTCGATAGCAGAAAAGAGATTACAAATATATACATTGTTATTGAAGTATTATTTAATTACATTTGGTCGAGAGTACTTCTATGGAGTAGAAATTAATTTTTAGAAAATATAAAAATATATTATTATTAAACATTATTTAATAACATTTATTGTTATTTAATAATATAAATTTAATTGATTGAATAAGTGGTTAATACTTCTATGACGTAAAAATTAATTTTTATAAAATATAAAAGTATATTATTATTAAAAAATTATTTAATAATATTTATTGTTATTTAATGATATGAATTTAGTTGGTTGTATAAGTGCTATGTATTTTTCTAAAAAATTGTTTAAAATATAATAATAAATGAAACAATTTTATTTTAGATTTGCATTTAATCTCATCCATTTATTTAATGCATTGTCTAATACATGTATGTTTTATTTGATTATTTTAGGGTGACTTTAGCCATTTACATGAACAACTCACTAACTTACTGCAAGGATTAAACTTGACAGGCACTTTTACTCATCAGTCAATTTTTTTTTACACTTTTGTTTATGAAACTGCCCTTCGTATGACGTTTAATAATTATTTTTACCATTCTATTAAAATTTATTCCTAATGTTGTACGCATTTTTGGAGTGGCCTCTCTGTTATGGATCATGGATCATGGTATTACAAAATTTATGGCAATTTTTAGTTCGTCCATCCCTCATCCCTCATAGTAGGAATTTTATAAAATAATATATTTCTATTCATTTAAAATTTAAATGCAATAACAATTACACCAGAATACTTCAATGGATTTTTGTGAGAGACATGAAAACTATAAAATAAATCAATTCAGTAGAATAATCGTGTCTTGGACTAAAATCATGTTTATAAATAGGTGAACAAATGATCATGACCTTACACTTGGGTGCTAAGTGATAATGCTATTGGATGGTGGGAATAGTGGTTTCCCTAACCCACTCTCATATGTCGATCTCCGCCCAAAGGTTACCATGTCGAAACCACCCTCAAAGGTGGTATCAATAGGTTAGAGGGGAATTATCCCTCAAAGGTGGTATCAATAGGTTAGAGGGGAATTATCCCCAGTGCTAGTTTGTTCCACAATCCCTCTCCTTAGCCATCGATTGGAGTTCCCTCTGAACGGTTGGATCTTACAAAATTTGCGTTCTATTATGGCTTGTATTCACAAATTTTAAGATTAATTCCTTTCACAAAGGAAATGCAATCTACAGGCAGAGTTAATTCCACAATTATAATTTCCCAAGCATAAATCATAAACAATACTTAGAATATGAACAAGAAAAAGAAAACAAAAAATCCCCAAGGAACAGAGACAACACAAATGATTTTCTATTAATTTCATAGAACTCCTTCACACAAATCCTCTGCATACTCTCACACACACTCATATTCACTACACTACCATTCTCTACTCTTCTTTTTCCCGCTAGAGCATGTTTATTTACACCATTTCCATAGAAATTATTCAAATCCTTAAAAAATGGATTATTATACTCCTAAAATAGATAAATCTACATACTAAAATGGAGAATAGATTCCAATTATCCCTAAAATTCCTCAACCACATACTAAAATAATCAAACTTAGTTACATAACATGGCAATTTAAGCAACCAAATGCCCTCTTACGTAAACAAACTAGAAACTCCTCGAAATTACTATAAACTTAAGAAAAATGATGAATATCAAAAGATGCTCGTGCATCATAAACACATAAGTTGTTGATGTCACACTAGTTGATAGTGGAGCTATATTAATTACTAACTATGAAACCATTTGAAATTGAAACTTGGTAATGGAGCTATATTAGTTACTTTTACCTATTAGAATTGAAGCACTTTAAAAAAAACTACAATTCACTTTAAAAAAAATTGAATGTAAGTAAATATCGAAGAAAACTACTTTAAACTTGATGGATGTTGGAGTTATATTAGCTACTAAAATTTCATTTAAGAGAACTACACTCGAAAATAATTGAATCTTAAAACAAAATTCCATGTATACATAACACCAGGCAAGGTATGAGAAATGACCCACCTTTCAAATTGCTAAGAAGAGTAGATTTCTTGGACTCAAAAGGCCCCATGATGGCCATAATATAGGTAGGTTCAACATACCCGATCAAGAATTGGAGAACTCTATGTGGCTCTTCTTTGGAATTGGTCACAATAATAGTCAAGTCCCTCCACGTAAGCTACACAAAGATGTCCTCAATCTGTGTAGTATCGGCGGCGTTTTACCAAAGGGCCTAGCTGAGAGGATTCAAGCCACCCGACTTACTGTTCTTGTCCGCTTCAATTTCCAACACATTGTGACCAGCTCCAACTCCAACTGTAGCATTTGTGCCATTTTAGTGTGAAAACGAGGGATCCATACCAATGGCATCCCTTGCAGTGAAATACTTGCGACCAAATAACACATGTTCCACTAGTTTTGTTGTTTTATTAACCCTGGGAATCAAGATCGTTTCTTGCCTGCAAACTTAGACCTATATGAAAGATACAATTTTTTTTAATCTGAACCTCTGATCACAGTAGCAATAAGAGTTGTTTCGTTTGGAAAAATGCAGACTATCTATGAAATTTGGGTTCAAATAAATTGCATGGTTATGCATCAACAACTGTCCCACCTACCCAACAACGTGAAGCTTTAAGGCCTCACATCATTTCTCATTAATGTGGACCCGTCTACTTTCTCGGTCCCGCATATATGGCTTCAACTTGCAAGTCATCGCAGGCTGGCATATATCCTGGTCCCGCATATATGGCTTCAACTTGCAAGTCATCGTAGGTTGGCATATATATATGGATTCAACTTGCAAGTCATCGCAGGTTGGCATATATCCTGGTCCCGCATATATGGCTTCAACTTGCAAGTCATCGTAGGCTGACATATATAAATCCTACGATGACTTGCAAGTTGAATCCATATATGCGGGACCGGGAAGGTACATGGGTCCACATTAATGAGAAATGATGTGAGGCCTTAAAGCCTCACATCATTTCTCATTATATATATATATATATGAATTAAAAATATATAAAATTTTCTAAAGTTTAAGATTTAAATGTGCTTGTAAATTTGACTATTTAGAAAATTAATCACACATCAATAATGACGTTCTTATTCAACAACCAGTTGTATTTGACGGTTAAAACAAGCAAAAACGGGTAAATGGGCATCAAATTTAACCCCTCCCTACATGCATGCACTTTAGTTGTGCCTATAGACACTCAACATGTGTGTGCCTATGATCACCAAGACTATTGCATATGTGAACAATAACACGTGACATGTCAAGAGACGGACAATCATCAACAATTATAGAATTTATATAATTGAATAGTTGACTTAAACAACTAAATAAACACTTTTATAATTGAAATATATGTGTGTGTATATGTGTGCGCACGCGTGCGCAACATGACATAGGAAAAATGATTAGTCATCATCTTTCCTATCCTGACTCTTTTTTATAGAACAATGTACAAAACTTCCACACAATAAAACATTGTGAAGTTTTAATTTGATTTGTGCATATCATGTTCTTTATTTGCTTAATTTATATTAATGCTTCCGTGTCCACAACATGATCAATCCAACTTAGAGCTTCACATAGGTGGCATGTTAATGGTTCATCTATGGCAAGTTCTGGACAACATTAAGAAAGAGGGGAAATGACAAACTCAAAAAGGGGAAAGTAGTTGTGGCACGAAAATAATATGTATCTGTAGAGTAGAGTCATTGGAAAAGGAAGTGACAAAGGATTATCATAAAGGTTTCTTAAATGACGTTAAAAGTGAGGTGAAAAAAAATTAAAAGCAAGGCTCAAGAGAAGAGGGGCATAACCTCCAATAGCCAAGTCAAGGAAGAAATCATTCAATGGGATTCTGATACTGTTTTTTCCCATAATAGAGACACCAAGTTTTTGAGGATGCTAAATATGTTTTGGCACATAAAATTTTTATTAACTATGATAGTGAAGGATAGAGTAGCTCAGACGAAGGTGATTTTCAATAAACTAATCCAATTAGAGAATATGATGGCTCACATGGGTCATCAGTATGATCGACTTATCATTGAGATTATGAAACTAATATTGAAAATAGAATTCATATTGGAAAAAGGACAGCCTATCATGAAAAATGAAGAAGAGCGAGGCAATACAGATTGATGTAGCACCAAGGGCAAACCCTTTGAGAAGTCATTCCACCAATCTTCATCAACCTTGACTCTTGCTTTGATGATTACCCTTAGTCATTTCAAGCTTTTTTTTAATCATCTTGTTTTTTTTGACATGCATAGAGTCATGATAATGGTATCTATATCCTTCTAAAGATATGATTCCTTATTTTGGTTTTCAATTTTTTTTAGAAACCCAAACATGAAAAAGAGAATAGTACAAAACTCACACTTTACTATCATGATATAGATCTCATATTGTCCATATGCAAGTTTGACAACCAAGTTTTCTATGAGAACAGGTCAACTTGAACATGATGTGACTCTTTTTTCTATTTTAATAATAGATCTGACTAAAGTAAAAAAGAAACATAATCAATTCAATTTGTTTAAATTATCGTTTGATTTACAATATTAATTATTTATAATTAAATAATTTTTCTTTTGATTCATGCATATAAAAATAATAAATTAAATTTATACCAACACAATAAAACAAACAATGTGAAGCTTTAATTTGTTTTTTTGTACATATCGTGTTAATTATTTAATTAATTTATATTAAAGATTTTACACGTGTACATCATAATCGATCCAATTTGTTCAAATGGTCTTCTAATTTACATCATAAAATCAAACAAATACTAAAACAATAACTAAAATAATATTTGTGTGATTCATGTTTATAATTATAACAATTAATTATGTTTAACGAAAACAATATTATATTGGGATTATCTAATAGGCTTTATATTAAGAAAAGGCTAATCATTGTTTGGACACCCATGCTTTTGACATGGGTTATGTTGATTTTGGCTGGTTCCGTACGTTAAGTTTCCTGATTTTATGGAAGCTTAAGGACCATTTAAATTCTTTAATTATTACTTGCAACACATCCCTGTTTTTTACATTTGAGCCAGTGGCCATCAATAATACACCATCTAATGTGATAAGTTCCATATCCTACTAAAATAGGATGGTGATATGTAGAATGTGTTTGTAAAAATAGTATGTATGTATAGTTATAGTTGTTTAGTCAGTTTTTTTTAGGGATTGCATATTGTGTGTTACAAATATTTGAATGGCTAGTCAAGCAAGGTGGTGATGGTTTCAATTGAGTACATCATTTATGATGGTTTCCAAGTTATTGAGGACTTTTCTTTTAAATTCTTTGCCATTTTACTATGATTGTTGGTACATAACATTGCACACTCAATGTTCAAAATGAGTTTGAGCCTCGTCTCTCTCCCTAATGTAGTTCTTCAACTGTTTAATATCATCCAATATCCTCCCATTAGATACATGACTACGAGAGCAACTTTCTAGGGGGATGGGCATTGATTTCAAGCCAAGTTGCTCCATGATATCATTGAAGCAAGCTTGAGTGTTGAATGGGTCCAAATAATTATTACCTACTCTAGAGTAAGCAACCTCAACTATTTGAAGCCTAGCAGTTGGCATTGAGGTCTATGCTAATGGTTGAATTATATGGGAACAATGGTTAGTATATACAAATCTAGATCACGAACTAGAGGAGATTGGCATAGGAAAGAGTGGGGTAACGAAGATAAGCAGATCCAAGGAAGAGATAATGAGCAAAGGATAACAATGGATGGCACTAACAAGGATTAAGAAATGGGTGGCAATGAATATAGGGACGTGGGAGGATTCCTTATTGAATTATATAATTTGATATATAGAGGAGGTACAAACCATATAAAAAACATGTAATAGTCACTATGGGAAGGTTATGAAAAAAATGAGGAGAAAGTGGAAAAATTAAGCCTTCCTTGGGGAAAGGAGAAGTCATAAGTTGGGGGATGCCATGAAGTCAAGGGTCTAGAACCTTAGCTAATTCATTTTTCCATTTAATTGATTTATCCAAGGCGGGGAACTCAAAGGCCATATTATTAATACTTTGTAAAGGATGACAATATTTGTAGGCCAAATTACAATATTATAGTTGACATTCTTTATGATATGGTTGAATTTATACCTCTCAACATTAGCAAGAGTTAATCTTTTGCAAGACATATAATGAGCAATTTCCCATTTAGGGATTCTTGAGAGCTATAATTTCAACCCAATTATCTATTTGGATCTTGGGAATTCATAAAAAAATTAAGCTATACATTTTCATGGCTTATATAGATCCCACTATTGTGTCCAAATTTCATTTGGAGACATCATATTCTCCTATCTAGAAGTACCGCTGTTCAGAGCTTCTTTGCAGTTGTTTGTGGGTGTTTCAAGTGGTTTATTGGTAGGGTGACATAATAGCACAACATTAATGGTCTCATGAGCAAGGAAATAATCATAGAAAATCCTCTATTCACTTGTTTATCGTGAAATTATTTTGTAGTTGCTAGTCCCATGTGTGATTATACATGTTCAAAGGCCACTGCCTTCTACAACACTTGATTAACAACTTTATTGCTTTGAAAATGTGAGTTTACTCCTTTGGTAGTAATGTATAATGCATTGGCTATTTGTGTTTAAAATTCCAATTCAAATGGACCTCATATGAGAAAAGGAAATACTACCCCCTTTCACCTATGATTCTAAGGAATAAAGCAATGTAAGGATTATGTTACATGGTTTTATAATCTAGCTATTTTTTAAAGTTGAAACTAGTACATGTTGTGTTAATGATTATGATTTCACAATTGAGGCCACCATCATATTTTCTAATCAAAATGTGTATTGTTTAACATTAATTCATTGGGACATAAATATGTGTAAATTGCAATGGTTTTAATCTTTCATAGAACCCCATTGTTGTATCAACAATCCAAAGCTTCTCTAGTTTTGATATTGCTCCACATGTTATTATTAATAAGTGTTGTGGAGACTATGCATAAAATATGGCAATTGTTGATTATGATGATCGCATGTAATCACTATGAGGAAAACACCTTGTAGTGGATGTTTTTTTGGATATATATATATATATAGTCTTACAAAATTGAGAAAAATTACCCAAAAAAACATCTACTAAAACCTCGGCCATTGGTAGTGAAGGTATTAATGGATTTTCACTATAACCAAAAATTTCGACTCATCGGATGTTTTAATGAAGGTTTTTTTTTCCAAGTAAATATCCCGGGACAAACCCTCAGGCACTTCCCCTCATTTCGAGGGTGGTACCAAAGGAAAACCCTAGATTCTTTAGGGCACAAGGGAAATTGAAAACGAAGCTCGAAGCTGTTACAACAATATATTCTTTCTGAGCTCAACTTTCACTTACGGGAATAGAGCTTCGGTGGGGAGGATAGCATTCCAACCCACAACCACTCAGGTTAGACCCAATTGACTATAATGAAGGTTTTTTTTATTGGTGCACTTAAGAGAATAAGGTGTGCTTGTGTGCAATTATTTAATATCCATTGGTCTATGTTCAACATTAGAAAGCATCGATGCTATGAAGATATAGGAGCACTAGTGCTCCAAATACATTTTGAGCATCGGTGCTCCAAGGATATAGAAGCATTGGTGCTCCAAGGCCATTTTAAGCCTCGATGCTCCAATACCAAAGTGAAGCACTGATGTGCCCATTCCTAAAAGAGAAGCACCGGTGCACCCAAACCATAGTGAAGCACCAATGTCGGTGCTCCAGGATTAAAGAGGAGAATCAATGATCTAAAGATAAAATATAACACTTGTTATATTAACTAATTAATTGATTATTAGTTCATTATTAAAAAATATTTATCGCTAATACTTTATTAATATTTTTGGTCATTTTTATAATTAACTTATTTTTTATGTAATAATTTTTATGCCTACTTAATACTAATCGATTCAATTGAATGAATACATGATTATTAAAATGTAGAGATAACATAACTTTTATTGTGAATATTCCAAGTATTAGTTCTTACCCTTTTTTATTAATGAATAATTAGTTTACAATATACAAAATTTGGAAATAGTTGCAAAATATTAAACAAAAATTATAATTTTGATTGTTTGAAATAAAAAATATAGTTGAAAGCATATGAAATAAGACATTAGAAATAAATGGAAGAATAATGTTATGGAAATGTACAATAACTAATATTGAAATGTTAAGCATTACCGTATAGTAATGGCAATGAAACCACACATGCAAAACCATGGTGACTATGAAACAACTCAAGCTACTTAACGAGTGGATTTATTGTAATTACAAAACCACTCAACTCTTGCATGGAAAATGTTTGACCAAAATATCCAAATCTACTCATCCAGTAGAGGTAATATGCCGAAATTGGAGAAGTGAGATTCTCAAACCAAAGAAGAGCATTAGTAGCTTTGGTGTAGTGCTCTACCTTCTGTAAGGGCACTAAATTAGTCACTAGGTCAAATTCGATGTACAACACCTTATCTAAAGCTTGGTTTAAAAAAAATGAGTTTGTTTTGCATCAAAATTTTGTTATAGTTTCTATCTGTTTTGTATTTGCATTCATGTCATAGTATTCTAAATTTTCCATAACAAAATATTTATAGCAGAAGTAGAAATTGTGTTTGATATGCAATTTTTCATCCATAGTTTATTTCTGCATTAATATTCATAAATGTAAATGAATAATCAAATTCTTACAAGTAGAATACCTGGGTAATGTAGTGATGTAGGTAGTTCGTGTAGGTAGTTTCTTTTCTGTAATTCCCGTAGTTCGTTTTGACCAAGTCTTAGTGACCAAACTGATAAACCATCCTGCCGAATAGCTCTTATCATGCTGGCCCTAGGAAACCAACATGTTTCCTATCCCCTGAGCCCACAAACTGATAATCTCGAGAGCAACTTACCTTAGTACCATTTCCATAGTTCAATAGTGTAGTTTCATAAAACCAAAATTTTCTTTGAGTTAACCCCCTCCTCAATCTTTGAGTTTCCCACCTCCTCAAAGCTCCGAGTTCTCCCCCTCCTCGGCATTCGTCCTTTTCATAACAATACTAAGTATAATTCTCCCAAAAGAAAAACCAACCCCCCCCCCCTACTCCTCTGTGAAACCTTTCCTATATATGCCATTTTACTCCTCCAAACTTCATTCTTACTCCACCGCCTTAGCCCTCCATGTTTTCAGGATTCTAAACCATTAATACAATCACACTAATCAAGAAAAAAAAATGTTTAAATATGTTTGTCATTTTTCCTGTTTCTCTCAGGCAGTGAAATAATTCAATTCTAATTAAGGTTGTCCATTTGTATACATTTCCTATTGTTTAATTTCATTCAATAATAAGCATGACTTGTCTTATTTAAACTTATGAGACAAGTTAAATAGTATAGAATTTATTCCACCGCTTGATCTTTAAATGCTGATAGGATAACATAATAAATACAAACTTGACTTTCCATATGGAGGATGCTCATGTCTTTATTATTCAACCAAATCTGGATTCACCAATGCTCTTTGATTTACAATTAAAGTTTACATAACAATATAATATGGAATATAATAATATCAAATAAAAGAATCACTTTCAATTGTTTTTAATATAATAATATTATTCCTTTTTACTATTCACTTAAAACAATCGAGATAAATTCATCCATTTATGCAAAACCATTAAGCTATGTTTATTTAACAATAATTATAATAATAATAAGTTTATGCTTATTAATAACGACAACAACATTAATAATACTAATACTAATACTAATAATAACAATAACAACCATAATAATAATTGGTTTAAAGGAAAGAAAAACATAACACAAGCATAACATTAATTAATTTTAAACCAAACACCTTCAATGGTTTAAACAGTATCATTAACACATTAATCAGAACTATACTATCGGTGTACACTAAACAATATCTATGTTATTTACAATAACTATTTCATGACAATTCCTAATGCGTCACTAATATGTAACTATTAACTAAACTAATTGACCTATCTATTCATATCCAAATGATTAAACAATCATTATTCAAACTTGATTAATGCCCGATTGACTCTTATCTAGAATAACATTACAATCATTTAGCATGTTAATTATTCATGACATCAATACTAGCGTACATGTACAAGGTGTGCGTGCGTGGCCAGCATACGCATAGATCATATATGTACTATAAGAAAACATCACCTCGCCTATGAATATAAACTAACTGTCAAAATAATAATAATTCGTGCAGACAGAGCAATCATACATACAAAGACATGACGATGACATATATATAATCGAATAAACAGATATCCAACATAATTGTTTCAACATCATCAATCATTAATAATTAACCAATCAAGTTATAACATCATTATACTTTAGATTCACAATATATAATCAATCAATTATTCTCAAGGGAAAGGTACTTACTACTACTAGCTTGGTGCCATAAACCCTCAACCCCTACTGGCTAACATATCCTCCCATCCTATCCTACTTCCACATCCTCCCTATCCTTCCTATGCTAGTAATGATGTGGTGTCGGCTTCACCGACCTGGACACATATAGATCCTGAGAGCGGTAGCGTCGGCTAAACAACAGACCTAGTCTCTCCTAGCAGGAATCCGACCATCGTCATCACACGTCTGGGGAAGCGTGTCCCAGCATAGCCCTTCCATGACCTCGAGCATCATAAAACATAGGGTGGGAAATACCTCCATCCCTCTCAACATACTGGGTCTATACCCTTTCAAAAATCATGCTGTGTTGCTATCGAGATGATCAGAATGTGTCATCGTATCATCAGTTTGGGTAATAAGGTTTTCCGCATAATAAGTAATATTCCACACATCATATCAAGTATCTGGCTATCACTTAGCCCTTGTCCCCTGTGGGTTAGTATTTCTCAATCCTACATTCGTAGAAATTTTTGTCATTCAACCATCAATCGATCATCATCATCATTCATTAGTATACAATTTAATCTTTCACATATGTATATGATATTCAATAAATCAATCGACCATATCATGAAAACGGTATCCACGTACCACCTCATATCTTTTTTTCATTTTGTCTATGGAAAGCAATATAAACATATACCCGTCATCACTAAATAAAATAAATGATAATTATAACACATGGTTATAACATATAATGAGGACCATCATTTCACATATATAGTTTTCTCAGTCATACAGAGTCCAATAGATAATAAACAATAAAATACAGCATGTCCAGATTGTAGATATGACTAATCAAAATATGGGGCATTACATTTGGTGCTCCAAGACAAAAATGGAGCATTGGTGCTCTAAGACAAAAATGGAGCACTAGTGCCCCTAGACAAAAGGAGAGCACCGGTTCTCAATGAACACCAAGAATAACACTACATAGGTTGAATAAAAATCCATGAACATACAAAAAATGGAAGTGAAACCCCTTTGAACATCCACCCATACTGCAAAAGTGTGCCCCTTTCTTTGTCAAGCTTGCTCCTCATTTTATCTCCATATTCATTGATGTAAAACCTTAAAAAAATCCACCATTAATATGCAAATAAATGGAAAACACTCAAACTAATTTAAAAAACAAGAAAAACTAGTTAATAAACAAGGAACATATTGAGAAATAAAAAATAACAAAATTTATAAAATCACTAATGGGATATGCAAACATGCTGCACAAAAATGTATCCCTTTCTTGGTTGAACTTGTGCCTCATTTCATATCCATATATGTTGATGTAAAATCCTTAAATAAATCCACCAATAACCTATAAAATGGAGCCAAAAACATGAAACCAACAATTGTTTCTAAATAGCAAAAATAGCTAAGAAAATATGAACTATAGTGATGAATGGAATAAAATAGAAATAAAATCAATAATGGGAAGAAATGAATTAAAGAAGAGGGAAAAAATGGTTACTTGTCCACAATAGTCTTTATCTTTGCAGGCATTCATGGCTACGTGCATTGTATTCTAATGTAGCGCCACCTCCTCTTCCTCTTCTCTCATGTGAAATGAATAAATGAAACAAACCCTCACTCTTTACTCTTTTTGGAGTCATCTTTAGGTTTTTTTGCTTCTTTTAATGATTTGAAAAATGTGAATCATTGTTCGGTGCTTTAACATATTAGGGAAATTGGCCTACCCATACCTAAAGAGGAGCACCACTATGTTTGCACCTTATAGGAGCACCAATGTGCACATAAATAAGAAGAGCACTAATGTTCCAAGATCACCGATGAAAAATATTATGTCACGTAGAGAAACCTCATGAACTTACAAATAAAGGTAGGTGAAAAGTCATATGGATATGCACTCATGTTGCACAAAATGGTATTGTTTTCTCTGTTGAACTTACCACTCATTTGCTAGCCATACGTGTTGATGCAAAACCCTAAAATAAATCCACTATTAACTGGAAAAATAGAAGGAAAAAAACCCACCAAACCAACATAAAAATATTAAAACTATCAAAGAAATTAGCAACAATAGTGAGAAATAGAAAATAATAGAAATAAAATAAATAATCATAAGAAATGAAACAATGAAGAGGAAATAAAAGTGTTACTTTGCTGCAATACTCTTTCTATTTCCGTGCAGTCATGGCTAGTTGTATTACATTCTCTTGTAGAACCACTTCCTCTTCCTTTTATCTCTTATAGAACCATGTGAAATAAATAAATACATCAAACCTTATGTTTTTTCTCTTTTTACGAGTAGTCTTTGGGTTTTTCTCTGCCTCTTTCAATAAGTAAAATAAATATGAATTATTGTTCAAATTTTTATAAGTTGTCTAGTATAGATTTATGCTTAATATATGGTGAGGGGTGCCATTATCTCATTTGGATGTCAACTAGGTCCTTAATTGTCTAAATATCCCTTTCAAATAACACATGAGGATGAAAATTATATAGATATGGCCACCATAATCCTATCAAGTTGAACCAAGGGACACCACGATAAGTATTGTGTAGTAAATGAAAAGCTAGTTCACAAATAGATGTTTCTCCATGCCAAGAGTATTCTAATGGTTTCCCATGCCTTCCAAATACTCTACACCATTAATGTATAAACATTATTAAGATACACAAGAGTGATAACCATTGTTTTCAAATAAATACCATGTGAGTGCCTCTTTCCTAATAGGTATAACTTTTTTTATAAGTAAGATGTTATATTACTGCATCAAAAAGGTTACATGGCATCCATTACAAAAGAACCAACCAGATTAGTAACATCGCAATGGCCTGGTATACCCCTACTAAGATCAACCTAAGATGCATTTCCTTACCAATCCTCAAATAAATATTTCCGACCTTACAAAAAATTTCCAGGCCATACATAACAGGATGTTCTCACCCCTACATAGAATTTTGACCAAGACTCTTTTAGATTGAACCATAAACCGATTTACTAGCCTCCAAACTACATAACATTGAAAAAACATGATTCGAAGATACAAAATATAGAAAACAGACGAGGACCGAGACTAACAAACACTATCCCTCGGACGAACCAGCATCAGAGGTTAGATTTGGGGCCCAGAATAGCTTCGTGTTGGTTCCAAGGTAGTTGAGACCATGTCTTGAGCGTCTGTCAATCGAAGTAGCAACACCTTTTCCAGTTCTCAACCCATGGAAACCCTTAGTCGAAGTGGAGACGCCTTTTCCGGACCTCGAACCAGAGGGGGGAAGGAATTGAATCCCCATATTTCTAGCTATCACATCTATTTTTCTGTGCATCATCCAAAATTCATGTTATGCTCCTTCTAGGCTCGAGCCGGTTCTTCATTGTCGACTTCCTTGTTTGCTCGTTCCATCAGGACATGGGAAAGAAGGCCCTTGACCACCCAATAGGTTACCATTAACCGATCATAAGCCGACATTCTCCCGTAAGTCATTCCAAGATCACTCACCTAGTCATGCAGATCGTCTCTAACCTATTCCAGTTTGAATTCCTTTACTTGATTCCACGGGTCTCTCTCTATTTGCTCAATTTCCCCTCGAATGGTATGGGGAAGTCTCTCCTAGAAGAAATGAGCAGTTTGGCTTGCCTTCCTGTGTTCATGGGTCACTCTGGGAATTTTGGCTTCCCCCGCCTCCCGTACATCCTTCTGCGCCCATTTCCCCCTGGTTTCCATGGTGATCAACCGAGGGGGGAACTGTTTTCCTCTGAGTGCATTTATCTTTTTAAAACCCACAACAACTCCTGACAGTTTAGGATATAGAGAACAATGCACATTGGTCGGCCCTTTCCTTCTACATATATAGCCGCTTCATTAACCAACTTCTTAATTGCCCTGATCATGGCAATATCGCCTTCCTTAATTCACAGGATTTTTCTTGCTTTCTCGATATTCCCTTTCATCATCTCAAGGTGCTCCGTTCACAGGTTAAGGACAGATTCGTACCTCTTTTGCATCATGGATCATATAAGAGCTTAGGCCTGCAATCAATTGAGTACGATTTCCATTAATACCCATGTCGTCGGAGGGAGGTGGGCTATTATTGTTTCGAGTGTCCTTCGATCCTGGCACGTGGGTCCTTAACCATGGCGCATGGGCTTGGGACGTGTCATCTCCTCCCCTCTCATATGATAGGGAGTCCTAGATGGCCAACTGGGTGCATCGATTAGCCCAAGCATGATTCTCAAAGCAAGCCATCTTCCTATCTCTACCACATTGCTTTTCCCTTTCTCCCACATTTTCTAGGTGGTTAGCCAATTTATTGCCTTCTTGTTTGACATGGATGAAGGTCCAGGCATGGGGCATTCTTAGTAAGGTGCGCAACTTTTCCAGCCTATACTCCAACCTCCAACTCTTCACCAACTTGGATATCCTTTGTCCATTCTGCATCATTTTTCCATGTGGACTATGATTCGAGAGTCGTCTTCGACTATGGTGGGTTCCCATCCTGCTTTGTCAACCAGATTGAGCCCATAGAGTAGGCCATCCTGTTTGACAACGTTATTTGTATCAATGCCGATGTATCCATGGAATATCTTCAGGATGTTTCCCTCTTGGTTCCTCACTACACCACACAAACTAGTAGACCCCGGGTTACCTTTGGAGGCCCCATCACAATTCAACTTAAAGGAGCCCACTGGGAGGGGGAGACTAGTTAGCTGGGCTAGCGGGGGATAATACTTTGGGTTTTCCTAGAGAAAGAATCTGAGCTGACCGAGATATTCCCCAATCATCTAATATTCTTTTGTCCATTCCAACCACTTCCCATTCCTTATCGTTCCATTTGGACGTCCTAATTGATTCTTGAATGTGGAGTTCCACCTTAGTCCAGACATCACGTGGTGTGGTTTTCTTATTCTGGAAGATGCGTCTGTTGCGCTCCTTCCAAATTTCCCACAGGAAAAAGCCGGGGAACATGATCCATGTATTGTTGAAAATGGTTTTTTGGAAAGAATATGAATCCCATTCTCCAATCGAAAGGTCTGGATAGCCTTTGATACGGTTTGAGCATTAGAAGATATTCGCCTCCCCATCCCAGAGGGAAGAGGCGAAGGGGCATTCATCAAGAAGGTGGCCCATTGTTTCCTCCACAATAACACATAAGGAGCACTAGGTTGGGCCAAGCATGCCCCACTTCTTGAGGTTCTCTCCTGTGAGGATTCGCTGATGCACAACTAACCAAAGTAAGGTGGCAACTTTGGGCCAAAGATTGGCTTTCCATATATTTTTCCAGACTTCCTGCGTTGGGGCATCTCATTGTCCTATCCATAGCTCATAGGCCTACTTAATATTAAAAACCCCTTTTGTCATGTATCCCCATTTTAATTTGTATGCCCCACATTGAGTTTGAATGCATCGTTCTTGGATAGTATTCCATAGCTCGGGTATCTCTTCTTCTGGGAATCTTTGATTCCACCAATCTGGTGGATTCCATTCCTGGTAATCTTCCTCCCTTGTATCTGCCTGCCAGAACTGCTTGACTTTTGTGAGTCCCATCTTGATACATCTGGCCTGGATTTCCTTGGCATTAATCTGATGGGAAATATTAGGAATCCGCTGCCACAAATATTGCCAGAAGTTCGCCGCTTCCCCATCCTTGATTTCCCAAAAGTCAAGTTCATGAATAATTCTTCTGATGTGCAGTGCAATCTACCAAATATGTGAGCCTGGTTTCTCCTCGTTGAATCAAATTAAATCCTATTTTGATATGTTATGGGAATACTTTACATGCCAGAGTTTCTCCCAGGGTTCATATGTATGGGTGACCCACCCCCTCCAAATATTGGCTCCCAGAACTTCACTATTATTTTTCAGATCTCTTAGTCCTAGACCTCCTTGAGATTTCGGTTGACAAATATTTTCCCAGCTGACCAAGGTCCATTTGTTTTTGTCTGAGGTTCCTCCCCATAAGTACCGACATTGGAGGTTCCTCATATCTTTCAAGATATTCTTAGGAGTGAACATAATCGAGAATAGGTAGATTGGCATAGCTTGGAGAACATATTTGATGAGAGTAATACTGCTCGCAAGGTTGAGAGGCCGAAGGACCCAGTTTGAGAGTTTCCCTCTTATCTTGTTAAGAAGGTCAAACCAAGAGACTTTTCTAACTACTCCTTCAGCTAGAGGGGAGCCTAAATGTTTGGATGGAAAGGATCTCCCTTGGAAGCCAAGAATACGAGTGATATTTCTTTAGGTAAATCTAGGACAGTTGAAAAAGAATATTTGAGATTTGTCCTTATTGATCTCCAGTGCCGAGGTCTTAGAAAAGATGTTTAGACATTTTTTTAACACTTTAGATTCTTGGACTTACAAGTGACCCATAAACATAATGTCGTCTACAAATTTTTGGTGTGTATGTTTGTCATCCCCCATGTGCAGACTTAACCCTTTATTTTCACTTCGTTCAACCATGGCTTTTATTTTCCTATTTAGATCTTCTGCCATTAAAATAAACAAGAAGGGGGATAAGCCCCCCCCCTACTTGATGCCTCTTGATGGGATGAAAGGATTTGTGGGAGATCCATTGAGAAGGATCGAGAAAAAAGCTGAAGACGTCAAATTAAAAACCCATTTGATCCATTCTTGGCTAAAGCCATAAGCCTTGCGCATCTCTCTCATGAATTTCTAGCTTAGCTTGTCATAGGATTTTGAGATATCGAGTTTAGGAAGCATTCCGGGCTTCTTTGTCATCTTTAAGGAGTGAATTAACTCATGAACCAAGATGACTCCATCTAGGATCTAACATCCTTCCACAAACCCAAATTGTTCTATGGATACCGGTTTAGGGAGGAGCAGTTTCAATCTGTTGGCAATTACTTTTGTAATGATTTTGTAAATAACGTTGCACAGAGTAATAGTTCTAAACTTACCTAGAGAGTCAGCTCTTTCACTTTTGGGAATGTGAGTCAAGAACATGGCGTTGAAAGATTTCAGTACCCATTTAGTCTTCCTAGATTCTTCCACAATCTGCCATACTTATTCCTTGATGAGGTCCCAAAAGTGGTGGAAGAAGGTCGTAGTGAAGCCGTTAGGTCTCGGGGCTTTCCCTACAACCATCTGATGCATGAAATCCTCCACTTCTCTCATCTCCACTGGGATCATTAAAATCTCATTCTGAATTTGGGAGACCAGGGTAGGAATATGTTGGGTTATCTTTGCTATGTCCTCTGACCGGTCCCCCCAATCTTCTTCCACAATGTTCCTGAAGTATCCAACCAATTCTTCTTCAATTTCCTCCCTGCTTTCCACATGATTCCCGGTTTCTTTTTTCAACTGGTTGATCCTATTCCTTTGTCTGTTTTGGATGACTGATTGGTGGAAGAATTTAGTGTTTCGTTCTCCCTCTCTCAACCATTAGTTCCTAGATTTATGTTTCTAGAATATTTCCTCCTAGTTCTCCCGGGAATTTAGTTACTTGAGGGTGCTATTCTCTGGTGTTTTCAGGTCCTCATCATAACCATTTTCCATCACCTCTTTTTTAATCTCTTCTAGCTGCTCGACCACACACTTTTTGTCTTGGAAGATGTTCCCAAATTATTCTTTGTTCCATGTACGGAGATTGCTTTCAGGGATTTCAATTTCTGTTGGAATTGATACATCCTCGATCCCCTGGGGGTGTCCAAATCCTCCCACCATTATTGGACCAATGGTTTGAAGTTTTTATGCTCGAGCCATAATTTATCGAACATGAAGGGTTTTCTATTCGAGGGTCCAAATTCGTCCCAATAGAGGCAAATCGACCAAGTGTCTGAACCAGCTGTAGGTAGAACTATTGCGGACAAATCTCCCCCACCCATGATAGTGGCTTCCGACAACAAGAATCTATCGAGTATGGAGTCTACCTAATTCTCTCCCCCTATCATGTTGTTCCAGGTGAACCAACCATTCTCAGTTTCCACATCAACCAACCTAATTTCTTCATTGAAGTCCCCAAAGGCTTCATTTGCTGCACTTAGGATCCTTCTACCCCCCTTTTTCTCCTCCAGGGATGTGATTAGGTTGAAGTCTCCATTGACGATCCACTTCTTGTCTCCTCTCCACCAGGCCTCCCATGAAAGGGCATCCAAAAAAGCATCCTTTTTTGGATTTACACTCGGACCATAGACATTTGTAATAAGTCCCTTGACTGAGGAGCTCATGATTTGGAAGTCAACAGATAGGAAAAATATTGTATCCATGAAGTTTGATAAGATAACTTCCTCAGGACACCACAATATTTCCAGGCCTCATGCCGCCCTATTTGCATTGATTTCCATTGTTTCACTCCCTTTCCATATTTGACTACCTATTTATTTAATAACCTTTTCTTGGCATTTCATTTCCTGAAGGAAAACAACCACGGGTTTCTTCTTTCGTAACTTATTTCTTAATGTCCTAATCTTGCTCAAAAAAAGGCCGCCTTGATCGTGGGATATTGTCCTGATTCAATCAGCTTGGTTCCTACTTCCACTATCCCTTGCTTATTGGTCTTTCTGCCTCTTTTTTCTCTCTCTTCTAAGAGTTTCCTCTTGTTTACCTTCGAGTTTTCCTTCATAATACCCAGTTGAGGGGTTTCTTTTGTCCTCAAAATGGCTTCTTGAAGTAGTTTGATTTGGCGTCCTGGAACATAACCTTTCCCTTTCTTATTGCACTCCCTCTCGATCTGATCGAGATCAAGTTCCCCCAGATCCATATCCCGCCCTTCATCTTGTGGGTCTTCTTCCATTTTTTTCGGTTGCTCCTCTTGGTTTTCCTGGGGGTTTTTACCTTTTGTATGGACCTGGTCCATTTTCTGTGGATGTTTCTCCGGATCCTCCTAGGTCTAATATTATTCCATCGAACTTAGGGTTTCGAATTTGTTCATGCTGGTCGTCTTATTTTTACTCACTTTTCCCATCTGCTTGCGTCCATGCCTCCGTATGTTGTTTACCTGCGTGAAACCCTCATAATTTTTCTCTTTCTCAAGGACAGGCTGGGGAATAGGAGGGGGGGTTTATTTTGGGAGAATTCCCTATTGAGATGGCCATATACGTGACATTTCCTACATTTAAATGGGATATGTTCGTAGTCGAGGGGCTGTATCCAATCCTCATCATCCCAAGTCATATTGATAGCCTCTTGGAGATCGCGAGAAATATCCATATACACATAGATCCAGGCACATGAAGTATACCTGAGCTCTTTAGTTTGTTCAGAAACTTTCACGAACTCACCAAGGGAATTTCCAATGTCTCGCACTATATCTGGTTCCCAATATTCACATGGGAGCGAGTAGAGGTGGATCCAAACTGGGGCTTCGTGCATATCCTCTTTGTCTAGGTTGAAACGATCTTTCTAGGGTCTGAGGTAAAGACCAGTTGGAAAGAAAAAATAGTTTCCTCCATCCAGAATTCTATCAGTATCTTCCTGGTTGAAAAATATGTGGTGAAAAATCCTTTTGATCCCATTTGCAAGTCATAATGGCCTTTGGGGTTCCAAGTTGCTTTGATCCATCTAAGGAGATCTCTCTCCTTGGGCCAAACCCCGATAAATTTACCAATTAGGGATTTTTCCTTCCATAGATCTATTATTTCACACAGTTTCTCAGATTGGATCTGGAGAGAGGGTATCTCGGAGGATTTGGGTAGACACCCACCCATTCGGCTCCCAAGTCCCTCTCTTGATTTTATGTTCGTTCTATTGGCGGCGTTGGAATTGGGCCTCCCAGTGGACGTGTCCTCTATCATGGTCCTTGTACCTCCTTTGTTTCAATATGGGGGCAAGAGGGAGGGCCCCCCTCCAGGCGACCTCATCCTTGGTCTCGTCTGAAACATGCGAACCCTTATAGGCATAGAAAACTATTACTTGCATCACAGAGCCAAATTTCCCATGCTAGTTCCCCTCATAGTAGGTATACTTAAATAACATAGTGCTTAAGTATTATTTTCTTGGATTTAGTCCCATTATGGGCCATGGAATTCCCAACCCACTAGCATGAAGAGCTAAGGTATGAATTTGAGTTTTAATGATTATGAATCCTTCATATTCAATAAGAGTGCAAAAAAAACCCAAGTAACCTTATGAAACCATTTACCTTTAGTATTGTTGGATAAAATGATATTCATCATATCCCTTCTCTATGCATTTGTAGGAAAACTTAGAAGGAACCTAGTCCATGGAATCTTAAACATGAGTCATAAATTGAATCTTCATAAAATTCCAAAACTTAGTTGTAATCCCCAAAGGTTAGTGATCCATTTATCGATTTTATTTTCAACCCTGTACACCACCACTTCCCATAATTCCATAGGAGAAGCTTTGACATTAAAGGGAGTTCTAAGGAATTTCAGTATCCATCTTGGTTGACTCTGGGACTAATTATAAATAGAAAACTAGTTAGAAGCTAGGAATTAACCCTATCTATAACATAGTGTTTTATTCCATTGAAGATTCGAGCTTGAGTCCAAAAAAATGCATCTAGACACTCCATGCTAAGGGTGCACTATGGTGTGCAAGGTAAAATATTAGTCGCTTGTTATATGTTATACTATTGGGTTTATTGACATTTGGAGAACTTACTATATTTTGATGCTTATCATCCATATATGTGCTAGAAGAGGCACACTTCTTATGGAGGTAGTCACCTTTTGTGGCATTGACATCTTCTACATGGTGCACTTATTGAGCAGGAGGTGGCCTTGGCATAAGACGTAGATCTATCTTGTTGAGGATTTCTTGAAACTAGGACTAAGGGAACTTATCCCTAGGAGCATCACAACCATGTGGCATGCATGCAAAGGTAGAGTGCTTGAATTGAGGGAGTCTTTCTTGGAGGGTGCTCCACTAGAGGTTGCTTGTGGACCTAATAACACACATGTGGAGGAGGAGTGTTGAGATTGGGAGCATGAATTAGAGGGTGTGCAACTCTTATGATGAGGTTCACTTGACATCTAGAGGCTTATCTCAAAGATCACTCCACTAGGGAGGTGGTTCCCAACCACTTAGCAGCATGTACTCTCTCAGTGGAGGATTACTCCACTTGTTGGCCTAGTCCAGTGTTGTTGTTGGCCTGGTCCTCTTTTCTATAGTTGGATTCCCTTACTAATCTTATTTAAATGGAGGAGAGAGCCTTTGTTATTATGAACTATTTAAGTATGTATTTGTAATATGCATATACCCATCCTAGAATCTTTGTGCTTGTGTGATATAACGGTTGGAAGATTTAGGATTTGTGTGAAGTAAACACTAGAGAAGACTTGGAGTGCTAGGGTTTATCTTGAATTCTTGATGTGAGATATACATAGGGTTTGTGGGATGGAACCCCAGAACAATATTTGTAGCACTTGGATTCAAGTGAAATTTGTGTGATGCATACTTTGTGAATCTCCTTGAGAGTTTGTGGGATGTAAGTGGGCGATCTAGGGGTGGAATTATTGTTGATTCTAATGTGTTGTGGAGCCTTTGGTGTGGATGTATAGTTTTTTGGGATTCTTTTATAGGATTTGTATTGTTGCTTATGGTTTTTGATGATGGTGGATGCTCTAGATAGGGTTTGTGAAGTAATTGGAGAGTCCTTGCTTGGGATGAGCTGAAAGAACTTGTTGTACCAACTTGTGATGAGTATTATAGTTTTATCTTAATTTGTGTAATATTTGAAGTGTACTACCGTTATCCTAGATTAATATGTTGTAGATTTTAAAATTAGGCTTCGGTTTCTCATTTTTATGAGTAGTTTCATGGAATTTGTAATGAGTTCATTTGTTGGGACAATTGAGCTAAAATGTAATGTGTTTTAGCATGCTACATAACTTGAAAATAAAAATCAGTTCAGTGTTGTTTCAAATCTATCCTTATAAAAGTAATTTCATATTTGTGTGTTGATTGCAATTGTGCCCTAAGGGTTGTGATATTCTTCTCTCGTTAAAGCACGTTTTCAATGTCTATCTTCTTTATCTTGGCAAGTTAAAAGTTTGGACATAATTGAAGCGTTTTTTCCCTATATTTAACCATAAAGATGAAATTTTTATGGAATAAGCTATGGGGAAACATAAGTAAATGAGGTAAGAGTTATGAATTTGTTTTCTAGTGCATATTTTTGAAATTTTCACAAAAAGGAGTCATTGAAAAAGTGTTTGTTCACTAGTTGGATAACATTGGATTCAAATAATAGGATGCCTTTAATAGGCCTTTCTCAACCTGATGAGATATTAAGTACCTTAAGGATTAAATACCCAACACATTCAAGAATCCCCTAGGACTCCATAAATCGAAGAACCCAATGGTACCTTAAGTTGTTGGCAAATGCTTGGGTAAATGGAACCTAGTTAGTTGTATCCACCTTAAGAAGAACATGGGGGATGGAATTGTGTTGACAATATGTACATGTGATTCATGACCTCTCAATTAAGTATGTTCAACCCCTACCTCTAAATGCTTCAGTGACTACTTGAAATTATTAGGTGAATCTCATGAAATTAGATCCTTGACTAAGGGTGTGAAACTACTCACTCCCCACTACAACTCTCAATCCCATTATGCCAGTGACTACTTGAAATTATTAGGTGAATCTCATAAAATTAGATCCTTGACTAAAGGTGTGAAACTACTCACTCCCCACTACAACTCTCAATCCCATTATGCCAAGCAGTGGGACATTATAACGTGGTTTCCTAAAAAAATGAAAATCTTTATGACAACTTATGGAAAGTGTGCCCCCTTCTTCCGATTTCCTTGCCACGTTACTTTTGGACATATTTTTGTTGCTCATTATTTTTTTTATGAGATGATATGATTAATATCCAACCATTTTAAATAAGGATTTACCTCTTATTCACTAAATAATATATAATACTTCTATTACATATATTGGACAAACTTACTGATAAGGTTTATTTTAGATGTATGCTTTTCAACGAAAATAATTGAATTGACTTTTTCATGAATGGAAAACTTACAATATGATTAGATGAAAATGAAGGAGCGTTTTAATAAATTATTATAATTAGCACTTGCCCTTAATGGTGCAAAGAGACGTCATAAGAAAATACAATGTAATCTTTATTATGTAATTCTTGAATTACAAACTATCACAAAGCCAAACCTTTAGATTATGTATTAGTTACCTATGAATTTTTGAGATACGAAAAAAAACCTTAATTACATGAAAAAAAAATCATAACTTCCATCTTATCACCTGATCAAGTCTATATAAAACAAAATATTTCCTTCCATTTAAATTTGAAACGACACCATAACTTCCATTGATATAGAACAAAAACCTTTCCACCTTACATTTTGCATTAAACATCTATATCTATTTTTAATTGCATTCTGACTTTTTGCATCAAATGTCTCTATCTATTTTTAGTTGCATTCTAACATTATATTTTAGGAAAATGTCATTATCAAATTTAATGCAATAACGCTTAAAACTTTTAAAATTTGTTTATTTATACTTAAAAAACTTTAAATTTTTTACATGTTATGCTTTATTTTGATTTTAAATTAATGTATTTTAATACAATAAAACATAAAACTTTAAGTTTGTATACTTGTTAATAAAATTTTTACATTTTTTATTATTTGAATTTGACTTTTGAATTTGCTTATTTGTTAAATTGGATGAAAGTCTTTTTGTACATTGACATATGTAATTAGAATCATTACATTATATGCTGCCATTGTCTTTATCTACATTGTTGTAATTAGAACTCTTGTCTTTGTTTGTACTATTGCAATTAGAATGATGGTATTTATTTATATTGTTGCAATTAGAGTTAATGTCTTTATCTATATTGTTACAATTAAAATTATTGTCTTTATCTTTATCTATATTGATACATACAATTAGAATTATTACATTATATGAAAGTCTTAAACTAAAAAAAATTCAAAAGTACACATATATATATATATATATAATTACTTTTAGATAGATAAATTAATTTTTTTTCAATGAATTAAAAGTGTATATAATTATTCCCCAAAGAAAAATAATATTTTTCTATTCAAGATGAACTGAAAATATATCATTTAGATGTTGTAGTATAAAGCACAAAAGTAGAATTGTGAGGTCCTGACATGCAAAAGTTAACAACTAAAATAAACTAACAAAATACACAAGCATTGAAGTCCTTGGCATTACATCCAAGATCTGAGACCAACCGATGCTCCATTGAAATTAATATAAGTCTTCGACCCATTCAGATCGTAGCTCCCCTCTGCAAACTCATACAAATATAACTGAACATGATCCAAAAGAAGAGCTTCCTTGGATAGGCCATCGACAATCGTGTTGAGCTCTCGAAAGTTGTGAATAAATGAAGCTTGAGGGAACCAGACACATTGCTCCTGAATATGCACTACCAACTATTACAAGGCAAGGTTGTGAATTAGAACCTCACATCTCAAGAATTTAATGACCAGTTGTGAATCTCTAAAATCCTGCAGGTGCAAGATACCACAAACCAAGGCAATCTCAACAACTAGAAAATTTCACTAAGTTCACCAAAATTGTTCGTGCCCGTCCCCAAGGAATCCTTTCCTTTGTAATAATTACTCTTAGACTAGTGTAAAACAAAATTGAAACCACAAGTATGTTTCTCTCGCTAGCAGGCTCTGTCAAAATAACTTTAGGCAACCTCTTTATCAATGTCCACTACTATGGGTTCCTAAGGTGAAACTATTTTGTGGGGCTGACTATATTCATGAATCAAAGCCAAAACATGCACCTTTAATCAATGAGACACAAATTGCTTACCTTAAAAAATTGCCTTGTTCTTGAGCAACCATAAACCTCAAAATACTAGGTATGGAAAAGCTCGAAATACTTGAGTCTAACCCTTTGCATGAAGCTTGCATAACACTCCATAATATTGTCTCTTTCCCAAATATTGTCAACCCGCAAATGAAAGCCCACCTCTTACCATATTTGATGTGTAAATAGGTGAGAAAAGTAAGAGAATCTCCTCGATTTGACAACCCTATGCCTCCAAACAAGTGCATAATAGTAGAACATTGTCCACAAAGAGTAAATGACTCAATTTTTCTAGCCCCGCCACTCAAAGATCAGAAATATTCATTTTTCTTTAGGCCATAATAATTTCTCTTCCAAGACCCTCCACTATGAGAAGAAAAAGGTAAGGGGATAATGAAAAACCCTGGCGCAAATACCACCTTGACTTAAAGAACACCAAGCCCAATCCATTAATGAGAATTGCAAAGGTCAGAGTAGAAACACACCAATATCCATCTTACAAGGTCATAACTAGTCCAATATGAACCAACAAAAATCATATAAAAAACCACGACATCCTATCATAAACTTTGGACAAATCAAGTTTGATAACATCCGCTAGGATGTGGGTCAGCTTAATATATTGTAATACTTCTTATGTCGAGCCGAAAACCTCATGTATTGACCTACCTTGCAAGATCTCAAACTACTTTGTTGCCTTGGACTAGGAGAGAAAGGGATTCAACCACACAACAATCACTTCTGTGATAATCAAGTACATGGGATAATTGTATGTTTTTAATCATTGTATGGTTACTAGAGATACCAATTATCGTGCCTTACTCATGTACAATCAATATTTACAATTATAACCTAATTGCATTCAATAGTATGCACATGAGGAACGTTAGGCTTGAGTTTCATGCTTTTCATTTTAAAAGGGGTAAAAGTTTTTAATTTATTGGTTGCATCGCTTGTTGGCCTAACCTTGGATCACCTTAATCCGCTGTGCTATACTGGTCTTATCCCTTTTTCCTAAGCTTCCTAGTGCCTCTAGCCTTAGTCCGGTGAGGGACATTACAGATCTGTTCCCCAGGAAATATGAGGAAAGTGATATCAAAAGGGAAAAAAAAACATTTGACACCGTATTTCCACTACCAAGAAGCTTAACACCATTCAATTGTTGATTTACAGTTATAGTAAAAGTACTATTTAACAAACAATATGTACAACACATATGAAGATTGCTCCATCAATTTTTACTCTATAGTTTTTTGATACAAGCTTCCTATTTCCTATCAAGCCCCATGGTCAGATGGGGGGCTACAAATTCCACCTGCCGTTATAAATTTATTGTTATCACCGTTGAAACCCATTTGACTTAAACATAAAAATAAGAAATTGAACAACATCAACTCATGCCATTATTTACACACATCAATTAAAAAGATGGTTATAAAGCAAATAAACTATAATTTTAATAATAGTATTTTCCATAATTGGTTGAGAGAAGCATGAAATATGTTGAGCTCAGGAGAGCACAAAGGAAACTGAGGCAACATGTTACCCTTAACATCGTTAAGATGATACCTGAGTAACACCACCCGCCCATCATAATGCTCCTCTAACACACAAAATCTCCTTCGCCCTCCTCCATGGTAGCACAGTCATATGCCTTCAGTTCAACGTCATCTTATTTCTCTTTTCTCTCCCATTTCTTAGAAATAAATAGTTTCTTGCGACTGTTCATAAGCACCCACCTTGGTAACTTGAGCACAAATTTGAAATAACTAGAACCATGAGTCCTCGAGTCCGAGGAGCTAGCAGTAGCACGAGTCTTCTCGTCACTATGGTGAAAGTGCAAATTCACTGTAGAAGATGTTTTAACCATAACTACCAAAGCCAACACACATGCGATCGCTAGTAGGAAACCATCCATGCTGGCCACTCAAGTCGTCGTTCTTGCCCCTCCTCCTAGGATACTATTGGAAGCGACATGGCCATGAGATTCGATCCCCATACCTCACAACACAACATAAGAAGATAATTGAATCCTCTTTCACCATGTAGTGAAAACTCTACTAAATTATTTTGTGTAAACTCAAGTGTGGTGCTCTGTATGTATGGGGTTTTGGTCAGTGCCCTTATTTTCAAGGGATTTGGGGCAGCTGCGTGTTTGTTTGTCATCATTACCGGCTTGGGACAAAACTATTTTCAATGATAATTTACGTGCCTTTCCCGTGCGAGGGGATCCATGCATTTGATATACTTGACTATCTGCGAAGTTTGGCGAGCCCGAAACAACTCGCTTTTTGGGGATCATAGACCATCTACATTTTCGGTTTTGGACATAATTCGTGCATGGAATGTTGTGGATGATGGAATCTCTTCCTATAGCTCTCCGCATACGGCTTAGTTATTTTACGAGACACTTTACAGGTACCCGATGGGTTTCTTCGACGGTGCAATGCAACATGGAATCTATGGGGCTGGCATGGTTGTATTTTTATCCCCGGATCATCGTTTCTTTCTCCATTTCAAAGCAGGTAGGGGTACAAACACCAGAGCTGAGCTTTTAGTGCTCTGGGGTTTACTATGGTTTGCAAAGATGGAAAAGTGGACCTTGCTCACATATTTGGTGACTCCTCAGTTATCATCGACTGGGCTGTGGCGAAAGGAGACTTGAGACCTATACTTCTATCTCAGTGGTTACACTGTACAAAGATTCTTATCCATATTTTCAAGGATCTCTCTTTTTCACACATTTACAGGGGTTTCAATCAGCTGGCCGATAGTCTCTCCAAGTCGGCTATGGGACTGATGGACGACATACTTTGGATACAGGAATTTAGGGGTTCACTTATGGTGCGTGACTATAGCATGGACATCTGCCATTAAGTGCTTTCTTGGTGTCATGCCTTTTAATTTGTCTGTTGGTATTTGCAGTAGACTAATCTGTGTAGTTTGTCATCTTTATTTACACTTTTTTGTAACTTGTGGAAAACTGATTTTTTGAACTGAAAATGGTCACTCAGGCTCGAGGACTTGGATCTCTAAAAATATGAAATATTTGACCTGTAGGTTCATAATTTTTTGTTTCTTGAGAAACCTCTTCTCTATGTCACTGAGACTTATGTAATATCGACATGACTTTTCTCATTAATAAAAGTCTGTTTTTTTTTTCGTCTTGAAAAAAAAATGTATGGGGTTTATGGGATTGTTGCAATACAGTTTCGAAACTTCCATAGACCTCTCAAGTAACGCCCCATATTTTGACTAGGCGTGTTTATGAGTTAGCCACCTTTCACTTTATTTTCTTATTATCTGTTCGACTCAGCTAGACAGAGTGAACTATATTCTCGGCATGTTAGACATGATGATATGTTGCTACTATGTTTAGGATGTTACTGTGCCCATGCTGATACTACGGTTATGATGTTATGATGTTACCATCCTCATGATGTTATTTGGTTTATGTGGTTACTATGTTGTAGTTATCACGAGATTCTTTTATTTCATAATGACAGTATATGTTTAATAATCGTCCTGGATGAAATGTGATATATATGATGTGGTATTTATGCTGTGATCGATTTAATGATTTTATGTGATGAAATAAATGATGTTGACAATATGGATCAGACGATGATAGAATGGAAATATTGTTATAAATGTATGGCTGTAAAGTACTAATCTGCAGGACACCGGGGCTATGTAATAGTCGGATACTTGATACGAAGTATGGTATGGCACCTATTTTGCAGAGAGCCTTGTTTACCAAAGTTGATGATACGATTACACAAACCAATAATCTCGAGAGCAACAAAGTATGAGTTGATAAGGGCATAGACCCAGTATGTTGAGAGGGATGGATGTATTGCCCACCCTATGTTTCTATGATACCCGAGGTCGTGGGAGGGCCGTGCTGAGACACGCTCCCCAAGTTGTTGTGATGACGATGGTAGAATGCCTGCTAGGAGAGGTTAGGTCCGCTAGTTAGCCGACGCTACCGCTCTCACGTTCTATGTGGCTAGGTCAGTATAGCTGACATCCACTTTTGTACTAGCAGAGGAAGGATAGGGAGGATGCGGATGCAGGTTAGGATGGGAGGATATTTAGTTAGTACTGTTGAGGGTTGGGTATTCGTTGATCTTGAGTTAGTGGTAGTAGGTAGCTTGCCTTGTACTTGATTGATTGAACAAATGTAATCATAAAGATAATGAAATGAAATATTAAAGGTTAACTGATATAATGACCGATGATGTTTTAGTAATGTTATGATAAATATATATACTTGTTTTGTTTGCATGAGGTATTATTAGTATTAGTTAGTTGTTAAGCATATGAAACATGATGTATGTTTATAGTACTTGTCAGACCTGTGCATACGCTGGCCACGCATGCACATTTTGTACATGTGCGATAGTATCTGTTTACGACATACTTATCAGTATTTAACAATGTTATAAGTTGTCATAGATAACTCAGTTAAGGTTTGGGTAAACGACATGAGTAATAGATGATCGATTTGTTTATGTATAAAATAAGTTAATTAATCTTATATGTAAACATTGTAACGAACAATTAAAATAATTGCCGCCAATTGTAATTCTCGTCAAGTGAAGGTATCGGAAATATGAAGTATAGCGGATAAACATTAATGATGGAAGCGTGTATTATCTAATTGTTAATATTGATTAATTAAACCCTTAAGAGTACTTCGTTTATCAATGAAAGTATGTTAGATTAGTGCTAAGGTACTTATTATTAATTAAGTATGTTAGATTAGTGCTAAGGTACTTAAATCACCATTAATATTTATTATTATTATTATTATTATGATTATTTATTATTATTATTATTATTATTTAACTAATGTTAATAATGATAATGTGTCCTGATTGGAATGACAGAAATCATAAGTGGGTAAGTAAACATGTTTGAATTATTAAATTAATTAATTTATTGTTATGAAACGAGAAAGGAGTATTATTAAATTATTAAATGAGGAAGGTTAAGATAAAACTCAATTAAATTTATATTCATAAATTACTGTCATGTCACAAATCCGATCTGAGATTGGATTTATATATATATATTTATAATTAAAACAAACTACCACTTCAAATTTGAAAGGGTCAACATGATAGTATTTAATTATTATTTATTCAACATATTAAATGGAGGATAAGACTAATATTGAATCCACCGCCTTTGTGAATGTTTTAAATTGAATATTTCAAGAATCATTAAATAATGTACATTCAACCCATCAAATCCAACCTAACTAGTCTTAATACCATTGAACTGCTCGAGAAAAGAAGTACTATAAAATAATATTTATTTATGAATTGGATTGTAAAAAAACAATCAATTTAATGTTTTGGGGGCTCGAGGGTTCTTATGGAGGGCGGTGGAGTAAACAGGAAGGCAAGTGGAGGAGGAAAATGGATCTATAAAGCAATGGTTTCACGGAGATGAGGGGGGTTTGTTTTTGGGAGAAGTACACTTAGTATTTTGATGAAAAGGAGGAATGCCGAGGAGGGGGATAACTCGAAGCTTTGAGGAGGTGGGAAACTGAAAAGAATGAGGTGGGGTTAACTCTTGAATTATGGAAAGGTACTAAGGAAGGATGCTGTCGGGATTATTGGTTTGTGGGCTCGGGGGCTAGGAAACCCGTCGGTTTCCTAGGGCCAGCATGATAAGAGCTGGTCGACAGGGTGGATCATCTATTTTTTGTTACTAAGGCTTGGCAAAGGAGCTACGAAGTCGATAGGGGCAATTTACAACCTACATCGGTCCAGGTATTCTACTGGTAGTTAGAAAAATGATTTATATTTCAATATACTGAGTATTATGCAAGAAATTACAATTATATGTATGTTGTTAAAATTACTATATGTAGGTGCACTGTATGCTGCTAGAAATTTTCTAATCACTAAAATTATGCAGAAAATTAGCATAACGAAAGCATAATGATACTTATTTATTATTGAAATAAAAAGAAGGAAAAACAACTCCGTAGGAGCTGCTTACAAAACTTGATTTCAAAATCTAGAACTTCGGTGGCCTTCCGGTTAGAGGGGCACTGCATCTCACATCAATCAGTGACGCCCCAAACAATTAGCCCGAACAATAAGTTATGGAAAAAAATTAATCTCTAGGTGACAACTAATACCCCACAGGTGCTCCAAAAGATTAGCACAGACATTGGTTTATGGAAAAAAATTAATCTTCGGGTGGCAACTAATAACTCCCTACAGTCGCTACATGTTCCCACAGGGACATACTAATATCCAAGGAACAATAAGTAAATGAGGTAGGAGTATGAATTGGTTTTAAAGTGTAGATTTATGAAATTTTCACAAAATGAGCCATCGAAAAGGAGTTTGTTCACTAGTTGGAAAACATCAAGTTCAAATAATAGGATGGATTTAATAGGACTTGCTCAACCTTATGAGATAGTAAGTACCTTAAAGATTCAATATCCAACACGTACAAGGATCCCCCAACAAGGAAAATTTTAGGGGCGAAATTTATCCCATGGGCTAATTCTAGGGGGGTTTTCCGAAAAAATATTCACCAATTTCCAATTTTTTATAAATTGATTTGCCCAAATTCCATGGGATAATATTCACCAAAATTGTCCAGGAACTATATAAAATGCTTAGAAATTTGAATATTTTTACAAAATATCGCCAAACATTGTATGCTTGGAAATTTAAGAATTAGCAAAATTTTCCAAGTTTCCTACACTTTAAGAAAATTATGGATCCTTAAAATTTTCCCTGTCCCTCGGGACCCCATAACTCCAAGTACCCAATGGATACATTAAAGTGTTGACAAATGCTTATGTGAATGGGATCTAGTTAGTGGTATCCATCTTAAGGAGAACATGGGGGATGGAGTTGGGTTAGTAATATATACATGTGAGTCACGACCCTTCAATTTTGTATGTTCAACCCCTACCTCTAAGTGCTCCAACGACTACATGAAGTTATTAGGTTAATCTTGTGAGATTAGATCCTTGTCTAAGGGTGTGAAACTACTCACTCCCCACTGCTAGTCCCAAGCCCATTGGGCCACTTTTCAAGGAAGTTATGTTTGATTCAAGGATAAGAATGGGTCTTTGACTCACATGCTCTATGTTGGCCTCCTCCAACCAGGCATGCCCTCATACTTGAAACAATACAAAGTGCAACATTTGTTATAGGGTTTGATGTCTAGTATCTCATGCTTGCAAGGTGTATACAACATTTGGTGCATCAATTTTTAACTACGCTTACCAAGTTATAGTCTATGTGTTTGTAACTTAACATCCTACACACACCCATCTCAAATCTTAGGTACACACACTTCAACATATTCCAAAAAAACACCTTAGTGGTCATTCCATGAATGTTGTAGAAATCCATGTGCACACTAAGCTACATTGATGTGCAACCTTGGTGGCCTATGTGCATACACTTCAATATATTTTCCACGAACTTAGCATCTTTCTTCCTACCATTGGAAGGACTATTATATATGCATGATAATAACATATGTGTCAAGGCCAAGAGATCAATAATACTTGATAATTACACAATTACATTGCCTTTGATAGCCAAATCCACACTCTTATAACTAAAATGTCTTGACATGTGTAGAACATATTATAAGAAGCAATCTTCCATTATAATTTCATGCGCAACTTCTCTCAAATACATTATATTGTCTAGACATATAATAATTCTTTTGAATAATACATTAATAGGTAATACTTATATCTATTTCAAATGAAAATAACTTTTAATTTGAAAAAGAGAAAAGCAAAGAAAAAATACATTATTATTAATAAAGTTGAATTAAATTACTAATAAAGTTTAATTAATAAATATTATTTTAATGTTTTTTTAAAGCTTGATATCAATTATTATGATATTTTCAAAAAAGTATAAGGGTTGTGGTGGCTGCCCTATCACTAGGAAACCGGACTAGCCACACATCCATAGTTTTGCAACAATTTTCCAAACATAGTCATGGTGTAGGTTATTGTAGATACATCTCCTTATAGGAGAGTAAAAATTCAAAAAATAGAGAAAACAAAGAAAACTATACTTAGAAGTGGTTATCCTGATGGTACTATCTTGCATATAAATAATAGAAACAAAACTGATCATCCTATGACGGAACCAAATAGTAAACCCAATACTAATTCTTGGAATCATCGAAGATTATAACGGGAGGCACCTCAGAATTTTCTTTGGCATTGCTAGACTCTCCTGAGGGTTGCGCACCTTAAAAACCATACTAGTTGTGGCCCAAGCTATGATGTTCATTTTAGGTCCAAGCTCTATTTGCACCTTGTAAATATGTTGGAGAAGGGCCTTCATTCGATTAAGATGAGCCCACGAGTTTTGGTCTTGATTCAAAGCACCTTACCTTTCTTCTACTCATTCCATTAAGGCCTAACCAAGAAGGGTTTTGGTCTGCCAAAGAAGAGTAAGGGTCTTGACAAATTTTGTTTCCTAAGTCTTAGTCGACCCAACATCCTCAAGCATTTTCCCAAAGTCTGCTTGGAAGGAAGTTGGGTCTTGCTCTGCTTGCTTGCGGGAGACTCAATTCTCCATCTCCCTAATCCTCTTTTGCATTGGGGTCAAAACCATACCATTGAAACTGGCATGGGCCGAATTGTGCTCCTTCAAAACCATCAACATATGCGTGTGGTGGTTACCATGAATATGCTTGCACTTGGTGCAGACCATCGTGTTGCCCCTGTGTCACTTAGTAGGATAGTTCACAAGAGTTCTCTACCCTACGAAGAGCCCTATTACAATGCCAACCTCGAAACATCTACGTAGTCCCTCCTTCCACCACAATAAAACATTATGTCAAGGCATTCGCTTCTTTTGCGCATATAATGGAATGTAGTGGATACCAATTGAGGGTATGTGGGAAAGGAGAGCATACATCACCACCATCATAAACCACGATCCTACGTGTAACTGTAACAACCTGTACTTAATCGAGGGATGGATGGTCTTGGTACCAGGATGAACTTGTAACCCTCGAGCGCCAAGATTATTATTTTGAAAACAAAAAGAAGTCTTCAAAGAATTTCTTAAAAATATATTATCTTAAGAATTCATAATTTACATACTAAAAATAACTAAATTTATATTTATTTCTCCAATGGAGTGAAAAGATGAATCATTGCCTGGGATACTTATACTTTGACTTTGTTCCACTCAATTAGGAACATACTACATGATAAAATATTCATAATGGTTTGGGAATTTCATGACCACTTTAAATTATGTAATGATTATTTGCCCTTCTTACTTTTCAGAGAATATGGTAAACCATATCTTATCATCTCGCTTTTCAACTTTTTGACAACTTGGTAGGGTCTCTCCCTTCACCACTTCCGAATCTCGCTTGTGCTCCTTTTGAAAACTTGGTAGTGTCTCTACGATCATCAGCTTCGACTAGGCCTACAATGTAGTGGAACATTATAATGTGGTTCCCTAAGTAATCTTTATGGTAACTTAAGAAAAGTGTCCCCCCTTCTTCATATTGCTTGATCATCAACTTCGACTAGGCCTACAATGTAGTGGAACATTATAATGTGGTTCCCTAAGTAATCTTTATGATAACTTAAGAAAAGTGTCCCCCCTACTTCATATTGCTCTGCCACTTTAGTGTTGGACAACATATGTTTGAGGCTCTGCTTTTTTTATTTTATTTAAATGAGATCCAACCATTTTAAATAAGGTTTTACCTTTGATTCTTTGATTCTCCCACTAATAGATAATACATTTTTACAGACATGGGACACGCTTCTACAGATGTTTTATAAGATTTTTTTTAAATGTATGATTTTTAATCAAAATAACTTAGTTGACCTTTTCATGGATAATAAATTTACACTGTGATTAGATGAAAACTTTTAATACATTATAATTATATTGTAGGGTTAGAAAAAGCATTTATTATTATAGAATAGGGTTATAATATCTTAATTTTTCATCTTAAGGTAATGTATTTTTTTCAAAAACATTTTGGTCATAAATTGAATACATTAAGGTTTATTTGCATTTTTGTATATCGTATTTGTGTCTAATTGTTGTGACCTTTTCTTATCATGTATTAGATTTATTTATCTTTTTACATTACATTGTGTACTTAATAATCCCTTGTATCCATATTTGTTTTTTAAATGGTTCCATAATTGTGTCCTTGCATCACTATTTATGACTCGAGTTGTCTTTGTGTTTCAATTTATGTTGAGGTATTCCTTTGTGTCTATATTGGTGTCACATTTTGCAACCTTGTGGCTCAAGTCACATCCTATCTTGTGTCTTCATATCCCAGTTTGCATCCCAACTAACCATAACATCCCAATTTGTGTCTCTTTCATCCCAAGTAAGCATGGCATCTCAATTTGGATATGTTGGGACACGAATGGAGATGCAAATTGAGACATAAAAAGTGTTGTGTATCCCATTTCAATGGCATGCATGCCCTTTCTAGTGTGATATATACCATTTCCAATGTGGGATTTGAACTCTCAACCTATTAATGCTAACCCAGTGACTTAACAATTACCCCACATCTCTACTTTGTAAGCAGTAAGGTAATTATTATTTTTGTTATAATGTAAATTAAATTATTGGAATGACACATAAACTTCTTGACACCATAACTTTTCACTCTAAAATATGATTAAGGTATACAATAACTCATTGAAAATATTTTGATGAATTATATATAAATGCAACACACATAAGTAATTCACCCTAAGTATTGTGCATATAAGCGACCCACTTGTGCAACATATATAATGCACTTAAGAGTTGCTCTATGGTAAGCTATGCACTTAATAAATTTGGTGTAAGTGATGCACTTAAGTAAAACAATTAAGTGACACACTTAAGAAATACACACAATCGATGCGCCATAAGTCACACACATAAGCAATCTACGTAAGTGTTGACTCCCTCAAGTGATGCACATAAGTGACATCACACCATATTAAGAAACACACACAGAGATGCACCATAACTAGTAACACATACGCAATACACCATAACTAGGGACACAAGATACACACCATAATAGGTACACACAAGTGACACACACAATCATTGCACCATAAATGACACACTTAAGTGATGTACTCAGATGACACACAATGCAAAATATTAACCAACATACATAGTGATGCACCATAACTAGTGACACATAAACAATGCTTAAAAGTGATGAACATAAGTGACACACTCTATGTGACACACTTAAAAAATGCACTTAAGCACCAATACAAGTACATAAGTAACACACTAGAAACAATACACATAAGCATCCCACTCACACACTATAAGAGACACACTTAAGCAATGCACCATATAAAACGATACATTTAAGTGACACACAAGTGATGCACAATAAATTATGCATACATATAGTGGTAGAAATCTCTAAGAAGATATCTATGGAACTACTATCATATATTCACCAAACCCCAACCATGACAATAGTTCAATGCCTTTACTTATGATAAAATGTAGTAAAAACATAAAGACAAGAAAATTAAGAAACAAGAAACTAGAATGTGAGAGTAAGGAGAGTCAAGTTGAAAACAAAAAGTTAATTTCTCAAACCATTGATCCTTCATACAAATTCAACTTTAAGCATGCAATATGTTAGTGGAAATCTATCAAGAAGAAGATCAATATGAGATGTGAATTGGGATACAACTAAGGATGCAACTTGGAATGAAAAAAGATGTTTGAGCATAATTAAAGAAATTATGGACACAATGGGATGCAAAAGGACACAAAAGTGGATGCACAAGGAAGCCAAAAACACAAATGTGACTAAAAATGGGATGTAAGACCTAGAGGGATGTCAAAATAGGGTCATGTGTCCCAAATGTAATTTTCCTACCATGTAGTACACATACTACACACAAATAGGAAGGGTAGTGTGTTCCAAATGTAATTTTCCTATCCTACCATGTAGGACACTACAAACCTATATTCTAGTAATGATATAAGATATTATGGAACACATTAGGATGCAAAAGGACACAAAAGTGGATGCACAAGGAAGCCAAAAACACAAATGTGATTGAAAATGAGATGTAAGACTTAAAGGGATGTCAAAATAGGGTCATGTGTCCCAAATGTAATTTTCCTACCATGTAATACACATACTACACACAAATAGGAAAGATAGTGTGTTCTAAATGTAATTTTCCTATCCTACCATGTAGGACACTACAAACCTATATTCTAGTAATGATATAAAATATAATACTTAACTTTTAACATCATAGGAGAGTTATAAATAAATAGAATATTGTCTACTTATGATCTTTACATTAAGTGAATGCATAATAGGAAAATTTAACTACATAGAAAATGACATGTTTCACGTAAAAGGGGATGATCAAAATTGGCCCATAAATTGTTGTCTTGAGATAAAACATATGTCCATTGATAGTGATGCTATAGGTTGCCAAAATACTCTAATGATGAGAGAGATGGTGCTACTATTGAGTATGATGGGTGTATTGTTAAAATGGTTGGGATTGATGAACCTACGTTACATTTAGTTTCTCTAATCCATCATCATATTACATTGAAGGCCAATTACGATCCATCCGTGAATGTGTAGATGAAGAGTGTAGCTTCATATGCTTAGTGAGATTTCGAGTGTTGGAGTTGGTTGTGTGAACTAGGCCTTTAAGATCTTCAAATTTTTATAGAAAGATAATTTTTGTTTTAAAAAAATGTGTAGAATATTACGTTGAAAGAGCATATTGACCTCAAGGGATGATGGTCCTATGTTATGCAAGGATGGAGTTGGAATAACATGTTATGATTTTGGGTAATGACTGAATTTACAAAAGTTCATGGAGGCTATATACGGTGAGTTGTTTTAGTTTCAAAAAAGTCAAATTGTTGTATTTGATTTAAAGTTCATGGAGGCTATATAAGGTGAGTTGTTTTAGTTTCAAAAAAGTCAAATTAGCTTGTATTTGATTTAATTTTTAAGGAATGGAGATAAACATTGGCTAAAAAAAAGTTATTATTGAAGTTTTTTTTTTAAAGAGGTGGGTTTTACTCTAACTATATAACCATTGGATACCAAATTGGAGGTATTTAAAAGTTGATCCAAAGCAATCTTAAAAGTAGGAAAATCTCAAAAAAAAACTATTTTGTTCTTTCTTGAACTAATTAAATTCGTATGAGTATTTGCACTATGGCTTGTATACATCCTTACAATGATATGTTCTTAACCCTAAAATTATAGAGAAACATAATAGAATGTGATAAAATACCATAGTGGAATAAAAAACACAAGAGGGAAATAGATAGAACCTAAGAAATAACTTTTGGATTAGTGATCTCCAAAAGAGAGAGCAGTGTTCACTTTCCTCTTTGACGAGGAAACCTCATATGAGTAGAGATCTAAATACAATAATGATCCTAGATCACATTACACAACCTTCTACTCTATATATAGTGCATCAATATAAAAAACCCTAACTACCTCTAGTCCCACTATTAAAGAGGGCCTACCACCAAGTGGGTCTTAATTAATAAAGAGACCATTTTGCATTGAGTAACTATCAACTAACTATCTAATATGGGTTAGGGTAGGGTCCTAACATGCCATCTCCTTCAAAAGAAATTTTTTCATCAAAGTTAGATATGGAGAAATTGCTGCAAAATGGTTGATGATTCTGAAGTAGCATCTTCTGGCTCCATATCCTTCCATTGAATGTGAACTTCATGGATAGTGTGCTAGCAGAGACATCACTCTCGAGTGGAAAAAATATCTTATGGTTGAATCCAAATGGATCCTTTTTCATCAAGTTTTGCTAAGGTATTTTGAATTTGTCAATTTTTCCCCATAACATTCTTCAAATAAGAAACATGAAATACTACGTGAAACTTGGAGTGTGTTATAAGGGCCAATTTGTAAGCCACCTATCCAATGCATTGTATAATATGATATAGGCCATACAATTGTGTTTCCAACTTTTTATGGCATTTATCTTTGAGAGATGTCTGCTTATAGGGTTGGAGACGAAGCAACACCCGATCCCCTAATTCAAAGGAACATTCTAAGTCATGTTGGTATACCTATTGTTTCATGTGATTATGCGCCTTAGTCAAATTTCCCTTAAGGATAACGAGAATGGATTTGCAACTATGAAGAATAATATCCATTGCATGCACCATTGAGGTCCCTCGGATATATAAAACTATTAAAGGTGGTTCTTGGCCATAGATTGCTTCGTATGGGTCATTTTTGTAGCATCATGGTAAGTGGTATCATACCACCATTCAACCAAGGTAACCATTTCTCCCACTCATGCTTTTTTTATGAATCAAAACATCTCAAATAGGTGTCTAGACACTTGTTTACTGCTTCTGTTTGGCCATCCATTTGGGGATGATAAGCAATGCTCATTTACAACTAGGTTCCATGTAGCTTGAACAACGCTTGCTAAAATTTGTTGGTGAAAGTGGGATCACTATCCAACACAATGAAAGTGGGCATACCATGGAGCTTAAAGGTTTGATCCTAAAAAAATTGGGCATCAATTGTTGGAGTAAAGGATTGTTGTAGGGCACAAAAGTGAGCATATTTGGAAAGTCAATTGACTACCACCACGATAATTGATTTGTTGAATGTTTTTGGAAGGCCTATTGTAAAATCCATGGAGATGTTTGTCTGAATAGTGGTTGGGATTGGTGATGGCTGCAATGCACTTGGAGTCTTCACTATATCCCCCTTGTTCCTTTGACATGTGTCACATTTAGTCACAAAATTATGGATATATTTTTCCATTCCTTCCTAAAAGAAAGATCGCTTGGTGCATTCATAGGTTTTTGGAAATCCTGAATGACCTACTATAGGAGATTAATGCAATTCTTCTAGTATCTTATTTTTTAAAGTTGAATTTGGTACCAGGAAAATGCGACCTTTATATTGCAAGATCTCATGTCACCATGTGTATCCTTTGGGAGGATTGGAGTCCTCTTGAATTCATTTGATGAGATGAGGCACCTCATTATTGGTCAACCACTATGGTCGTGCTTCTACTAACCATTATGGTACTGGTGAGGATAAAGTAAGTAGAGTTCCATATTCCTCATATTTTCTATACACGACATATTTCACCACATTGTATTTTCCCTTTTTATATATGATCTCATAATCATACCCTAGTATCTTAGTGACCCACTTACACTACTCTGGAGAGGAAAACCTATATTCCAAAACATAAATTGTGATGATCTAAAAATTTCTAACAAAGAGACATGAGCACCAAATTTCAACTACATGAAGGATGACCATCATCTCTTTCTCATAAGTCAATTTACCTAATAGCATAATTGTTTACTAGTGAAGGCCAGGGGGCACCCTTATTGCATGAGTATTTCTCCCAAACCATATCTTGATGCATCACATCTAGTACAATTGTCTTTTTGAAATTAGGTATGGCTAAGATTGACATGGTACACATAAATTCTTTCAAAGATGAAACGTATTGCTTTGTGGCCTCGATCCAAACAAAGCCATTCTTTTTTAGTAGGATTGTTAATGGGGTAGCTATCTTCCCATAATTCTACACAAGATTTTTGTAGCAACATGTGAGCCTGATGAAGTAACATATGATTTTCAATGTTTTGGATTGTGACCAGCCTTGGATAGACTCAATTTTCTTGGGATCCACTCGTTCCCCATGTTGATTGACAAAGTGACCCAAATATTTGACTTCAAAAGCACCAAAAGAAAATTTGGACCTCTTGAGAAATAATTGAACTTTATCAACAATTTCCATGTGTGCCTGCCAATTTGCATTATAGATCAAGATATCATTAAAGAATACCCACAAAAAGTGGCATAGTAAGGGTCAAAATATCTTGTTCATGAGGCCTTGAAAGGTGGATGGGGCATTGCAAATTCCCAATGGCATCCCTAGAAACTCCCAGAAACTCATATTGGTCTTAATGTGTGTGGAAAGTAGTCTTAGGGATGTCAACTTGCTTCATTATGATTTGGGCGTATCCAGAGTGGCGATCAAAACACTGAGCCCAAAAGAACCATTGACGAATAAAACTAGATCACTTAAAACACAACAAACATGTAAATGTACATGACATACTTAAGGCAAATTTTGCCTCAATTGAAGGCCACTAGAAAATGACGATGAAATGAATGACCATCGCCAACTTGAAATGTAGTTGCAAGTACACCAAGAAAATAAATATGTTGTGGTGGAAGCAAAGGCCATGAACAAAGAGCCATATAAAAAACCACCACACAACACTCCACTCCAAAACACTATCACAAACCACAAATACTCTATCACAAAATAGAGAAACCGACCCATAGGCCAAATAATCATGAAAATCCAATATAGAGCAAAAAACTCACATCTATGAAAACACTTTAGAGTTGTAAATGCACATACCTCAATCAAGTGTCATCTAAACCAAAGGGCACCGACAAACAATGATGGAACGAATCACCATAACCAAACTAAAAAGTCCTTCATAGCTGCTCAAGAAAATGAATACCTTGTGATGGAATCAAAGGGCATACGCAAACAACTAGACAACAAATAACTGCACGACACTATGCTCCAACACACAAATCTAGACCACAATCACTACGTCATAACTAAATACTATGTGTAGACAACCAAACAACATAACATTGCACATTATTGAGCTCTAGAATTCAAATCCAAACAATAAATCCTATGCTCCAAGAACTTAAATGCAAACTTGACAAAAACCACAAACTGAGAAATAGAAGCACCACCTAGCTCAAATACCCACAACACATCAAAGTAGCCTATGTGATATATCCATTTAACAACAAGGAAATGAATGTAGATCATTGAATACATTTATAAGCACTAAATACACCATAACATCAGCCACCACCACCCTCTAAACTACAATTCATAAAGCCGATATTACCATTAAAACATCACATCATTAAACAGATAAAATAGTTAAAAAAAATTCTTAAATATAAAAATTGCAAAACATTACAAAACCAAAATTTATTGCATTCCTTACATGACATAGATTAATTGCCAAAAGTATAGTTAATGTATATCCCCATAAAACATAATAAAATTAAATAATTAATTATTATTTTAAAGTATTAACCCTTGAAGTTTTAACATGGCAGGGTAAGAACGCACCATGCACTTTCAAAATTTGTAAAACATCTTTAAACAATCTAGGCAGAAGAATCCTAGTTGGCCCTATAAAATAATTACCTTCATATTTATCTCTCATAGTCTTCGTCTTGAGAAAGGGTTAATCATTGTGGGACACCTTGCTTTTGAGTTGGGTTCCACTAATTTTGGAAACTTCATGAACACACTCTAAGCTAAAAGCTTCATCATGGTTTGGAAACTTCAACCCTTTTACATTTTCTAATGATTATTTGCCCTTCTTACATTTGAGGCCATATTGTAAACCACATCTTACGATCTCGCTCTCCAATGTTTTGAAAACTTGGTAGGGTCTCTTTGATTACCACCTTCGAATCTCTCTTTTCGACCTTTTGTTAACTTGGAAGGGTCCCTTTCATCACCATCTTCCAATGTTATGGGACATTATAATGTGGCTAAGCAAGTGAAAATCTTTTTGTTAACTTGGAAGGGTCCCTTTCAGCACCATCTTCCAATGTTGCGGGACATTATAATGTGGCTAAGCAAGTGAAAATCTTAATGATAAACTTATAAGTAGTAGGGTGATTATTATTTTTTTTATATTGATTAAAAAGTTGAAATAATAATTAAATAATTGAAATAATAATTACATAGTTGAAATGAGATATTAACTTTTGATACTATAACTTTTTATTCCAAACTTTGATTAAGTTGCATAATAGTTCTTTAATTTTTTTTCATTAATTATACAAAATAAAAAGATAAATGTCTTTTTTCATGATTTTCAAAAAGTTCAAACACATAAATGACACACATAAGTGATTCATAAACAAGAGCTACGAGGTGGCAATGTCAGAATTAATTATACAATATAAAAAGATAAATGCCTTTTTTCATGATTTTCAAAAAGTTCAAACACATAAATGACACACATAAGTGATTCATAAACAAGAGCTACGAGGTGGCAATGTCCCTGACATTGCCAACTACTTTATTTGCTTGAAGTCGGAAAATCTAAGAGTAGCATTTTCTAGTCTACATCAACACAAACAATTTGAGTAATGATGTTTGTTCATAAAAGTTCATGTGTTTTTTTATTTGATCAATATGTAATAGTACTCTTAGAAATGATAAAAAAAACCTTGGAGATAATCATTTGCATTTTTTCCCTTTAAGATGTAATAATGTACACTCTTAGAAATGACAATAGCAAGAATCTTGCACATAATTATTTCTAATAGTGTGCACTATTAGAAATGACAACAAGACTCTTGGATAGTCAAGGATACGGTGGTCCGTTGGTGGGGATAGATGGATTTCATTCCATCCACCCGAGTTCAATTCCGTCGAGACATCTTCTGGCTTGGATGGCCGGTTGACGGTTTGCTCGACCTACCATTCACGATATGTGAGGAACTTTTTTGAGATTTCCCGTGCGTGTTAGCTTTCCTTGATTCCTTCCGAATAGCAGGAAGGTGATTTTTCTGGTGAAAAAAAAAAAAAACAAGACTCTTAGATATAGTCAATAAAGAAACTTAAATTTTGTTTAAAAACCTAACAAATAACAAGAATCTTGGCGATAGTCAACCAAGAATTTTAAATGACATAGCTCTCACCATAATTCTACATTTATTGAAATACCCAACCCCCTTTATAATTATGTATCTACTCCTATGATTAATGTGGACATTTATTTAAGCTTCCCCATGGTGCAGTTAAACAATTTGTGGAATTGCATCGACTAGTTGTCACAATGATTCTCCACACAAGAGGTAAGGGTAAGTTGTAACTTTGTGGAAAAGCTACCTGCCTCATAGGGTCATTCAAATCTGAAAACCAACATGCAATTATTTGACCATTGTTGCCAAAATCACAAGCCTCGTTTTCGAGACTACCATTGTTGCCATAATCATCGGCCTCATTTTGAGATTCAAACTAGGCAAATGTTAGATGAGTCCATTTCATTTCAGAGATATTAAATTGCACATGATAATGGTTCTCCATTACATGCAAACAAACACGTTGCGCTTGGATGAGTCCCTTAAGAGATATCAAATTGCACATTATAATGGCTCCCATTACATGGAAACAAACACGCTGCACTTGGATTATACACAAACAAACATGTGCAATTTTAACTTGTTTCCAATAAATTGATTGAAGCTCGCACCTGGTCCAACTCATTTGTCTGCTATTTTGTGTTATTCAATGTGTACAACATGCATAAATGAGACATGGTGTCTCATGGACAACAATGGTTGCAGTGTATGCACACAATGGGCAAATTGATGAAGTCTTGAAGCAAATACCCCTCTCTATGACGGTTTGGTTGGAGCATGGGACTTGGCAGTATGTAGGGGGATCAGACTAGGATTTCATTTGTTCTTCGGTTTGTTCAATCTGTTTGTAGCGGTATCGTTTCCCTTTGTCTCCAACTTTGGAGGGGCACTGGGAAATAAGCAACTTTCCTCACTTATGTGTACCCTTGCTTCATGTGGCTTTTCATCAAAGCGTCTGGTGCCAAGAAGATGGGATTTATGTGGTATATTGTCAACTAATGGAGGCCTTGTTTAAGCAATTAGTCTCTTTCAAGATTCAGATTACTGATTTACACGAGTTGTTGTTGATATAAAGTAATAATGTGTTGGAATCAAATATGGTGACTGCTTAGAAAAAAAATGATTAACTAGCTACAATACTAATTTGCAAAAAAAAAGGATTAAACAGTGAGCTGGAGAAATGAACAATGCATAGAGGTGTATTAGAGCAGGGCTCTAATGGTTAGATAAGCTTTTGTTTTATAATTATTTTAGTCTCAGCATGATTCACAAATATGCAAAGCCTTAGAGGAATCATTTATGTCTTAAGTCCAATGAAGGGACAATATGTTCAGGTGGGTTATCTCAATGACTTAAGGACACCAAGCTGTACATAGTGAGGGGGGAAGGTGGGGGGAGGAGGGGGAAGGGAGGGGGCGACGGGAGGAGGGGGAGGTGGGGGTGGGGGAGGAGGGGGAAGGGGGCACGGGAGGAGGGGGAGGTGGGGGAAGGGCTTGCGAAGGGAGGGGGCACTAGGAGGAGGGGGAGGTGGGGGGAGGGGGTGCGAGGAGGAGGGGGAGTTGGGGGAAGGTGGGGTTTGATTTTTTTTTTAAATTTGTTTTTTATATAGTTTAGGGAGGGTGGGTTTGATTTTAATTTTTTTTTTAATTTGTTTTTAATATAGTTTATGGGGGTGGGTTTGATTTTAATTTCATTTTAAAATTTGTTTTTAATATAGTTTAGGGGTCTAGGTTGTATTTAAAAAAATTATTTTTTAAAATTTTGATTTATATAGTTTAGGGGAGGGTTAGGTTTCATTTTTTTTTTAAATTTTGATTTTTTTAAAAAGTTGTATTATATAGTTGGGGGGGGGGGGGGGGAGGGTTAGGTTTTATTTTAATTTAAAAAAAATTTGTATTATATAGTTTAGGGGGGGTTTAAGTTTTAATTTTATTTTAAAATTTTTTATTATATAGTTTAGGGGGGTTAGAGGGAAAGTTTACCTTTTTTTTAATTAATTATTATATATGTGTGGGGGGTTTAGTGGGTAGGGGGGGTATTTAAATGTTTGTTGATTGTATTTTAAAATTCTACCTTTTGGATATAGGGAGAATGACATCAAGAAAGATATCTGTAAACTTTTATGGATCAAGAGCGGCGATGATTGCATCGAATAAAACAGTTGAGGCATTTGAGAATGTTGAGCCTCAAGACGAAGTTTTTAACTTTGATGATTTAAGAATGAAGAACGCTAGAGAATGGAAACATGCAGCAGAAGAAGACATATTAGACTATCATTGGCATATGAAGGAAAAATATCAAGGCAAACTAGAAAGTATTCACTTATATTCTTCTGCATTTCCATATATCCAATCAAATTACCATCCATTGGGACTGTTGATAGATATATTTGTGATGCCCGGTATAGAAATTGTTTATGCACAAGTGAAACAAGCCATGACCTTTGCCAAAATACGATATTTTTTGAAGATTTCAAAATATAATGTTCAAGAAAATTTCACAAAATTTTGTCAAGGGGTTGTGCATGAGATTGAGAGCGGGAGAGTAAGTTTGAATATTGATATTATTCTTAAATTGGTTTTGTTATAACTTGGATATCACAATGTAATAGATTTAATATGATAATGTTTTTATTTTGCAGTATTTTTCCATGTCGATTTCAAAAATGTTGAATGGAATTTATTATACAGAGGACAATCCTATGGATGTCGTTGTTCAAAAGGGACCAGAAGCAAGGAAGAAGAAACAAGTGTCAAATGTTCAAAATGAAGAAGTACAAGCACAAAGAGGAAATGGCATCTGACAATCAAATCAGGTACCTAGAAGGGTTATATTTAAACCTTCATCTCGCCCAACTGAACATATTTAAATGGTTGCAAATGAGCTTGCTACTCCTGTTGGTAAGAGTAACAAACAATTTCGTAAAATAAATATGGTTGAGGGTGTTTCGATTCCTGTTGAAGGCGTTGTTGATTTAGAAGGAACCTTTTCAAATCAGAAAAAAACAAGAGATCTATTTTTACCGAAGCCAATGTTATTCCTGAATCTGGGAGTGAAAATTCTGGGGGCAGTAGGGAAATCATTACTCCAAGTGCTGATCTAGAGGATGGCATTGTCAAGTCATCAAAAAATGTCATTCGAGGTCGATTGCAGAGGGATAAATTGGTTAACAATGGACATACATTTGAGTTGAATGTGAATCAACTTTATAGACCCACAGAAGGGCAATATCAATTTAGAATTAGAAAACCACATCACTTGCATATTCAGAACTTGAAAGCATTGATGAGGCACAATCCCTATGCACATGTGGTTGACTACCTAGTCCTTGTTGACCCGAAAGATGTTCCTACTAGAGATGAATTTGATCAAACAAGATGTTTTCATTACAAATATTATGTTCTTGGGGAGAATGGTTCTGTAGAGGCAAGAAGAGAGTTGATGCAAGAATATCCCAATAACACTATTTTTGAAACAGTTAAATGCATCATTTATGTTGGTTTAACAGATGTAGAAGCAAAGTTGTTGGCATGGGATCATAAAACATATAGTGAATATAGTTGACAATGAAATTTATTCAAAGGGTGAGATTTATCCACAGTGAATTTGTGCAAATATGTGGTGGGGAAAAATCTAGATTTGATGCAAGTTTTTGGAGACAATGTTGTCTGGAAATAGGTATCCCTATTAAAGAGGATAATGTGAAACAAAAAAAATGCTAAAGGAAGTGATGCATTCAGAGCTGTAGATTCATATTTCCAGTTGGAATCCATAGTTGGTAAAACATGGGATTTGATTGATGACATATTTATCTTGTGTGATAATATTGGCATAAAAAATCAGAAAGTGAAAAAAAGTAAAGTTGTTCCATGGAACGGTGGTAAGACAGGTCATGACGTCAAGAGCCTGCCAGAAGACATGATTATTACACCTTGGAGAACAATACAAGGTGTGAAGGATGAAACATTAATAGCTACAATACTATCACGGGTAAATTCAGGTGAATTATCCATGGAGGAAATGTGCAGCGAATTTGACAAGTAAGTTGATGTTTTTTTATGGTACGATGTTTTGTTCTATAGTTTAACATTTTTGTTATGTTCTAAGTATTATGTTATATTATTATATATGATTGTAAACATAATTTATAATTTCATTGTATAGTCACAAGGTCTACATGAAAATACAAGAGGAGATGGTTATAATGTTGAATGAGAAGAGTTGGGATGATTTCAAATGCAACTATCCAGACTCAAGCTCGATAGAAACCTTAAAACAATTTTTTGTTACATTCAAGAAGGTATGTTGATCTATGATACATACTATTTTATTTATTTGCTAATTCAATTCATTTCTATTTTATTACTTATTGAGATAATTTTCATTTGAAGATGCCAAAGAGGGGTACAGATAGAGTACCAGAGTCCTTCAAAATTCATATCCAAAGAGCCAAAATAGAAGGATAAAGGAGACAACATCTTGCAAACGTTGAAATTGATGATACACTTGATCATTATATTTGGAATGGGCTTGACAGTGTGCAATATAAAGTCATTTTAGGTGACTGTGCAAACATTGCAAATCTTGTTCCTAAAAAGGAGTACGCACTAGTGATTGTAGATATTCCTCATGGATACAATATCCGAAACACTACTTATGATTGTGAGCCTTATACTTGCCAATCAATCAATAAAGTGGTTTCAGGATTTGTAGATGTCACAACATCACCACTATGGAGATTTATTGTTTTCCATTCAGACATGCAATTAGGGGGTTGTTGACATCCTTCAAGGGTAAAGGAAAAACAAGGAAGCAACTTTATTGGTAATATATTTGCACTATATTATCAAGTTTTTGAATTTATAAATCAATTATAATTATTGATAAGTTATAATTAATTTTTTTATATTTTTGTTACAGGAAAAAGCCTAATATTCGTAGCTCCAACAACTATCCATTTCTGACTGATATTGAAAACATACATCTTGCAACTTGGACAAAAGATAATACTTATGAATCTCTTTTAATCAATGAAAAGATTGGAGGAAAATATAGTCAGTTGTTGAGTTACAATGTGAAGTTAAAAAATTAACATATGAGGAAAGGGATTTGAAAGGAGTGACTGTAAACATCTATCAAAAGCCACAAGCATTGATTAATTATCTCATAGATACATTTTCAAGAGAAGGAGATTGGGTCTTAGATTTGTTCTAGGGCTCATGTAAACTTTCTCATATTACATATGAAATCATATTTCAAGTTTCATTGTTTTTTTATTCTTCAATATTTTATTGTTTTAAAGTATGCTTCTTTATGTTATTTGACTTAACTTTATTTTTGTTTTTGGTGATTAGGTACAACAATAGCATGCTCCTTACATAAAGGAAGAAATTGCATATCCATTGATAATGATCCACTGTAATGTAATTACATCAAGCAAAGAGTTAATGCTATTCAAGTTCTTCCAAATGAACTGCAAGAAGTTGGTTTGAAGAAAGGAGAGTTTAGCGCAACACTTGTGGCAAAGATGTCAAAAGATCCTCAATATCCATTAGGAGGGGTGTTTGGAAAGGAGCATTTTGGGCATCTTGCAGACATAGAAGACCCAATGGAAGAGGAAATTGATGTCCCTGAGGAAATCCAAGCTCCATAAAATTCCAATTTTGATGAGGGATTTGGCCTACACGATATTCTTGATTAGTTTCATGTCTTGAAGAAAATGTTAAATTTGACAATTTTTTGATAAGATATATTAATAATGTTTTGAATTTCAGACTTTATTTTAGAAATAAAATTTCTATATATAATGTGTTTAATATGTTTTTTACAAATATAGGGTATATTTTTTCTTGAATTTACGTGAATCATCACTTTTTTGAAAATAATATGAAATAGTATCATTTTTATAGAGAAAATCTCTGAAAATTCATTGAAAATGGTTTTAAATGTGTTTATTTTCTGGAATTTTTTACAATTTTGTCAATAAAAATGTCTTATTTTATAGAAAAAAATTGCAAAATGAATATGTTTTTCATTATAAATTGCTTATAAATGTATGTTATTTTGTCAAATTTCTAAAAACACACTTGAAAATAGAAATAAAAAATATTTTACGACAAAGATAATTCAAAGGCCCAAAATCCCGCGGGGGCCATCTCAAGTGGTAAAGATGAGAAGTTGTAATTGGTTGTAAATGGAAGGTCACATGTTCAAATCCCCCCAATCTTGTCGTGTGCCATGGTTTAGGCCCTGTGGTGCACCTAGGGGTATAGGGGTAGTGATATTGGATCCTTGGACCCAGTGTCATGCAACTACCAACCCAACTCTAGTTGTCGATTCCCCTAATACAAAAAAAAATCAAATTAAATGCGTGAAAAAATGCCTCAAAATGAAAATGTGTGATACTGGTATCAACCCTTTTTGAAATGGAGGTAAAAATAGTTATTAAAATTAGGAGAGAGAAAAATGAGAATTGGTACGAGTTCTCATTTCATAGTATAAGTGGTTATTAATCATATGTAAAACCAAGCATATCTAGATAAATCAAGCAAATATAAATCAAGCACATAAATGTAGACTAATGATTAATTATCTTGGAACCCCTTTATTAAGAAAACCAAACCAACATCCCGGATGCGAGTGCTAGCTCCAGGAAGACGGGACAGGATCACATCCACATGACACCTGGCCCCAGGATCCCAAGATGTTCCCTTGTTGACGTAAGTCATGCGACGTTAAGGATTTAGGCTTTTTATTATGCTTGTACTCAACATCGTCTCAATCACCCTGGACACCATGACGATGGACCTCAGGCATGCGAATTGCAGGCTCATAGCTCTAGGCATAGGACTCTTGTCATCCTGCTCGATGCAGCTCACTTTTCGGGTGATTCTCTAGGCTCCTTATGCTCTCGGATCCAAGCTTTCAGCGCTCCATGTTTTTAGTGCTCTCAACTCCAGGCATACTCACTCCTGCGCTTGCTCCACCTTCGTGATGACCATTATGGGAAGAACCTAGGGGGCCAAGACCAAGAACAAGAAGAGCGAGAACATTCCAGAGGATAATCCCATGTGGAAGGGATATGGACCCGAAGTCTCCATTCCAATTCATCTAATGCTGGACAACTGGGAGGCCAAAATCATTGCAGACACCATGGCACTGGGAAATCCGGAGCAGATTTGGGACCCATATTAGTTAGTAAAGAATATGATGGGGTAACTGATGGAGGATATGCAGTCCAATTCGGCCTCTGCACGCCATGCCACCCAATCCCTACACGCAACTCTTCCCAACTGGTCGTCCACTCTCGGCACCTTGGAGAACACGTATTGCTGGGAGTCTTACGCACCCACTCGTCCCTTCTATCATGACTTCCGCTCTGGGAGCACCACCCCTGGATCCAACTCATCTACAACCATATTTGAAACCCACCGCGACACTCTGACTACTCCGCTCGTATTGGACATGCACAACCCAGGTGGCATTTCCTTGGCCATGACGCGCAGCAAAGACCCCCTAATTGGAAAGGAAAGGCCACAAGCCTCCTTCCCCATACCCATCTCCTTGGGCCCAATCTTGGAAAAGCGTACTCGGAATGAGCCAACTGGATTTGTCCCTATCATGCCCAGAAAGACCACTCCTCTACTCGTCAAGCACCCAGCTCACGTCACTCTCCAGCCGCTGAAAGCCACGTCAACTCCTGGGATAGCTGCTTCAACACCTGGGATTGTTGCACCAATTTCTGCAAATGCTTGGAAGGATAACGCTATATACAATTGCCCCTATCCTGGAGGAGACGTCGTCAGCAACTAGTTAACAAGGTTTTTTTGTTGTCTCCTGTATATTTTTTCCTTATCTAGTTATGCACAGGCTACTGTAGGCCTCTATGGCTATGAACTCTCTACATTTCCACTAGGGTCTCCCCACTATGGACAGGGATTTTTTGCACTACACTGTTTTGAATTTCCATAGCACTTTTGATAGATACGATTTGCACCTTTGGGTAAGAACACAAATGACTGTAACTCTTATTGTATTTCTATTAAACTAATATAATTTGCAGCTTTTACAAAAAAGAAGAAAACCAAACCAACACCCAATAGATATCTATTAGCCTTTGCTAATTTGACCAAGTCATGGCCAATCCAACCAACACCAACCACTTAAGACATTTTATGATGGAGTTTTTCAAGCCTTTAAATAGGCTTCATCACATACTAATACCATGGTATGCCAATGAGTTAGTTAAAAAAATTAAAACCTAGACCCAAGGATTTAGTAAGAAAAAATTAAAGCCTTTACCTAAAAATCATATTTCTATGCTTTGGCATTAAGCAACATTATAATACTTATCCAAATCAAATTATTTGTCTATGCAATTTGTATAGGGATTTGAAGATCAAATAATTGGGAGACTATTATTGAGTTGCAGGTTTCAAGACCTAATTGGTGATGGAGTTTTCAGTGAAATTTTTGACATGGACATAATTTTTGGGGGACGAAATTGTAATTATTTTGTATTATCAACTTGAGGATTTTATAAGTGGTGATCAATGGAGTGAAGGTTCACCTATGCAATTTATTGTTCAAATTCAATGAAGTAGAATATTGGAGGACTTTAAAGAGACTAATTTTGGGACTTATTTAAAGTATGCAATGTGCATGTGTGCGTGTGTGTAAACATGCATAAATATTTTATCTAATTTTCTATAAATATTTGTATATAGTTATTGGTGTGCATATGGTCCAGATCCCACACAGAAAAATACTGTAAATGCACTAGAATCTAGAAAGAAGAAACACAATCCATGCCAAAGTACTAAAGCTGGTTGTCATGGTCACTTTATTGTGCAGTGACTTCAACTTAGACTAGATGATGTCGTTATAACATATTGTGTGTAGGAATATTTATAAATCTAATGTTGTTTGTCATGGGGAGATGCAATTGGTAGGCTTCATGCATTCAATTATGCACCACATATAATGAAGGATATATGAGAGTGTGTCCAACACTTTATTTAAAATATTTTTAGTGTTACAATGATATGGGACAAATTCATCTCTGATGTCTAGCATGAATCTAGTGAATTGTTCCTAGGGAGATCTCGATATTCCTTGATGATAATAAAATATATCTTAAACATTTGCAATGATATAAAAATGCTAGAATATGATGAAGGACCAAAGTGATCCAATGAGTGTGGAACTTTGGTGCAATGAGTGCCTTGAGATTTTTTTTTTCTACAAGAAACAAGATGTTTTTCAAGAAATCCCCTTTATGATATATATAAAAAAAGGTGGATGCTTTCAATGATGATGAAACACTTAGACAACAATTTTATGCCAATGGACTCAACATTTAACACAAATAAGTATGGGGTGAGTACATATTTATCATAAATATCATTCATTTATTCAACATCATTTCAATGCATGTATCTTAAATACAATTATAATTATGTCTGGTTTTGAATGTAGTATCAATTTACACATTAATGGTTTCGACAACATAGCAATGGGGTTCAAGCAGCTTGGGTGATTTCATCACGGAATACCACGAATGATAATTGTAAAGGGATGTCAACATTATTTAGTGCTAGAATAAAATAACGACCAAATTGGCATGTTCGAGCTTTCATCACATATGATGTTGCAGCTAAAGATGAGGCATTAAGGTGACCTACTTAGTTTTTAGAAGAGACCAGCCAAAAAATAATTTTTATACATATTATCTTTTAATGTTATGAAATTTCAAGACTTTGGCCAAGTCCACAATATTATCATGTATATGGCATGTGCATCGAGCATGGCTAGAGAACATTGGAAATAAAGTGAAAGGAAGAGAAAACAAAATCCACATTTTTCTCAATTTAGGGGAAAGGATGAACTCATGTCAAGATGATTAATCTATACAAAATGTAATTGCAAGGATATTTCAAGAATTCAGTGAACATAGATGTTTTCTAAAATATTTTAGTATCACTTGCCTAGCAAATAATAAAATAAGTAAGTTTTTTATAGTTAGTTTTCATGATTGTATTTTGTAATGACATATTTGTAGTTATTACTTTATAACTAATATATATATATTTAATTCAAATATGTGGGCAAAAGTGTCTAGAAAAACTCCCCACTCTACTCAAGATACAAATAATGCAATTGAGACTTATCATGGCCCACTTAAAACAAAGGAACATTAATGAGAAGAACAATGCATGCCATAGATGGGTTGATTGGTTAATTAATGCATTGTTGACGTATGTTGAATTACACCAAAAACATATGTAATGCTTAAAATAATCTATATGACCTATAAGATCCTAGGAACAATTGAAGGCATCTAAGTGTAGAGCAAACCAAATCCTAGATAAAGATTGTGTGGTTTTTTTTTTACAGAAACGAGTGACAAGCTTTATATTAAAAAAGATACAGTCTTACAAAAAAATATAGGGTCATTGTGCCCAAAATTGAGGGCTTTCCAGACAAGCACCTCTCATCCAGTCTTAGAATGTTAGACATAGTTACCGATCTTTGAAAACAGAGAGAACTAAGAGACTGTCCTATATGCCGAATACAAAGGAAATGCATAGAAAATACATAAGAAGAGAGACTACATAACTTCATCTTGGAGAACCTAAGACTAGAACATAAATCATTTGTCATTAAGGTGGCAGACTTTATCCTTGCAACTTGTTGCGTGGCCCGCGTTTTCTTCTTCCAATCCTAGAATAAAAAAGGGGCTATTGCAATTGCTGGTTCTGATGCAGTCCACTTTCGCCTCAACAATCCTTAGGAAACTGTGTAGAGATTCAATTTTTCCCACCAACCCATCATAATACTCCTTCATTTTACTGGTATTGTTCCTGACGTCGAAATTCGAAATCTGGACAAAGGTGGCGAAATGGGAGATGGCCTTCTTCATGTCGCCGTTCTCTCCACGCAACCAACGGACCTAGGATTCAATGTCCTGCAAATGCGAGAGCACCCCAAGTGAATGGCTGTCAGGTCCCCGAGGGTAATCCATATTCACTATTCCCCCATTGTCCCCAATTATATTTGACCAATTTTTTCCACTGCTCGACTTCCTAGGGCTGCCCCGAATGTTGTGCAACATACCACCCTGGTTTTGGCAGGAGACAACATCGAGGGATCTCCAATTCCTACCCCTGTCATGCTCAGAACCAATATGAACAACATTCCCAGAGTTCTTGAAGCTTGTCCCTAACCAGCATCCTGAGAAGTCCAGCCTCTACTGGGCTCGTCATTGGAATGCCCATGACAGACAGAATTCACATGGAAATTGGGCGTGCCCTGAACCTCATTACCACTGTTGCCATTCCCATGAACCACCTCTAGAGCAGAGAAATACCTCTTCATACCAACACCTCCAGAATTCACCTGAATTTGCTTCCTACAACGGCGACACTGCAACGCAACGAGGCATAAGCTAGCATTACCACAATCCATTCTGACCCTAATGCAACCTATCCCACAGATAACACAGAGAGGAATGTTTTGGATGCTAGAGTCCTCGCTCTGCTCCAAGATATAGTCGCTAGATCCCCTGTCACCTGCAAGCATTGAATTCTTGCATGCGGGACATGTGGATACAGGCTGAGAGCACCGTTGAAAGGGCCAAGAAATCACGTGAGGAGATCCCAAGTGGATACGGAGCTTAACTAACTTGCATGGTGCTAACCCAAAGTTAAGGAGGGTGTTTATAGATCTAGGGAAACACCACCCCAAGAGGTTGCAATGGGACCCAAACGATCTCATGTTGTTGTCCATTCTTCACAACAATACCACAATTTAACCTAGCTCCTATATTCGCCATAGCGTCCGCTTGTTGATTATTAGTCCTTAACACATGGAAAAGAGAGACAGAGATAAGACCCTTGATTGCATGGATGAAGTGGAGATGGAACTTGGAGGTAGGTTTGCGATGTTTATTGACTAAGGCCCTAGCTTCCTTAATAACCAGGAGGGAGTCTCCAATGGCCACCAGATCTTGGACATTGTTTTCCTTGGCGACGTAAATACCCTTGATCAAGGAAATCCATTCAGCATCATTGTTCATCCTTAGTCCAATCCCCTAGGAAAAAGTCAGTCATTTTGTTTCTGTCGGAGTCCAGAAGGACTCCCCCCGCACTTTCCAACCCAGGATTTCCCTTTGAGGCACCATCAAAGAGGAGAGTGTGATTGGCACGAGCCCTCATCCAATTCTGAAAGTCTTTTGGGTCCATTCTGATTTGCTAATTTTGTGGCGTTTTAGCTTTGGGGAAGGAGGAAAAATGAGTATAGTTTAGAGGGATTAAGAGGTCGAAAACCCAAATTTTCTCCTCGACACTTAAGGGTTCTTTGTGCAGGTTGTTCATGCCTCTCAAAGAGATAGCATCGACCCAGAGAGATTTTGCAGACAAAAGAACTTTGCCTGGGGATACCATGGCATCGTCAAAAACTTCTTTGTTCCTCGCATTCCAGAGCTTCCAACAAATATACTTTGGGAAGGTAATCCAGGCTCGCTTGAAATCAGGCTTCCTTGACAACGAATTTGAGTAGAAAAGATGCCAATTATCAAAGAGATCGTTCCAATTGGTGGTAAGAGTGAGGTTTGGCTAAATGTTCTTGTAGGCCCTATGCCAAACCTCTTTAGAAAAGATGCACTCCAGAAAGAGATGATATGTTTGTGTCAGAAATTGTTACTAAGGCTAAGGTAACAAGCCAACACAATCTCAATAATAAAATCAATCTAAACTAGGTTTTTAGGGTTTTGTTTTGTAGGTTTTGGTAAGAAAACTTCAAGAGCATAAGGGAATACATTCAACCAATAAGTAAAAACTAATTCACATACATATATCCATGAAGATGCATATATATCTCAGGAATCCAACAAAAGATTGCAATGAAGTTCATACAATAAAAGACAAGCACCACTGGAAATTATACCTAAAACCAGAAATGAAATTGTCAATCAAGAAACTGTATAAGTTTAAAATGAAGCCAACACATATCAAAAGTGGAATAAGGAGTCATATATTCATAGTTTCATCAAAAAATGCAATATGAGAGTTTGCAATACTTAGCAGTGAACAAGTCTGGATGAAAACACAGTTTGCAGACCTCCTCTAGCTCTCCAAAAATTCGAACCCTTACCATGTCATTTCTCCTTCTCTAAATAGTTTTTCATCTCCCCAAAAACAGTTAGGGTATTTCCTATTAATCCTCCATCGAATGACTAAGACTAGGTAAAGTAGCATTTACATTTTTACAAATTACAATTTTGCTAAAAATAGCAAATCTTTAACAAAAAGCATTAAATGAACCTAACTGCCTTAGATCTCTTTCGATGCCTCCACAAGCAAAAAGATGCCATCTGGACTTGAGGATCTTTTCTTCACTCTTTTGTGCTTTTGCTCCAGCTCAGCTATCCTTTTGTGTAAGTGTTCATTTTCCTGCTGCAAGGTTTGAACTGTCTTTTCTAATTCTGAGCAATTCCTGTCAGCAACCCTTTTTCTTCTGAGTGCCTCTTTTGCATCAATCACCAATTCCTGAAAATTATCATGAGTATCTTGAAGATCTTCTCTCAATCTTCTATTTGCCATCATTAGGCCATCATTAACTTCCTGCATGTAGCTCATTTGATGCTTGTACTGTTTGACAGTCTTCTTCAAATTCTCCTTGTCAGAATTAACCAATTTTTCTATTGCAGCATCCTGATCTTCACTTGGTTTCCAAAACATGTCAAACTTCTTAAACATCAATTCCTCTGTCAATGGCTTTGCAACAGTATCTTCAATGATAGGGTTTGAAACACCTATTACCTGTGCTGATTTAATATCTTCTGTTAACAATTTTCCAGAATTGTTTTCAACAATAGATTTAGAGCTTTCTTCACCTGTTATATTTACAGACCCAAAATCCTCTCTTTTGACTGAATGCAATTCATTTTTCTTTGATTGCTCCTCCATGGATTCTTCATCAGAGATGGTCACCTTATCAGTCTTCAATTTTGGATTTAACAGCTTTTTCATGCTTAATCTTAATTTGTTTTTAGACCTAGTTTTAGGTCTCCATAAAGAAGCTGCCTCTGCCATCATTTTAAGCTTCTTCCCTTGATATTGGATAGAGGCTAACTCTACCACTTCTAACTTTTTGATCTTCTTCTTAGGCTTGGTAGTTTTGTCCTCTATAGCCTGATTTTCTTTAATCTCAGCTTTAACCTTGATCTCAGGAATGAATTGCTCTTCCTCTAACATATAGCCCTCGTCATCTGAGAGGACTGTGATGGGGCTTTTGGGCCAATTCTGGACTTCTTCCTTTGCTACAGGAATAACTTTGACATCAATTTTCCTCTCTTCTTGGACCACTGTTATAGATGATGACTTCTTTTCAAGAATTTCCTTTTCCTTTTTGTCATCGAATAATGAAAATTTGACTTTACTGTGCTGTGGAATTTCCTGAGGCTGACTGTCAGTCTGTCCTTCATCTGCTACCTGCTTTGTTTCCTTTTTGGCTTTAATGCCATGTTTGTTTACAGGTTTAGCTGAATGCCCCAATTTTTGTATCATTACTCTTCCCTTATCAGTTTTCCTTTTGGGTTGTTGGTCTTCTCCTTTAGAATGAATCCCTGACCAAAACAAAAAGAAGTCCCAAGTTTTTTCTTCATGCTGCAACACTGTAGAGATGATTAACTTGATGAGACCATGATGAAATAATGATTGAGAAGTATGGTCATCCTGCTGTTTAATTTTGCTTGACATTTTCTGCAAGCTTTTGAAGAAAAAGAATGGCAAATTCATTTTAGACACCCCTGCCATGTGCTGCAAGAACCTGAGATGGTATTTGAACACTAATGAGTACCTCCCTTCACAAGTTATATAGCTCTGAAGAATCCTTATAGGTTCAATCCATTCCCTCTTGAAATTATGAATGATAATACCTTTGTTCCAGTCAGGAACAACATTGGGCAATAAGTATCTTTGAGGATCAAACTCAAAAGGAGACTTCTTAAACCAGAGCTCGCCCTCATTATCAATTTCAGTGGCTTCTGAAATTAAATCTACAGTCAATTTGAATCTCAAGGGATCCATTATGATCATCTCATTCTTAAGTCCTTTGGCAAAATTGCAGGATACTTGGGTATTAAAGCCATCTATCTTCTTGAAGAATTTCAACCATCCTGCCTGTTGGAAAAGCTCTGCACAATCTGGAAGTTTTTGGATCCATGTCAAATCTGTGGGTTCAGCCCTATTAATCTTACCACTTTTACTGTTTTTTCCCATCTCTTTCTTTTCAAGGAACTGGAACCGTCTAGTTTTAGGTTTCAGAAGTGTCTTATAAGCTGTTTTCTGGGCAAATAGTGCTGCAGGCTATAACAATTTCGATGATATTTAAATCCCCTGCACAAATCTACAAACCTCCCTGTGTAACACCTATATCAAACTAGCAGACTTCCCTCTGTGTAAACAAACTGAGTTCTACAGGCAATTCTGTGAGTTTTTTCAACGCCCTATTCTGATTAGGTCATAAAAGAAACAGTCATGCAAATTCCTCCTATCATGCTTCAGCTAACCATTTCAGTGATGAATTCTTCATCCTTTCATTCTATTACATCCTTCTCAGCAACCAATTTTTTCAGAAGAACACGCAGCAGCAAAAACCCAAATTCTCCAGCTATGAGGGTTATACGTAATACCTGTCAATTACTCCTGCATCGTGGCGTAATGTCTTCAAATTGAGGTGTCAATAACGTTCTTATTCGAGCACAGGTGTCCTCCTAACGCTTCTTTGGATGCAGGTGAACGAATTCAAAAGCCCTAATTTCTGCTGGCGCCAGAATCACAGCTGTCTCCTTCCACAGTAACGTAATCCAACATTCAACAATGAAGTCTCCTCTTCAAACACTAACTCCTCAGTGATGATGCGTGTGACGAGGGGAACTTGACAGCTAAACCCGAAACTGGCTGGTCTCTGTGCAACTGAACCCGCATAACCTGTAATGATGCCCTTGTCTTCTCTTCGTGATTATCAACCAACTAACATCATGCTCAAAATGCTGCATACACGTGTTAAACACTTCACACAATGCGATTAGATACTCACACTCTTCATGATGATTGAAATCAGATCGAGATTTTACAAAAAACTCATGCCACGATATTCCTGTAGCGCACTCTGTGTTAAACTTTGGTGTAGCGCTACAAGAATACCTTTTAACCAAAATTTAGCCATTTTCTAACTTTTTTCCAACTTGTCGGAGATTTTGGCAGCTATTTTGTTTAGGACATTAATCTAGCTATTCTCTAAAGTCATTATTGATTCTCCTTTTGAATATATAACTCACATTGACCCACTTTCCATATAAAAATGACCAAAAACCAATGAAATCTGAAAGGACTGAACTCAAACTTTATTCAAGCATTCATAAGGTTCTTGAGAAGGCAAAAAAAAAACAAAAGTGAAAACCAACAATTAACAAAGGTACACTAAAAAACAAACCAAAATTTAGAGAGAAAAAACTAAAAATGCAGAAAAATTTACTGACTTAACATGATCCACAGTCTCCTCCGCTTCCTTGCAGAGAATACACCTTGCGGGCCCCGCTATTTCTCTTTTCTTAAGGTTCTCTGCTATGAAGGTCTTCCTATGGGAAAGGATCTAGTTGAAAACATTGACCTTTGGAAGCCCGTCCCTATCCTAAATTATGTTCCACTTACTGTCCTTATTGCACTGGTGGTTAAGCTCATCCAAGAACCGATATCCCTCCTTGATCGAGAATGATCTAGTTTTCCCCCAGCCACACTTATCTCTCAAGGAAAGATGAATAGGGAGAGCTCCATGGAAAAGAGAGAGGAGAATGTCGTAGTCCTGAAGAAGATGCTCCAAGAGATCCAGGGTACTCCAGCCAGTCCATCTTCCATGAGTAGACCAGGAGGATAAGTCATAAAGAGAATGAATATTTTCTTGTTCCATCTAGCTTTTCAAATCGTGAAGCTCATGAACATAGTTAGCTGGGGGGTTAAGCAATAATTATCCTTCCAAATTTTAATTTGCTTCCCATTTCCTGGGATCCACTTGAGATTCTTTTGGATAACAAAATCTACTCACTTGCATAGGTTCCAGATAGAAGATCCCTTTTTCTCAGTATCAATATTATCCACACATCGTTTCCTTGCTCCAGGCATGTACTTCTTATAGAAGAGTTCCTTCCAACAAGTCCTCTTGCCAGTGATGATCCTCCATAGAATTTTGGTGCCGAGATCTAAGTTCATTAGTGAAGGATCTTTGATCCCAGCTCCGCCATAAATTTTAGGCCTACAAACAGTGTCCCAATTTATCAAATGGAATTTTTTTGTGCTGTTAGACCTTCCTCCTTTCCATAAGAATTTCCTGAGATCTTTGGTAATATCAAGCATCACATATTTGGGGGCTAGGGAGATGGAGCAGGAGTAGAGAGGGTAAGCTGAAAGAACATAGTTGATAAGAACCAATTTTAGAGCAGGATTAAGCCATCTGGTACCCCAGGAGCTGATTTTTTTTTTAACTTAACAATTGGCCCTTGGCAATATGCCACTTTTTTCTTTCCTTTGAAGATAGAGATGCCAAGATAATTGAAGGAGTTCCAATCCCCTACTCCTTCGAAACAAAATATCCTAGAGATTCTCGCTAGGCATCCCGGGGACCAGTTCTAGCCATAGATTTTGGAATTTTTAGAGTTGAATTTGTCGTCAGAGACCCGAAGAAAAGAGGAGAGAACAAGGTTGAATTTCTCAGTAATCATAGAGGAGGCACCGCCTAGAAAATTGGTATCATCGGCAAACTGGGAGTGGTTAACAGGCTTGAATCCTCTAACTATATTTATTCCTTTAAGATCTCCAGAGGCTTGAAGGTAATGAAGTGTCCTACTCATGGATTCAGCAACAAGAAGGTAGAGGAAAGGGGACAAAGGGAAACCTTATCGTAGGCCTCTGGTAGCTAGGAAGAAATGGGTCTGTCATTAACCAGTGGGGAAATACAATGGATATGGTTGCAAGCTTTGATCCATCTCACAAATCTTCTCAAGAAAACAAACTTAAGCATAACAACAAAAAGAAAATTGTGGTTCACTCGATCAAAAGCATTAGCCATGTCTAGTTTGATTTCCATACCTTGGTGATTATTTTCAGTGCTGGAGTGGATGGCTTCTTGAACCATAATAATGTTATACAGGATTTGACTCCCAACCAGGAACCCCCCCTTGGGATTCCGAGATGAGCGATCCCATTACTTTTTTCATTCTGGTAGCAAGGATCTTGGATAGGATTTTGTAGGAGGTGTTGCAAAGAGAGATCGGTCTGAAGCGTCCAATAGAACCTGAAGCTTTATCTTTTGGAATGCGAGCGAGGAAGGAGGATTTGGTTGCCCCTCCAATTTTGTCTTTTTTCCTGGTCCAATTGAGCATGCGCTTTAGGTATTCTTTTATAATTTTCCAGGTGGCTCGATAAAAGTTGATGGTGTAGCCATCGGGGCTAGGGGCCTTATCAGTTTGTAGGGACCATATTGCATTCACAATTTCGTGCTCCAAGATTCGCTTTGAAAGCTCTCTGTTGATATTGTCTAAGATCAGACAAGGGTTTTCGACCAAAAGGTCCGCTTGTGCCTCCGGGTCAGTTTCTCCATTGTCTATGAAGAGCTCCCTGAAATGGTTGTAAGCATTCATTTTTAAATGTTCTTGACCACTTATCTTGCTCCTATTAGTGTCTTTCAACTCCCTTATTGCATTTTGACTATGGCGAGCCTTGGCCTGATTGTGGAAATACTTGGTATTGTTATCTCCCCGCTTAAGCCATAACTGTCTTGATTTGATTCTCCATATTTCCTCTTCTTGCTTGGCCGCAATGAGGATTTCTAGTTCTAAAGATTTTTCTTGGTTCAGGAGAGTGGGAGAGACTTCATTTGTCTCCAAACACTGTTGAATAGAGGTTAGCTTGGCTTGAGTACAAAGTTTAGTATGGCAAGGATTCTGAAAGGAGGTTTTGGCCCAACATTTGAGAGCAAATTTTACAGCACGAAGCTTAGACTCCCAAATGAAGCTGGGAGATCCAAGGAAATTTGTAGACTAGGCTTGGGAGACAATGTCAATCCAAAGCGGGTTGAGATAGAAGGAGATTGGACCAAGGTTTTCGGGGGGGGATATTGAGAGGGCTATGGGCTTATGGTCCGAGGAGGCATAGGGAATGGAGAAGGTGCAAAGAAGGAGATCAGAGTGAAATCAAGAGGAGCTTACAAGAAAACGATCCAGTCTAGTTGCTATATGACCAATGCCACATATTCTGTTATTCCAGGTGTACTTAGCATTTTTGAGAGGGATATCAATAAGGTCCAGATCAGCAAGAAGGTCTTCGAGCTTTTCACCAAAAGGATCTCCAACAATGTTTCATCCTCTCTTCTCCTTATAAGATCTAGTAACATTGAAATCACTAGCGATGATGAGATTTTTCCCGATCATGCTATATTTGAGGTTGCCTAGATCTCCCCAGAAGTTGAGCTTGTCTCTGTAGTGCACGGGACCATAGACATTGTAGATCTACAGAATGTCTTTGCTATCATTGTCTTTTATTTCAATTAGAAGCTAGTGGGGATTCTTGTGGGAGGATAAAAGAGAAAATTTTGAGGAAAATAGAGTTGCAATAACCCCAGAGGCCCCACGAGCATTGAGGGCCAAACCATGGCAGTTTTTCCAAAGAGAACAAGAGAGGGCCATGACCTCCACATCCTGCATTCTGGTCTCTTAGATTAGCATGAGATCTGGCTTTTCAGTATTTATCATACGTTTGAGGACTTCAACTTTGTTTATTCTGCCCAAACCTCTGCAGTTCCAAGAGACAATTAACATTACTTCTTGACGAGCTGAGGTCCTGCTTGGGACCTTCCCTCTTTGGCACCAATCTGAACTTTAGGATTCTGCAGTAGCTTCATATCTTCCAAGATTTTTTTCCTACCCATTTCTATTTCTCTTTTGTCCTCGAGTTCTCTGTGATATCTAAGCGACTTCCTTCCTCTAGTGTTAGGCAGCTGCACTTCTTCCATCTCCTCTAGAGATTCCGAGGAAATATCCAGGGACGAGGAGGATGGAACATACTTGCTTTTCACTTTATTGGCCTAGGATCCCCCAGGGGTGCTTGACCCCCCAACATTAGATTTGATCGTCTCGGTTCTGGGGGAAGAGATGGGGATGATGCATTCTTCCCTACCTTGTTCAACTGCGATTTCCTCATTTGCAACTATTTCCGCTTCTTCGGTGGGTAGGTCCTGGAAAATATTGAAGGTTGCATCCTCTCTAGTTTCAGAAGCGATTTATTTGGAAATTTTTGAATGAGTCTCCTTAGCAGGGGAAGGAGCTGGGGATGCTTTTTTCCACTTCTTAACTTGATTCCATCCTTCTTCAAGTCCTTTTTCGGGGGCTTCTTGGATTGTCTTGGTACAATTTTTCACAAAATGACCATACTCATGACATTTTCTACACTTGAAGGGAAATTGTTCGTAATCCACCTTCTGCATATGCTCCCAGCCATCCATGAAGAGGTTTACTTCCTCCGGTAAGCCTTTCTCTAGGTCTACTTCCACACAAATCCTAGCACAAGAGAAGAGGGGTCCCTTCGGCTCAGCTTTATCGATATATTTCCCTAGAGAGTTACCAATGGCTTGAAGGGTATAGTCATTCCAACAGTGGAGTGGTAAGTGAGGAAGAAGGACCCAAACCAGAACACTACAAGGAACATCCTTCTCTAGATCGAAGGATAAGCTCCAGCGATTTAAGTAAAGACTGCGGGGGCCCATGAAATAGGGGCCGCTTCTAAAGATGAGATCCCTGTTAGATTCATTTTCGAAAAGGAAGGTAAAGAAACCCTTACTGCAAAAACAGTGTTGCAGACCATCGGAAATCAGGGGCATCCAGTTCTTATTGATCCAAGCGTCCATAATGGGCCCCTTGGAAGCTTTCCGTGGATATAGCGGCCCGTTCTTCGAGCATGAACTGCATTTTATATATATATATATATATATATATATATATAAACAAGTTTAGAATTATAAAAATTACAACTTTTAAATGAGATATTGGAATTATAGCATCCAATAATTGCAATTTCAATAATTAATTGATTGAAATTTTGATATTTACATATTGCAATTGTAAGAGTTTTTTTTGTCAATCACAAATTAAAAAATAAAAAGATTGAAGAGAAATTGCAATTTCAACAAATATATGCTTGAGAAGAAATTAATATTTTTTAAATGAAAATGTATCTCAACAATTCATTGATTTCAATTTTACCAACCAAGAATTTTACTTTCAACAATTGAAGAGAAATTGCAATTTCAACAATTATAAATCATAATTCCAACAAGTATATGATTGACAAGAAATTCACATTTTTTAATGAGAAATGTAATTTGAACAATTAATTAATTGCAATTTCAACAACCAAGAATTGCACTTTCAACAATTGAAGAATTATAAAAATTGTATTTTTTAAATTAAAAATGCAATTTAAGCATCTAGAGATTGCAATTTCATAATTAATTGAATGGAATTTTAATAATTGGCTATTACAATTTCATGAAAATTTTGAATTCAATTTGCAATTTCAACTCCAGGAAACAGTAATTTTGGCATTTTGATAATTACAAATTCAAGAATTTCAACAATTACATGATTCAAGAAAATAAAATTGAAAGGAAAATTGCAATTTGAGAAATTAACGATTGAAGAATTATTAAAATTACTTTTTTTTGAGAAATTCTAATTTTCACTTTAGGAAAATGCAATTTTGACATTTTGATAATTAAATTTTCAATAATCTCAAAAAGATATGATTGAAGATAATTTCAGATTTTTTATTTTTTATATTGCAGTTGTAGGAATTGTTTTTTGTTAATCACAAATTGAACAATAAAAAGATTGAAGAGATATTGCAATTTCAACAAATATATGTTTGAGAAGAAATTGACATTTTTTAAATGAAAATGTATCTCAACAGTTCATTGATTGCAATTTTACCAACCAAGAATTTTACTTTCAACAATTGAAGAGAAATTCAATTTCAACAACTACAAATTCATAATTCCAACCAGTATATGGTTGAGAAGAAATTCACATTTTTTAATGAGAAATGTAATATGAACAATTAATTAATTGCAATTTCAACAACCAAGAATTGCACTTTCAACAATTGAAGAATTATAAAAATTGTATTTTTAAAACCAAAAATACAATTTTAGCATCTAGAGATTGCAATTTCATAATTAATTGAATGGAATTTTAACAATTGTCTATTGTAATTTCATGAAAATTTTGAATTCAATTTGCAATTTCAACTTCAAGAAATAGCAATTTTGGCATTTTGATAATTACAAATTCAAGAATTTCAAGAATTATATGATTCTAGAAAATAAAATTGAAAGGAAAATTGGGGCTCAACAAGAGCATCATGTCACTTACAAGAATTGAATTAGATGGGGAGGGGAGGGTAATAGTAATTCCTTCCAACCACCCAAGCTACATCGAATGGACTACGAATTCAGTTTGAATAATAAATAGATTGAAGAGAAATTGCAAATTTGTCAATTACAAATTCACAAGTATGATTGAGGGAAATTCACATTTTTAAAGGAAAAGTGCAATTTCAACAATTGGAGAATTGTAATTTTAACATTTTCAAAGGAAATGCGCAATTTCAACAATTGATTGATTGCCATTTCAATGTTCATGAATTGCAATTTCAAGAATTATTTTTTTCTTATTATAAAAATGATAGTTTTTAATGAGAAATTGCAACTTTGACATCCATAATTTTGGATTTTCCAATTAATTGATTGTGATTTAATAATTATATATTAGAATTTCAATTTTATTTTTAACTTAAATTGCAATTTCAACTTCAGGAGATTGTAATTTTGACCATTACAAATTCACAAATTCAACAATAAAAATATTGAAGAGAAATTGTAATTTCAACAACAAAAAATTCACAAGGTAACTTCCAAATGAACAATTCTCTAATACAATGATAATTACTTTACATCCATTATATAATGTGACACCTCTATATATAACTTCTATCAAACCCTCATAATAAGTACCTTGTGATCTTATTTAATAATGGCACCTTATGTTATTGAATACACATACTAACTACCTAGTGGATCATCTTTAATGGTATTGTATTACATTATTAAATACACACTCTAACTACACCTAGTGGATCACCTTTAATGATACCACATTACATTATTGAATACATACTCTAACTACCTTGTGATTCTATTCAATAATTAACATAGTGAACTTAGTCCATATCACATTAATTGACCACCATACATATCATATCATCAAATCTAAAGGGACTTTAAACCACTATTTATTTCTAAGGGATCTCACCACCCTACCTACAATGTATTTACCTTTAGTAACACAAATATATGTTGAAGAAATTAAATATTTTCTATAAAAACTAATTTATTATTTATCAAATTTCCAAAATGATCTTTTGATTCTTTAAGTATTGATCTTTTGTTTTGACTATTTTGAAATAAAAATTACATATTACTAATTACATTCACTTTATAAATACAATTATCAAAACAACTTAATTTAATGATCTTCCTAATAGACAAACTTGACATCTATACCATTCATTCTTTGTTTTAGTTGTTTTGAATTAAATATCTTATAACTCTATTTACATTCACTCTAGATATATAATTGTCAAATTTCTAAAACTTGAAAATTGTATACATGATGAAACTTTTCATGTAAACAAATTAGAGCATCATATTATATACTATATAATAACAATAATAAACGTGTACAATACTAACATTTTAACTATCATTACCACCATCAAAATGAAACCATAATGACATTTTTAATATACATAATGATATTTTTAATATACATAATATGCGTGATTGTTATTTAACATGTGTTTATGTTAAGTGTTAATAACACCAGCCTAGATCCAAATCCTAGACTCTATCAAGCGGTGAGAGAGATCAAATCTCCAGAGGTGCAAACCTCTCCTTAAAGTCTCTAGTTTAAGTCTCATATTTACTTTTTACTTTATATTATTCTTTTTTCTTTATGGCCGATATAATATTTATTACTTTTTACTTTGTATTATTCTTTTTTGTTTACTTTGTATTATTTTGTTACTCAACAACACTCTGAAATCTCATATTTACATTTTACTTTGTATTATTCCTTTTTGTTTATGGTCGACATAATATTTACCACCTAATCCTAAGCTCTAAAGTCTCTAGTTTAAGTCTCATATTTACTTTTTACTTTGTATTATTGTTTTTTGTTTATGGCCGACATAATATTTATTACTTTTTACTTTGTATTATTTTGTTACTTGACAAACATTCGACACATGTTACAAGATCTCCCTCATACTAAACTGTAGAACACCTCTCGAAGCAATTATTACAAACATAACCATATTAAATATTAATAACATTTTGCATATATATATATATATATATATATATATATATATATATTACAACTTTAACTATTATAATCCACATTTTTATAAATTAAACAACATTTATATACACAATAATCTAACATAAACCATAATCCATAATAATCTAACACAAACCATAACCCGTAAAATTTTTACATGTATAAGTCAAGTCAATAACAACATAACCATCTCATTAAAAAAACTCAACATGATACATTCATTTAAAGGCGAATCTTCAATTTATGACTGGGATAGATCTTGCAATTTTATAACCTTACAAAAATAAATTCAATATTAGATTACTTAATATTCATATATAAATCATATCTTTTCATTAATTTAAAATTTCATAAAACTTTATTTTTAATTAAAAATATTATATATTTATAAAAATAACATAAAAACACAACTTTTGTAATGAACTATCGGCATTTTAGCAGTAGTGAACAAACAATGAAATGGGGGAAGATAGATATGAGGATTTGAGGACAACTCTATGGTAGAATTTGTCAAAGTTTATATACACTTGAATATACATAGACTTGTAAAACAAATTTGGGCCAGTTTTACAATGTGGTGAAGAACAAACTTGAAGTGTAAAGGAATAAACCTGGGGTAACTTTGTTGCAGTTTGACAGTGAGTGATAATAACAATACAAAGGTAGTGAGAAGAGTGAGTGACAGTGACAAGAGAAAGACAACGAGAGAGAGAGAGAGAGAGAGAGAGAGAGAGCGAGTTTGAATATACACAGACCTGTAGAACAAATTTGAGCCAGTATTAGAAGGTGGTGAAGAACAAACTTGAAGTGTAATGAAATAACCCTGAGGCAACTTTGTTGCAGCTTGACAGTGAGTGACAGTAACAATACAAAGATAGTGAGAAAAGTGAGTGACAGTGACAAGAGAATGACAACGAGAGGAGAGATAAAAGAGAGAGAGAGAGGGTCACACACTGGACATAGATCATTAAGAAGACATCTTCAGTGGAAGATCCAAATACAGTTGACAATTATGGTTGATTACAACGATGTTTGAAATATGAGTTTGGAATTAACTATTATGTTAGTATTCTTCATGTTCATTTAAAAGATTGTGATTATTTTGTGGTTGAACTTACATATACATCTTGTGTCTACTTGTGTACTGATTGTTAATGTGCTCTCATTGATGGTTACGTGCATATATTAGTTAATGAATGTTTATATATGTTGACGAATGCATGAACGACGTTGATTAAGTTTTTGGTTGAAAGAAAATGAAATTAAGGAGTGAGACACTGATTCACCCCCCCCACCCACCCCCTTCACTCAGTGTCTCCGGTGTGTTCAACAAGTGATTCATCTAAGGCCATCCTTCTTTCAATCCTATGCCTTGAAGAGCTATGCTATTAAACAAATATTTTATTGGACTATGTACAGAATATTCAATATAATTTGTAGAAAGATGAAGACATATGATAAGCTACAATTGCATTGTACTACACTGAACAAATTGTTCATTAAAATCAAGACATAAAAAATTAGAATATAGATATTAGAAAACAAGTGAGACACCTTTAAATCCCTAGAAATGAACATAGATTAGGTAACCCTTCTCCTTGAGCTACGCCTTGAAGAGGTCTAATCATACAAAGTAATTTGATCAGACAAATATGACACCTTTGCTTTATAGTAAACATAAACACACACATGCACACACAGGCACTTAGCTCCGTAGTGGTTGGTGGCAAGTTTGTAGGTTGTTCCTTGCAAACCAACTTTGTTTGTTTGTTAGTTTGTTGTATGCTCTATATGTAAAATATTATACAAAATTAATTCTTTCTAGAGAAAAAATGAAATTAGATAAATACATGGACTTAGAACTTATGTAAAAATGTTATATGCCAAAGAATTAGCTTTTCAATTGGAGTAGTTGTGACCTTATCACCAGGAGTAGTCACTGCAACTTGCAACAACGAAATGGTTGTGTGAGGACCTCTGAGGTATCGGTTTACTAAATATTAAATAAAATAATTCCCTTTACATAACTATACTTTGACGATTGATTTGGCTTGGTATGCTACTATGTTTATCTAGGTTAATATGTTCACTGTGTAGGTAGAAAGCTAGGAGAGTTATGTTGATTATATATGGAGTTTCATACTAAGCTGAATGTATCATGCAGGAGAAATAAACTAACACAATTTCATAATTTAAAACATCATCTTCATATTATAAGAATTTCTCTAATGATTCTTTCAGAATTAAATATAAATTACAACAACAATAAATTAAATTACCTATAGGATAGTTGATCCCAGAATACTCAACCAACCAAAATGAGTTTTCCACCCTGCCAACTGGAGTAGTCTCGCCGACCACCCATCTCCAAGAATTTCTTCTTGGACCCCCCCCCCACCCCGATCCCAAACTGAGTACAAGCCCAACTTGTGCTTCTCCCTCAAATTACCAGCCTCCTTTTGCTGTGATCTTTTTCTCCCATTTCTCCTTCGTTCAATTCTCCTTTTCTTCCTCTCTTTCTGGAAAAAGATCCTCCCCCCAATTTCCATTCTCCACCTTATCCTCCTTCCTACCGACTCTTCCCCCTCCATTTACTACCCTTATCCCCAAAGTTTATGTTTTCCGCTTCCCAAGTTTTCTCAAGCCCAACAACTTGACTCCAATTCATAATTAATATATTATATAGTGCATGGGTTGGGTTCACCTGCCAACCGTAATTTCACATTTAATAAAAACTTATACTCATTAAATACCATTTATTCATTTGTTGACTACTACAATACATAAATCATAATTTAATTTATAATATATATAAATATTTTCAAAGCATATTTTAACATATTGATTTATAATTAGAATATGGTAACCAATCATGACATCACCCTTGATTTTAAATGATGGTTCATTCACGACAATAAATGATTAATATCAATGGTTTATACACAATGTTATATCGATTAATTATCTACAATTATTCTTTCGAACTCACATTTTCACCTTACACATTGTTTATTCCTAATAATTGATTAGTTCACACTTATCCCCATTTGACAACATGATCTTATTCATTACCACCTAAGTCATTCAATCAACCTATTCAATTATTTAATCGACAAGATCCTTAACATAATTAAGCCCTTTCATTAATACCTTACCATAACCTAATTAATAACCATTCATTCAATAATTCAACATAACTATTTAAGTTAATTATTAATTAAGCACAAGCAAGTACATAGTGATAATTTAGAATCACAACACATCCACGCAATATTTCAATAGATAATTCATATATTCATGTAGACGAGCTATGTAAGTGTAGCTAAGACTTATATAGATTGTGTAGGTACACTAACAATACTTAACCACGCAACATTCACAATCACAAAATTTATTGTTTACTGATGTATTCTTAAACACAATTTGCAATGTTGGATAATTTACTTAACTAAATATAATTAATTGATGAACAATTTTATAAGTTACTGAGTTACGACACATGTCTCAACAAAGGTTTTCAACATACACAGCTAAGCAAGTTTATTTCCTAACTTCATGATATGCCTATCTACTTACATCGTCTATATAATTCAAAACTAACTTCCACATCCTATCCTTCCTCTGCTGGACTACCCTGAAGTGTCATGCCATGACCAACTCCAGTTAGAAACCGTAAGCGGAAGTGTCGACTACATCGACCAAACTTCCCCAGCAAGCACCCACTAGTCATCATCACACACCTTAGGGAGCGTGCCATAGCACATCCCTCCCATGACTCCGGGTTTCGGGGATAAACGGTGGGCAATGCCTCCACCCCCCTAATGGAACAAGGGATTATGTCTACACTGACATAGTGCCTTCGTTGCGAATTGTACTTAGTTTGTCATCGTATAACCAATTTGGGTGGTTGAGTTTCCTGTAATGTCCCTTCTTAGGAATTTTATTAAAATGACAATTTTTCACCTTTTTCCCTAGTTTGACCTTTGACTAGTTTTGAGCTCCAGGTCCCCAAATTTCTCCAATTGCTCCCAAATCAACTGAGAAGGTATATGGATGATGTTAGAACATAAAGATGTATTTCAGGGATGTTTTTGGACCTTTAAAATACTTCTGCAAATCCTCTTTCAATTCTGGCCAATGTAGGGAACTTTACTAGTAATTTCCCTTTGACTAGTATTGGTCTCTAGGTCTTGAATTGACTCCAAATTCCTTCAAATATTCATGGAAGGTGTATGAATGATATTATGACTTAAATATGATGTTCAGGGATGATATATTGCTACAAAAATACCTCTTCAAACTCTCTTAAGATTCTGGACCAAGTATGCAATTTTACTAGTAATTTGGGGTTCAAATCCCCTTGGGGTAAGTACTGAAAATGGCTTCCCAAATGCATCCAAAGCTCTCAAATTTCTGCACATAGGTAGGGAATGTATTAAGGATGTTATTAAGGTCTCATGTGCACCATTAATTGATTATTATATCTGTTCCAACCCTCTCCCATTTAACTGCAAAAATCACCAATTCGCCCCTTGGGGAAATGGCACTATTTCTTCTCCCAATGCAATTAAACTGAGTAAAAATACTTCAAATACTCAAGTACAGTACATGAAACTTGTAAAATACATCCATGGAAGTCCATTAATCACAAATGCGTCAGAGAATCATCCATTCATTCGTAATCATCATCAATACATTGGTTCACAACAAGGTAATGGGGAAATGGCATTGTTCTTCCATTAAAAATGAGATTTATACATTTCTACTTGGAATTTCGACCTGAAAATTTCTGGATATGAAGAACAGAGTATTTAATTCATATTACAAAAGAAATGGGGCATTATAAGCTCCCCCAAAGAGTACAATAGCTCACCAAAAATGCCCTCCCTCAAGGATCAAGAATATGCCATCAAAACTGGAAATGGTTGAAGGAGTGAGCTACAATAGAAGAAACCATGAGCTTCCCTGTAGCTTACACCTACAAATAAATACTCCATTAAAGCTCCAAATGAAAGGTCTAAATGGCCTTTCCAATTTCCAACTTGGATGGGAATCTTTCACCCTCGAAATTGGCTAAGGCAAGCAACTAGTCATCCACTAGCTCTCCCTCTTCACAAATGCAATTACAAATTCTACAAATGATCAAAATCTGGTTTCATTCTTTTTTATTGAAATTTATAAAGTTCTAATGTCCTCCATGGGTCGAATTCCTTCCAATAGACTTATGCCAACTCAAGTTGGGAAGAGATTCCAAAGAACGCCACTTGTACAACAATTCCTAGTCTCCCACTTCCACCAAATCACATGTGGAAGAATATTAGCTGCCCTAACACCCTTGAGCGCCCTCTTGGACTCTATTTTTAGCCCTAACATGTCATATATGTCATATGCCAGCCTTCAAGTCTGATTTGTGTCATAGGTGTCATAGCATCTTCATCATTGTTGTCATAGAGCTAGGGAATTTAGCCCAAGTCTCTCACTAGCTCCAAATTGCCTCTTCCTCTTCCATGGGAGTTACTCTTCCTCTATATTTCAACCTTGGAAGAGTCATGCCATGAATAATACCTTTTGGACTCCCCCAAGTATGTTACCATTCACCTTGAATTTGAATTGGTGAGAGAATGATGCCAAGTGTAGTGGGGAAATCTAGCCATATGTGGGTCCCACTTCCTCCATGTGTCTTCATGATTAAATTCCACTTTGATTTTCACTTGTATATATTTATTTAGATCCTTTATTAAATATTTATGCCACTTTAATGTTCAAACATCATTTATTATCCCCATTATTCCAAATCCCAAAGCTTCCACCCCAAACCTAGGAAACTAGTAATCTTCCTCCTTGGCAATTATTTGACCTTTAACATCAATTTTACAAATTCTAATGAATATGGCTAGTGTGATTAGGCCATTGTGACCCAATTCCAAATTTGGGACATGAAAAATCCTCCCTTTCCAATATTGCTTGTCCTCAAGCAATTTCAAACATGGGTGTTGAAGAACCTGCTTCATGTATAATTATTTGAAGTTGCCATTGAATTGCCCAACCTTGAGTCTTTGAATTTCCATGAAGATTTTAGAGAGGAACCACCATGCTTGCTGTTGCATATCTCTGATAAAAATCACTTTATTAAGTGGGAAATCCATCTCCCATACTGTTTTTTCCCCCGAAAAATTTGAAACCAATGAGATAAAAATTATTCCAGGGTCCCATTGCTTGTATTGCACCCCAACAATTAAGAGTGCTCTCCAACCCACACCATTAGATAAGAGGATTACTGGATCCCATTTTCTTGTATGCATTCTTCCAAACATCACGAGTACAAAATATATATCATCAAAGTACATAACAACATAATGAAAATGTACATCAAGAAGATGCTTCATCAAAGAATCATGAAAGTGTTTATACCTCCAAGTAAGTAGACCACCATTTGCTAGGTGCATACAATCTTCAAGTGACCAATCAAATTTGCTCCAATGACATAGGTGAGGATCCCATGTCCGATAGTGTTTCTCCAAAAGAATGTGATATGCATCAAAATATTCAGCCATGCATTCTTTCATCCAAGAAGTGAATGAAGAATCTCCACTAAAATCAGAACCAAATAATGAGCAGGAAAAACAAGGAGACTTCAAAGGACTCAAAGAAGTCTCATCCATACATCCATGAGGATATGTATCATCATAAGGTAAAGCAATATGCTGCTGCAATTCTAAATAATGAGGTGCTCTATTCATGTCATCATCAAAAGGAGAGGTAGGAGTTTTATACCCTTCATGTGGCACCACTAGAAAAAAACCTTTCACCCAATTTTCATCCCAAAGTGATGTGGCTGGAAAAGAAGTGTGGGGTGAGGAATTATGAACCAATTTTAATTCTTTACAACTCTTACCCATTTAAATATTTAATTCATCTTCTCCATAATTGGCTGGTTCAACTATTGTGAGATCATGTACCTCTTCCAAGGCTTTGCAACTCTCTCCATGAGGCAACTCATAATCCCTTTGAACAAGGACAAGTGCTTGTCCTTCTTCTTGTTTTAGTGTAGCATCTTCAAGAAACTGCATATCAACATGTACCTCATGTTCCACAATTACATTAGGTTCCTCTTTTGTGACATAAATTATTTCATCCTTTTCCTTGAAAAGAGAACCATTGCTCATTATTTTTTTCGAGTTGCTTCCAAGTTCACTAAGCAACAATTTGAACTATTGAAACAATTGCCTCCACTTGTCTTCAAAGGAAGGTTTCAGTAATTTTATAAACTCCTCATTCTCCTCTAAGGTTCCTTTCCCATCCTTACTCATGGTGACCAAGGAATGCACTTCTTCTCCTACTTCTTCCCTTTCACCAAAGTGCATCCAGTTTCAGTTTCTAAGGGTGGTGGCTTATTTCTTTGACTCCCGGTCTTCATTAATGTTCTACCACATAAGGTTCCAATAATATGCTCTGATACCACTGTAATGTCCTTTGTTAGGAATTTTATTAAAATGGCAATTTTTCACTTTTTTCCCTAGTTTGAACTTTGACTAGTTTTGAGCTCTAGGTCGCCAAATTGCTCCACTTGCTCCCAAATATTCTTAGAAGGTATATGGATGATGTTAGAACATAAATATGTATTTCAGGGATGCTTTTGGACCTTTAAAATACTTCTTCAAATCCTCTTTCAATTCTGGCCAATGTAGGGAACTTTACTAGTAATTTTCCTTTGACTAGTATTGGTCTCTAGGTCTTGAATTGATTCCAAATGCCTTAAAATATTCAAGGAAGGTGTATGAATGATATTAGGACTTGAATATGATGTTCATGGATGATATATTGCCACAAAAATACCTCTTCAAACTCTCTTAAGATTCTGGACCAAGTATGCAATTTTACTAGTAATTTGGGGTTCAAATCCCCCTGGGGTAAGTACTGAAAATGGCTTCCCAAATGATTCCAAAGCCACCAAGTTTCTGAACATAGGTAGGGAATGTATTAAGGATATTATTAAGATCTCATGTGCACCATTAATTGATTATTATATCTGTTCCAACCCTCTCCCATTCAACTGCAAAAATCACCAATTCGACCCTTGGGGAAATGGCACTATTTCTTCTCTCAATGCAATTAAACTGAGTAAAAATACTTCAAATGCTCAAGTACAGTACATGAAACTTGTAAAATACATCCATGGAAGTCCATTAATCACAAATGAACCAGAGAATAATCCAGTCATTCGAAATCATCATCAATACATTGGTTCACAACAAGGTAGTGGGGAAATGGCATTGTTCTTCCATTAAAAATGAGATTTATACATTTCTACTTGGAATTTCGACCCGAAAATTTCTAGAGATGAAGAACAGAGTATTTACTTCATATTAAAAAATAAATGGGGCATTATAAGCTCCCCCAAAGAGTACAATAGCTCACCAAAAACACCCTCCCTCAAGGATCAAGAATATGCCATCAAAACTAGAAATGGTTGAAGGAGTGAGCTGCAATAGAAGAAACTATGAGCTTCCCTGTAGCTTACACCTGCAAATAAAGACTCCATTAAAGCTCCAAATGAAAGGTCTGAATGGCCTTTCCAATTGCCAACTTGGATGGGAATCTTTCACCCTCGAAATTGGCTAAGGCAAGCAACTAGTCATCCACTAGCTCTCCCTCTTCACAAATGCAATTGCAAATTCTACAAATGATCAAAATCTGGTTTCATTCTTTGTTATTGAAATTTATAAAGTTCTAATGTTCTCCATGGGTTGAATTCCTTCCAAGAGACTCATGCCAACTCAAGTTGGGAAGAGATTCCAAAGAACGCCACTTGTACAACAATTCCTAGTCTCCCACTTCCACCAAATCACATGTGGAAGCATATTAGCTGCCCTAACACCCTTGAGCGCCCTCTTGGACTCTATTGTTAGCCCTGACATGTCATATATGTCATATGTCAGCCTTCAGGTCGGATTTGTATCATAGGTGTCATAGCATCTTCATCATTGTTGTCATAGAGCTAGGGAATCTAGCCCAAGTGTCTCACTAGCTCCAAATTGCCTCTTCCTCTTCCATGGGAGTTACTCTTCCTCTATATTTCGACCTTGGATGAGTCATGCCATGAATAATACCTTTTGGACTTCCCCAAGTATGTTACCATTCACCTTGAATTCAAATTGGTGAGAGAATGATGCCAAGTGTAGTGGGGAAATCTAGCCATATGTGGGTCCCACTTCCTCCATGTGTCTTCATGATCAAATGCCACTTTGATTTTCACTTGTATATATTTATTTAGATCCTTTATTAAATATTTATGCCACTCTAATGAATATGGCCAATGTGATTAGGCCATTGTGACCCAATTCCAAATTTGGGACATGACATTTCCTGAAACCCTACCCCACCCATACATCATGATAATAATAGAATAATCATGTTAAACAAATAATGCGTCACTTGCATATCGTTTATAATGCGTCACTTAGCCATTTTAACATGTAGGTTATTCTTCATACACACAATCGAGAATATTGTGCAATCATTGACATATATGTGGATTTCATTAGTAAGGAACAATAATGCAAATCATTTCTATGTACCATGGACTTGGTATCCTATCTATCCAGTCAGCATATAACTTTTAACTCGGTATCCACGTACCCATCATTTAGTAAATTTGCATGCTAGAGACATAATCAAAACATGAATATAATTCATCATTAACATCACACACATATATATATCTCGGCAAAATACTAAAACTATATGTCTACAGTGTCATCAAATTGACGAAGTCTCACAATAATAAGCAAATACAAGATATAATGATAGTTCAGGTAATAAGGTCAAAACGAGGCATTAGAGGTTGCCTCTTGAATATGAATATCTATTGCCTCCTCCCAAAACATAACTTGAAATAACTACCAATTTTTCCCTTTTACTAAATTATTCTTTAATTTATCTTATAACTCTTCCTGCAATCTATTTTTGTGTGAAATGAATATGGAAACCATCTCCTTAACACCTTCCCACAACCATCATTGCTCAAATCACAAGCTAGTTAAACTCACTAATTTAACATACAAATTTAATTATAGAAGAGAACAAAACTTGGAAATATAATAATGCATATAAGCATATTGTGAAGCATCCAAACTTCTTACATCATTTTGGGTATGTGATTAAACTGTAGATTATATACTTTCTTATGTTGACCTTTTATGTGGTATGCAACATCATATCATTATCTTTGTTGATTTCTTTCAAGAAAATGTTTAGGTCTAAGAAACATAATTGTGTAAGTACGATTTTTTTGCTTGCGAGATTATAGGTGGCCACTTGCACATCTCATTTCAATGTAGGTTAAAAAGTTTGGAAGTGGCCTTACTAAAGCCTATGCATGATTCCGTGAGGAAATAATATATATCTTTTCTAGCTTCATTTTTTTTCTAACGTCATATGTATCATTGCCAATAATAATATAGCGTTTTTCTCATATTATTACAAATGATAGTATCATGTTTCAATGTTGCTCCGCTTTGTTAAGATGAACAAAAAATTACACTAAAGAATATGTATACAAGGCTAATAAGTACAACATAATGATAAAAATTACACTATTCCGCATATTAATAGTAAGTTGAATTTTTCTATGAAAAAAAAAGTACAATATAATGAGAGCCAAGGTTAATGTAAAATAATTTCGTTTGAATTACAAAACATATAAAATAAAATAAAAACTCAACAAACTAAACAAATACAAAGTTAACAGGTAGATTGTATTAGAACAACGATATATAAAACTCATGAATATACATTGGATGAGATTAAAATGGTTAAGGATGAGTACGTACATTGGATAAGACTAAGATGTTCAAGTATGAGCTTACTTCTCAATCGACTCTCCTAGTTGATTGTTCATTGTCCATTGATTCTTTCGAGAGAATTAGGAATTTTAACATTAGTTATAATTTAAATTATTTATTTATTTATTATTATTAGTTATTTAATATATATATTTTATTAATTATGTATTTCATTATATATATTAATAATTAATTCATGTTTTTGATATATATTTTATAAAATGATTAAATTAATTAATTAAATTTTGTAGATATAATATATTTTATTTTGATTATTTATTGTTAAATCTTGTATTTTATATTTTAAAAAGAGAATTTTTGGAATTTTTAATATACGTTATTAATTGTTTATTACATTAATTGTTTATTATATCAATAGGTGTTTATATCTTAGAATGTGGGGTGGACTATCATCTATGTTTTTTCTAGATTGAAGGAAGATGTGACAAATGTATTGTTCATATTGATTTTATGGGTGTCATTGAAAATTCCAAATAAACAATTACCAGCATAGATCCATCTTAAACCCGTATCTATCAAGCACCGAGAGGGATCCAATTTCTTGAGGTGTATTTCTTTTTTTTAAATTTAAACTCAAGAAATTTGATCTCTCTTGATTTATAGATCCGGGTTTAAGTTTTAAGTTTTTATTTTATAAACGAACATCTATTTTTAAATTACTTTTCATAATATTTTATTTTATGAACCCAACATAGATTTTTTTTTAAATACTTTCCATAATTTTTTATTTTATGAGCCGACATGAATTTTTTTAATTATTTTTTACGTTTTATTAGATGTAACGCTACATGTAACGCTACATACACGTTACAACATCTCCCCCATACTAGGCTGTAGAGCACCTCGTTTCACTCGGTGCAATAATTTTTTTTTTATAAAATAACTCTTTCTAGATAACTCTTACTCATGCATGGATAATAGATAATGATAGACAACCCATTTAACTAAAAAATGTAACAAGTAGGTGAGGCATAGAATAGGTGATTACAACTAAGGCGCTCAAACATGCAGGGATCACCCTTGTTGAAGATTCCGATAAGCTATTTTGGGCTTTTGGAAGAGGAGAAGGCACGATTACGACCCAATTAGCTTATGAAGCTTTTGTTGAAACCTCTTCTATTGCAGAGACACACTGGTGGACAAATGGTCTATGGAACTGGGTTTTACCAACCAAAATTAAGTTATTCATTTGGTTGATTATGAAGCAGTGTCTATTGACAGGTGACCGCTATTGTGCTCACAGGGGGATCGGTCAATGCGTCTACTTTCTTTGCTTTGCGAATGAAGAGACTATAGAACACCTTTTCCTCCATTTTCCATTCACTCTTCTTCTCTGAGAAGATGTCTCCACGCGTTTCAATGTAACTGGTTTCTGGACAGGGGATACATTTTCTATTTGTTTGCAGAATTGGTATAAGACGCAAAATTCAAATATCACCTTCCCAATACTTTTTGCTTGGGGAGTTTGGCGACTACGAAACACAATTCTATTTGAAAACCTCTCCTTCACCAGTACCGGGGCTCTTGCTTTTATTCTGGTTTATATGAAGGATCATGTCAGCCAGACTAGTCCCTCGAGAAGTTTAACTTATACTCCTCCCTCATTGGATTATTCTGGCCCATTGGGCTTCTTTGATGGCGCTGCCCAACAGGGAAGTTGTGGTGCGGGTTGTATACTCTTTCTGGATCAACAACATCATTGGGAGATGTCTTTTAGTTGCGGTAGAGGCAGTAACACTAGGGCGGAATTACTTGCGGCATGGGGGATGCTTTTATTGGCTAGGAAGGGTGAGGTGAGAAGATTAAATGTTAATGGAGATTCATCGGCTATTATCATGTGGGCGTCGGGAAACCATAGACTACAAGCTCCCTTATTAACTTATTGGAAACAACGCTTCCGTGCATTAAAAGATACTTTTGAAGCTATTAACTTTTGTCATGTGGCACGACACTTTAACCAGCATGCAAATACCTTGTCTAAAATGGGACTCCGGCTAGAAGAGAATTGGGCAAAGATTAAAAAAATTCAGAGATTATAAGCTCTATGAGGCTACAGATGCCCATATTTACTGAGTGGGCACTATTTTTAATTTTTTAATTTCCGCAACTTTAAGGTACTTGTTATGTAATATGGTATACATTTTACGATTAGAATAGAGGCTTTTCTTTGGAGTGTGAAAATTAATCAGAATGTCATAAGTAAGACTTATGAGGTTGAAAAGATAGGAGATGTAGAAACATGGTATTGGTATGACATACTCTTTTCTATTTTAGTTGGATTGAAAGAATTGTAATAGTTGGACCTGACATATTGTGTAGTTTCTTTGATTCAAACATGAATAGCAAGAAGCTCTTTTTTCTTTTGGAAAAAAGAAGAAGGTGATTACAACTAAGCATGGATAACAAGTAATAAATAACTTGTTCATAACATTTAACTTATAACCTATTGATGTTCACCAACCACAGGTTAAGTGGCTGTACTAATTTAATATATATTTGTATTGATTATGTATTTCATTATAATATTGAAAATAATTATATTTTAATGATTAATTCATGGTTTTGATTATATATTTTATGGAAACATTGATAAACACTGAAATTCATTAATAAGTAGATACATTTAAATTTGAAATAAAATTTACTTTATTTTAATTATTCATTTTTTTAATGTAATATTTATATATTATCTTAAAATAAGTTAAAATTTAAAAATAACTAATCAACCATTTAATTTCCATTTTCATTTAGATTTATTATCTATTAAAATTGTAGTTTCATTTCCTTGAATAAATTCAGGGTCTAGAAAGTCTGCATGCATTTTGATTAAGAATTTATGAATTTAATATATGCAATTCCATAAAACAAAAAACTAATTTTGAAAATGACCAATTTGACCGTCCTGTTCAGGCTATTTTAAAAAACAAAAATCGTAACCCTATGTCTGACTCCGTTCATATGTGATAAACCCATACTTCAAATTTTTAAGCTTTCGGTTACTATGCAAGCCATCTTTTCTTTCGGATTAAAACATTTTCATAGATAAATGCTTGAGGGTTGTGTTGTATGCCATTACATTTTTACGCCGTAGGAGTTTCACCACGGAGGTCCATAACCTCCACGTCGGCTAGATTCCTCGCTCATGGAGTGAATGGAATCCTGCCACGTGGAGGTTGCTCTCGGTCCGTTGGATCAACTGCTCGCGAACCGACCATCGATTTAGTCTTCTCCGGGTTTTTTCTAGTTTTGCCTGGTTCCCTCTGCCAGCTTGCTCTGGATTCGAGGTCTTTTGTTAGCCACACCGATGCTCGACCAGAGAGCCACGAACCTATCGCCGTGCTCTCCTATGATGTAGGCCTGCACATCTTGCGTGTTCACGTCCAGAAAACCTCCAGACTTGCCCGCCGTTGCGGAAAAGATACGCGGACTTTCCCGCTGTTGTGGAAAAGATACGCGAACTTGCCCGCCTTTGCGAAAACATGAAATGGAAGGGAGAGGAATTGACGGCCAAATGATTCCGCCATTGCGGGAAAGATACGCGGACTTGCCCGTCGTTGCGGAAAATATACGCGGGCTTGCCCACCTTTGCGGAAAGAGAACCCAAGTTTTCCCGCTGTGGACAGGCGCACAAGTGTAAGGAGGGAAATTTAGCCAAATGGTTCCGCTGTTGTGGAAAAGATACGCGGACTTGCCTGCCTTTTGCGGAAAGAGAATTCAAGTTTTCCTGCCGTGGAGAGGCGAAAAAGCATAAAGCGAGAAATTTAGCCGAGTTTTATCCACTTTTGTGGAAAAGATAAGCGAATTTTTTCGAGCCTGCGGGCGATTTTACGTAACTTAAGCGAAACAATTCATCAAAGAAGAAGGAAAGGTTCATCTGCGGAAAGAGAATTCAAGTTTGCCATCCTTTGCGGAAAGAGAATTCAAGTTTTCCTGCCTTTGCGGAAAGAGAATTCAAATTTTCCTACCGTGGACAGGCGTGAAAGCGTAAAGCGGAAAATTTAGCTGAGTTTTATTCGCTTTTGTGGAAAAGATAAGAGAATTTTTCCGAGCCTGCGGGCGATTTTACGTAACTTAAGAGAAACAATTCATTAGAGAAGAAGGAAAGGTTCATTTGCCCTTTTGCGGAAGAGTTGATCGAATATGTACGCCTTTGCAGAAAAAATGGGCGAGTTCCTCCAGGCATGTGATTTGATCCAACGACTGAATGAACAAACCCTCCCTACACAAAAGAATGTAGTTTTGTTTTGGTTTTCTGAGATGGGCCTCTGCATTGCTTCGATTGAATCATCCATCTCCCGTAGATCAAATATTTTTCTATGCATTTAGTTTTAAAAAATAATCATATTCCCAGTGTAAGGCTTCGATCCATCTCTGCATGGCAAAAGCTTACCAGGTATAAATTTTCTTTTTCTAAACTTGAGCATTCAATTATGGATTGGACATGGAACAACCTTCTGTAAGGTTTCCCAACATCAACATTTATTTCCTTAGGTTTAATCCATGACGAAGTTATGAATATCGCTTGAGTCGTACAGATCTTTTCCTATTGACGCAGACCAAAAGTTGATGGATTGGACCTGCTGTACATTGTATCTTCTGCAAATACAAGAACAGATTTCAATGCAAGAATGCTTAAAAGTGCTCAAACACCAATGCACCACCGCCTTTCCTCGTAATCCTTTATAAAATTCAATGGGTCAAGCCTCTGCCATTGTATTGTTGTTTGCTACTGTTATTGTGACATCAGCTCACTTATTCGAATCCCTATCAATTTACGAAGCAATGGTCCTCTTCAGGAAGCAAATCCTTTTGTTTTGTATTCAAAATCAAGGTTTTCCTCTCAAACCAAACTCATATTTGTTGTTATAACAACCAAGAAGGTTCTGCTGTATTTTTTTTTTGGAAGGTATAGGATGTTCGTGTCACTACATTGTAATTTATTTACTCGTTCACTTGTATGTTCAACTTTTAAATTTAGAATTTAATCATGTATGTGATTTGTTTACTGGTTTCACATGCAACCGTGCTTGATTTATATATATTCAGTTCCTTGTGTTTACCAATATATGTTTCTACTAACTTGGGCAAATATACTTGCACTGCAATACATTTTGTCTCCTACAAAAGTTGCCACTTTTGAAAAGTTGATCTTTTATTTATCTGAATTTTCTTGTTTCCTGGTTCTGCAATAACCTATTCATGCTACTGACCCCCTGTTGAAATTCCTTGTTGGTTCTGTTCCTTTTGTCCTGTTTGCTTCAAATTTATTTTTCACATCTTTTGTTATGCACCATAGATTATTTTTACCAAGATACTCTTTACTTGTTCCAACTTCATTTAAACCTGCTTCTTATAACTTTCTATCATCTGTATCAAGTTGTTTTCCCACATTTGCAGCTTTACCGAGATAAAAAAAAACCATATATGCATTAGCTTTATATTTGCTGCAACAACCACAGGTGCTTGAACTTCTATTGAGCTGCCACTACAACAGAGTCAAAAGGTGTTGTAGTTCCTATGCACACACCCAGATTGTTCTTAGTTTCTTCAACTATGCATATGTTTTTTTCTTTCATTCTGCATTCTCAAATCATAAATATGAATATTAGATTGGATACCAACACTGCAGATTAGAACATGTTTCCAAGCAGAGCATATTTTGTAACACAATATAGAATATATAAAATACATCAATTGTACATTGTTACCAGGTTACTAACGAGGCCTAGGTTCCAAGTAAAGAGCATCAAGTATTGCTCCCAAGTCACTACTCAACTGTTACTCATTTGTTTCAAAACTACAAGGCCCCAAGATATATCACAAAACAAGACCTATAAATATATCTAGCTATAACAGTTGCCACCTTTCTATGGAAGCAACTACCCTTCCATTTCAAGAGTGTTTACTTTCATGTTCCCCACTGTCAGTTGACTTGCCATCTTGTAAAAAAAAACTGCCTTAGTGCGATACATGACCACTAGAGATTGTTCCTATCAGTCAAAGATCCTAAAAGGATCCATCTGTTTCCATCAAGCAATGAAGGATACCACTACAACCAAATTAAATACAAGGTTGATTGCCTTGCCATCAAAGTCTATTGTTCTGATTTTCTGTTCACCATACCAAGTATTCTATGTAAACTCTGTAACTCCATTTTCAAAAGATATTTGTTCTAAGAATGAAAAAGGCATTTCAAAGCACAGGTTTCCACTTCATTGATTCACAAGAGATGTGTTTGCTACATATGTATACCTTGTTTCATTTTCAGCAGATTCGTTCCAAGTTCGGTTAAAATGCGATACTGTTAGAACAAATTGTCATAGATTTTTATATGATAATTCCCAAGACTATAATTCACATTCTACACCATCAAACTGATATTTCTATTTATTGTGCCCTTTTTCTTATGTTCTTAAACTGCTAACTTCAACCCAACACCTTTTTTTCTTCTTTTCACATGCCAACTACTCTTCTAACCTTCTACCAAATCTTAAGTCTTTCAATAATGTACAGTTTAAGTTTCAAAATTAACTAAATAATCTATGATGTTGTTTCTACTTGTTTCCTTATTACTCGAATAAAAACATTGATTGCTAATAGAAATCTTTCCCTTTTCCAGGTTGCTTTTGTAGTGCCACTATTTTCAGTACGCTGGTATGGAGACTCTATTAACTGAAAACACTATTTCACTTTTGATGAATGGTGTTGTTGACCTCTTCCCGCTTGTACAAGTTGTTGCTCTCAAACAAGTCAACTCTCTTCACTCAACAACTGCCCACTTTCGAATTTGTATCTCTGATGGAATTCATTGCCACAATACATTGCTTCCAACTAGCTACAATAACGCTGTGGAAAACCACCAGCTCCAAGCAGGTTCAATCATCAAAGTCATCAAATGTACATGCAACATATTGCACAATACCATGTATGATTTGATTTCTACCTCTTGTTTTAACTTGTTTTAGGTTGCACTCCCAATCATTTTACAGTTTTTTTTACTTATACTTACTTACCTTAATGCTTATTGCCAGGATTGTCGCATTGGACACATTTGAAATTGTCACTTCGGAAGTAGCAATAGTCGGAGATCCATCCCCTTTCAAATTTACCCCCAGCTTTACCTCCCTTAGCAGTTCATCTGTTCCAGAAATGAACACCATTGATCCCCAAAACCCTTCACTTGACATGCCTTGCTCGCAAAACGCAACCACAAACCCTATTGCACCTTCTCTTCAATTCACATCGCTCAACCCTTCCAACAAAAGTTGGTCGATTCAAGGCCGCGTTACTGCAAAGACTAGTATGACAACCTACACCAATAAAAAAGTGCCTGGTCAACTTTTTGGCTTTGACCTTGTTAGTGCTATCAAAGATGAGATTCATGTCTTTGCTTTCAATGAACTAGCCACCTCATTATATGAACAAATACAAGTTGGCACAGTCTACACTATCTCAAATGGCACAATTAAAGTAGTCAACCCAACATACAACCATTTGACAAGTTCTTTTGAGGTTTTTCTTACTCCCTCCTCAACCATTGAACCATGTTTGGAAGAGTACCCATTAATCCCTTTTCATTGCTTCCACTTTAAATCTATCCAGGACATCAAAACTACACCTATCAATTCCATGGTTGACCTTATTGGAATTGTGATTTACGTTTCCCCTGCATCAACTATACGCAAAAGGGATGGCTCTGAAACCATTCGACGAACAATTGGGTTGAGGGACATGTCGGGGTATAGCATAGACGTAACACTTTGGAATGATCACTGCACAATCAAGGGTTCCCACCTTGGAAGCCTTCGAGGTTTGCCTACTCCCCCTATCCTTGCAATTAAAGGTGGTCGTGTTACAGACTTCAATGGAAAAACCATTGGCACCCTCTCAAACACCAATCTCGTTATAAACCCAAATATTGAGGAATCTCATCTTCTCTAAACATGGTTTAATGATAATGGCTTTCGTTCAGCGTCGCCATCTTTGAGTAGAAAATCAATCTCATCTTCTTCTAGCTCTTGCAAACGCATTTCCATCTCTGCGCTTCAATCTCTGCAACCCTCTGAAAAAACAACTTGGTATTCACTTATTGCTACAATCACCCATATTAACATCGATGACTTCTATTTCCTTGCATGTCCTCTATTTGTCAATGGATTACAATGCATGAAACAAATTTCCCACAAAGTTGGTAATGTATGGCATTTTGCAAAATGTGATGGGGAGTTTACAGAATGTTCTTATTGATACATACTAAAACTTGATCTACTTGATCCCACTGGAAAAATGTATGGTGTCATAGCTTTCGATGATTCTACGCAACAACTCATGGGCATATCTGCACAGGATTTATGCCTTCTCTCAAGTGATCCAGCATCTATGTCGGAAATTGTTCAACGTGTTTGTGCTCACAAATACCTTCTAACCTTATCGGTGAAGACAGAGAATTTTAATTCAAATGCTCGCTTGAAGGTGCTTCTTGTTATGTTTGAAGATGCTTCATCGTCATTACCACTTGTTGCTTTAGTTGATCCAAACGAAGCCACTGTGCATAATACACGCTCGATTGTTCTCAGGATTTGAACTCTACCTTTGATAATCCTTTGTCACACAATTTTGGGCAATTCAAATGTAGCTTTTTTCTCTTCCTACTTTATACTTATCCACTACATACTTTTTGTATAGACAATGCTATGTAATTAATACCTGTAACCATCAATGAGCAACCTTCAATATTATATGATTTAGTTTTGTTGTAACATTTTGTCAAATTACATATTGATTGCAACCTATCTTGCCACTTTCAAATTTATACTTTTAATAAAGATTACTTTGTCAACTTTATACTTCTTTGTTTATAAACAAATTTTTGCTTAAAATGAACATTGTTTAACTACTACTTGTAACCATCAATCAATAGTTTTAAATATTATATGATTTACTTTTGTTGTAACATTTTGTCAAAGTACATATTCATTGGAACCTATCTTTCCAATTTCACATTTATACTTAAAATGATGCTAACTTTGTCAACTTTATACTTCTTGCAATAACTTGGCATATATTATCCATGCTCCATTTATATTTTACAGTCTATCTTTGTTTAGTTGTTCAATTATTCAATATATACTATGTTTTTCTTCCAACAAAGGCACAATAAAGTTGATAACCACAAAACAATTTTTTTTGTAACCATGTCAACCAATGATGTCAATGATCAAATCAATGCATGTAGAATAATTGTTTATGTTGAAAAGAAAAAAAGAAAAAAACAAACGTCAACGCCTTCTATATAGAGTTGCTCGCCAACTTGTTCATATCCCTTCTCCATTTCACGTTGTTCAAGCTTCCTTACCACCCTCAACACCATGCACAACCACCCCAACACATCCAACAAATATCCACCTAGATAGTGTGCAACATCAATTCCGTAAAAGGGTTGACAAATTATCTAGCATGGATGTATGCTCTATATGCATGGAGTCTTATTGTGGAATTAAAACAAAGCACTCTTCTTGTGCATCTGCATGCTCTCGTTGTATTGCAGAAAAAAATGTCCATCGCTACTCCTTAGCAAATAACATGGACCCAAGGATACAACCAACTGTGCTAGCTATCCTTACTCAAGTTGAAGAAATGCTCATTTCTCGTGTTAACCCAATTTTACAGGTCACTCATGCTCGTGGGGGTCAATATACATATTCTGGACACACTATTAGCTTCCCGCAAAGCATTTCAAGCATTGCCAATTTCCTCCCTCGCTTGCTCTCAGACATTGACATCCTAATTGTTTGTAAATCCAATCCTAACAAGAAGCCTTATGAATTCTTTGTCAGCCGAACATGTGTTCTTGCTTCTCTTGAATACAAGCTTTCCAATGACCCCTACTACAAGTATGTTCAAGTTAACTCAATTGCATTGTCTTCTTTGTCTCTTGAACCAACCGATATTTCCTCCCTACTTCGGCATGTCAGAGCCGAAGAAACCCCACTTGTTGCAAATGCCTCAAATGTTGCTATTCTATCACTCGCCTTCCTTGAACCCCATGAAGAACAATCCTCCTCATTTATATCTACACAAACAAATTGTAGAACTGAGGTTGATGAAATCAAACGCTTCTTAAGCACAAGCAATACACCCACTCCACCTTGCATTGACTGGCCCCCAATAGATACTTCCCCTATCAATGAATACAACACAATTGGCCTCCTCTCAATGGCCTTCCCAACCTTGTTTCCCACTAGAGTTGCAATGCTTAAACAACCACACATTCAAGAGGTTGGTATCGACGATTATGCACTACACCTACTTAGATACCACGACAATAGATTTGGCCAACATCCTCGCTTTCGTTATTACATATATAACATCATGATGCGCCACCGTAGCCATGCTACTGCTTCCGTGTTTGTAAAACATAACATTGAAGATACGTTGCCTCCAACAGTCACAGAACTTCAACAACAATTACAAGATGTGCCCAATGCTAAAATAGCTGAGCAGGTCATGCGGTTTGGCTCCACCCTCCGCGGAACGCGCTCATACTGGAACAAAAGCAGAGGTGAACTAACTGACATGATCACACAACAAGGGACACCAACATTCTTCTTCACACTCAGCGCAACTGACACTAAGTGACCAGACTTGCACTCTTTGATGCCTGGACAAGCTCCAGCTAATTCACATCAACAATACCAATGGATAATTCACAACCTTATATCCAATCCACACATTGCATCTCAATACATGGACAAATGATTCAAAATATTCCTGGAAGAAGTTCTTCAAAAAGGGCTTTCTACAATATACTACTAGTGCAGGTTGATAACAAACCATAGTTTGATGGATTTTCAATATATTCAAAACCTCAAATATTTGTTCCTAACACTTGTATTTTTCATGCAAGTATGAATGGCAACATAGGGGATCAACACATATACATGGCTTCCTATGGTTAGACAATGCACCAAATATGGACACGTTAGATTGGGCAAATGTTGCAAAGGTCGAAGATGCAAAACAATACTTTGACAAGTTTGTTACAACATGGAATCCTCGTGTCAACCATTCTCAAACGCCATCTTTGAAAGCCTCTACTATAAATGATCCATGCGCCATTGCATCAAACTCCATACTTGCAACAAATCACCTCGATGACTATGAAGAACTTGTTAACTGTGTCCAAAGGCACACAAAATGTTCTGAATATTCATGCCTCCGCAAAAAAGGATCATCTCTTCAATGTCGTTACGGATTTCCATTTGAGCTACAACCTACCTCTTCCTTATTCATTGATGCAAATGGGCAAAAAACATACAACCCTGCAAGGAACGATTCCCTCCTAAATATTCACAACCCTACCATGCTCTCAATTTGGCGAGCTAATGTTGATTTCTAACCTATTCTCTCTAGACATGTTGTACTCAAATATATTTCAAAATATGCAGCAAAGGCAGAGCCGAAATCAGAAAGCTACCATGCACTTCTTTCTTGGCATGCACATGCAAGTCCACATGATGCACCAGTTCTTCAACCAATAAGACGCTTCTTGTCTGAAACTGTTACAGATCGAGACATTGGTGCATAAGAGACTTGCCACATGCTCCAAAAGTTCCCTCTTTGTCTTTGCAGCCATTCATTTTTATCCTTGAACGTTAGCTAGAGTGTTTTCTGACGTATTTCCAATGAATCTCTTGATACCCCACCAACACCAACCTTCATTTTTGCATACATACAACGACCCACTGCACTCGAACATCTTACCCTTCTTGAAGCTGCACATTCTTGGTCATACTTGTCTCGTAGAAAGCATTCCCAATGGAAACCAAACATCCCTGCCAAAATTGTACGTGTCTTTCCTGGCTTCACTACCATTCCACCCTTTACTATAGATTCCTTTGTTTCCTTTTGTTGGAGTGAGCTCCTCTTATACAAACCATTTTGCAACTTCCACGATCACATTGGTTCCACATAATTGGCCATAACTTCTAATTGGCTTCGCATTAAAGACACATACACTGCATGGCATGTTGATCGTTTTCCAGAAACACCCAATACACCTCCCTCTGATGATTCTACTTATGCTTCCAACCACATTCCTTTAGCGCCTACCATGGATGAATGGGAACTCCTTTCTCAACTTCACCCTGGAAACAACCTCTTTGTTGATGACCTTGACATGCTCGGCCATCGTGACTTTGATAAAGAACATAATTGGTCTGAAAACCATATTCCCTCACACATGCATGCAACAACCATATCATTCATTGATCATGTGCGATTGTCCTCCCAAATACCCCAAGACAGCTTCTCAACTTCGTGTTCTTCTGCTTCTTTGTCTCCCACACAATGCATGGCCTTTGACCTTATCCTTGCACACTCCACAAATGCTACAAATATTCCCCCACTCAAAATGGTTATTCAAGGAACAACAGGAACAGGAAAGTCTTTTTTGATTTCTTGCCTTCGATCCGCACTCCAACATCTCGCGAGCAACGACCCTTCCCCCTTACTCCTCCTTGCTCCCACCGGTATTGTTGACTTTAACATAAATGCGCTTACAATACATGCTGCCCTTCGCATACCCATTGTTGACATGCATCCTCTTGAAGGCCAATCCCTTTCAACTTTCCAAGAACAATTTCGCCATATCCGATACATCATCATTGATGAAATGAGTTTTGTTGGCCCAAAAATGCTATCCCAAATTGACTCTCGCTTACGTCAAGCCTTCCCTTCGCAATGTACAACCCCCTTTGGTGGTTTCTCCATCATATTCCTTGGTGATTTTGGACAACTACCCCCTGTAAAGGACATCCCCATGTATGCTGACACATCTCGAGGCAATGCTCTTTGGCGCACATTTGACACTTTTGTCACTCTTTCAACCATCTTTCGACAACAAGGCAACAACCCTTCTCAAGTTTCCTTCCGTCAACTCCTACTCAATCTCCAAAATGCAACGCCAACTCTTGAATATTGGGACCTCCTCATGTCAAGGACAACGTCATCCCTTTCACATGAAGAGAATAATGCATTTGACAATTGCACTCATTTGTACGCAACTAATAACTCTGTTGAGTTGCACAACAAGCAAATGCTGAAAGACCTAAACATGCCAATTGCACATTGCTTTGCAGAGCAAAAGAAACAACATGTGCAAACCTCAATAGATGACGAACAACTTCCATTAAAGGTTCTACTAGCAATTGGTCAAGAAGTCATGTTGACATCCAACTTGTGTGTATCTGTAGGACTTGTAAACGGCTCAGTTGGGAAAGTTATTGCAATTGTCTACAACTCCAATGATCAACCTCCTAGATTACCATCTTATGTTGTGAACAAATTTCTACACTACAAAGGACCCCCGTGGGATTCTTCCAATCCAAATTATGTCCCCATCCCTCCTATCACAAGGGGTACACTGAGGCAAGTACCACTTCGAATGGCATGGAGTTTGACAATCCATAAAGCACAAGGGATGACTCTGCAAAATGCAACAATAGACATTGGCAACATTGACCACCAAGGCCTTACATTCACTGCAATATCAAGAGTTAAATCTTTGTCAGGGCTTCGCATATCTCCACCTTTTTCCTTCTGTAGGTATTCACGGATGAAAGATAGTCCATATGTGCACCACATAATACAAGAAGAGACTTTGCTTTTTTCCAAGTCTTTGCAGCCACATAATCCATAAAGTTCCATCCTACTCCATTATTGAAGAGAAGCTACAATAGGGTTTGTGGTTGCATTTTGCGAGCAAGGCATAACAAGTGAAGGGTTTTGGGGATCAACGATGTTCATTTCTGGAACAGATGAACTGCTAGGGGAGGTTGAGCTGGGGTTAAAGTTGAAAGGTGATGGCTCTCTGACTATTGCTGCTTCTGAAGTGACAATTTCAAATGTGTCCAATCCGACAATCCTGGCAATAAGCATTAAGCTAAGTATGTATAGGTAAAAAAACTATATATTGATTGGGAGTACAATCTAAATCAAGTTAAAACAAGATGTAGAAATCAAATCATACATGGTATTGTGAAATATGTTGCATGTACATTTAATCACTTTGATGATTGAACCTGCTTGGAGTAGTTGGCATGTAAAAAGAAGAAAAAAAGGTGTTGGGTTCAAGTTAGTAGTTTAAGAACATAAGAAAAAGGGCACAATAGATAGAAATACCAGTTTGATGGTGTAGAATGTGAATTATAGTCTTGGGAATTCTCATATAAAAATCTATGACAATTTGTTCTAACAGTATCGCACTTTAACTGAACTTGGAACGAATCTGCTGAAAATGAAACATGGTATACATATGTAGCAAACACATCTCTTGTGAATCAATGAAGTGGAAACCTGTGCTTTGAAATGTCTTTTTCATTCTTAGAACAAATATCTTTTGAAAATAGAGTTACAAAGTTTACATAGAATACTTGGTATGGTGAACAGAAAATCAGAACAATAGACTTTGATGGCAAGGCAATCAACCTTGTATTTAATTTGGCTGTAGTGGTATCCTTCATTGCTTGATGGAAATAGATGGATCCTTTTAGGATATTTGACTGATAGGAACAATCTCTAGTGGTCATGTATCGCACTAAGGCAGCTTTTTTTTACAAGATGGCAATTCAACTGACAGTGGGGAACATGAAAGTAAACACTCTTGAAATGGAAGGGTAGCTGCTTCCATAGAAAGGTGGCAGCTGTTATAGCTAGATATCTTTCTGGGTCTTGTTTTGTGATATATCTTGGGGCCTTGTAGTTTTGAAATAGATGAGTAACAGTTGAGTAGTGACTTGGGAGCAATACTTGATGCTCTTTGCTTGGAACCTAGGCCTTGTTAGTAACCTGGTAACAATGTACAATTGATGTATTTTATATATTCTATATTGTGTTACAAAATATGCTCTACTTGGAAACATGCTCTAATTTGTAGTGTTGGTATCCAATCTGATATTGATATTTATGATTTGAGAATGCAGAATGAAAGAAAAAAACATATGCATAGTTGAAGAAACTAAGAACAATCTGGGTGTGTGCATAGGAACTACAACACCTTTTGACTCTGTTGTAGTGGCAGCTCAATAGAAATTCAAGCACCTGTGGTTGTTGCAGCAAATATAAAGCTAATGCATATATGGTTTTTTTTTATCTCAGTAAAGCTGCAAATGTGGGAAAACAACTTGATCCAGATGATAGAAAGTTATAAGAAGCAGGTTTAAATGAAGTTGGAATGAGTAAAGAGTATCTTGGTAAAAATAATCTGTGGTGCAGAATAAAAGATATGAAAAATAAATTTGAAGCAAACATGACAAAAGGAATAGAACCAACAAGGAATTTCAATAGGGGGTCAGTAGCACGAATAGGTTATTGCAGAACCAGGAAACAAGAAAATTCTGAGAAATAAAAGATCAACTTTTCAAAAGTGGCAACTTTTGTAGGAGACAAAATGTATTGCAGTGCAAGTATATTTGCCCAAGTTAGTAGAAACATATATTGGTAAACACAAGGAACTGAATATATATCAATCAAGCACGGTTGCATGTGAAACCAGTAAACAAATCACATACATGATTAAATTCTAAATTTAAAAGTTGAACATACAAGTGAATGAGTAAATAAATTACAGTGCAGTGACACGAACATCCTATACCTTCCAGAAAAAAAACAAAAAAAAATACAGCATAACCTTCTTGGTTGTTATAACAACAAATATGAGTTTGGTTTGAGAGGAAAACCTTTTTTTTCCCGCGGAAATGGTGCACGGGAAACCCACCAATACTTCCCCACATTTCGTGGATGGTAAGGATGCTAAACTGTCGGCCAGAGATAAACGGCTGGCCTAACCCCGAAGGACTCAAGGCTCGAACTCATGACCTCCCCCGTACTGAGAGAGTGTTCGCACGTCTTACCAATTGAGCTAACCCTTGGGGCTGAAGAGAGAAAACCTTGATTTTGAATACAAAACAAAAAGCTTTGCCTCCTGAAGAGGACCGTTGCTTCGTAAATTGATGGGGATTCGAATAGTTAAGGTTCTTTTCCCCACGGAAGAGTTAAGGTTCTTTTCCCGAAAACGCGAAGAAAATCGCCTATGTTTACTGCAACAATGGACATTTCCCACTAACCCTTCTGCAAAAGGGCAGCTAAACCTTTCCCGCCTTACCCTTTCGTGGCTTTCCACAGTGCAAAAACTCCGGTTCTCTTTCCGCAATTACGAGCAAGTCCACCTATCTTTTCCGCAACTGCTGAACCTTTTGGCCTTATCTTTCCATTTTAACGGTCGCATTTAATAGTGAAAGATTCGATTTTACTTGAGCTGCAACGCCGAAAGGTTTAAAACATTATGTCCGCTTTGTCGGAGGAAATAGATTAAATGTCTCCGAAATCGCGGAAATTTTCCCTTAAAGTCCTCCACAACAGCGGAGGATCTCATGTAAGTCAACCGCAACAGCCTTTCCAACGAACAAATCTCGCCAGACGGAAAAGTTAACGTTCTCTTCCCGAAACATCGGAGGAACTCGCCTATCTTTCCCGCAACGACGGTCATTTCCAATCAACCCATCCGCAAAAGGGTAGATGAACCCTTCCTTCATCTAACATGAATTGTTTCGCTTAAGTTACATAGAATCGCCCGCAACACTGACTAATTTCGGTTATCTTTTCCGCTGTTGCGGAAAAAGAACCCAAGTTTGCCCGCCGTGGAAAGGCGCGAAAGCGTAAAGCAAAAAAATTAGCCAACTGGTACTGCTGTTGCGGAAAAGATACGCGCACTTGCCCACCATTGCGGAAAAGATACGCAAACTTTCCTGCCATTGCAGAAACATGAAACGGAACAACGAAGAATCGACGGTCAAATGGTTCTGCCGTTGTGGAAAGGATACGCGAACTTGCCCACCGTTGCAGAAAAGCTACGCGGACTTGCCCGCCTCTGCGGAAATAGAACCCAAGTTTTCCCGCCGTGGACAGAAGCGAAAGCGTGAGGCAGAAAATTTAGCCAACTCAATCCGATGTTGCAGAAAAGATACGCGTACTTTCCCGCCTTGCGTTCACTTTCTGCAGAGGCGGTCAAATCCAGCTATCCTTTCCGCAACGACGGAACCATTTGCCCTTATTTTTTTGACGGTCGCATTTAATACTGAAAGAATCGATTTGACTTCTCCATATGGCTCACTTAACCCCATTTTTAATTTCCGCACGTGCCCTATTAATGCCTTGCACGCGTGAGATCCTTTATATAGGCGATAACCCCGTTGAACAATTTCATTGTTTTCATTCGTTGAAGGTTTTTTTCCTTTTTCGTTTGAATGCACGTGCACCTGCTCTAGGACTTTGTTACAGTCGCACCAGTCACAATTTACGCGCACCTGCTCCAGGACTTCGGCACAGTCGAACTAGTCACCATCCCCGTCTTAACAGGTTGGTACATTACTGTTTCCTGTTAGCTCTTTCATGACATCTATGCCCGTAATTTTGATTTTGATTGGATCATGCAGCACATTGCTTTTGTTTATTCTACCAACATGCCCTGCCTCTTCTTTTTAAGAAAGGAATTACATTAAATTGATTTAGTCGTAGATTGATATACCCCAGGGAACTAGCCCCTTTGTACAATACTTTCTCACGCAACAATGAATCTAGAATTGATACCACGGAAATAAAGCTTTTCAAAACTAGGAAGCTCAGTGATGTTATACGTACAAAACTGGTTGTATAGATACCCAAATTTACATGTGGGGATTATGACCGGTGCCAAATGAATTTTCAACGCAGGTTTCTTACGCTCTCTTGCTTTAAATTTTTCAAATGTATCATCGTCTTTATTCAAAATATGTTATGCCCACAACCATTTTTCTAGCCAGAAACTTACCGCGACCCTGTAACTTTGAGATTTGATATTCCTGTGCAAAAGTTCGACAGCGTTACCATTGAGTGAGTCGGCTGTAAAGTATATGGCTTAGTTTTTCATCACACCTGTATATAAATAGAAGGTCCACATTCGTAAAGAATTTGAAAAGTAACCTGACCCATTTTTACATCTTATAAAAGAATGGATATGTTCGATATATTTGTAATTAAATTGTGTTTAGACTCAGTTCATAATCTTATAAAATTACTAATATGTTTTGAATATTTAAAATGAAAAATAAATGGTATTTATATTTCGTTTATAATTTAAAAAAAATTATTGATAGGTTTCAATATTTGAATCGAAAATTGAATTGGTATTTAGATTCAGTTTATAATTCTATAAAAGTATTCATATGTTGTGCACAATTGAAATAAAAGTCAAATTGCAATTAAATTACAAGGCTACTTGGTAGCATATTGCCTGCAAAACAATTCAATTGGTGCATGTTGTTAGATTAAAACTTTAGGTATGTCTCATTGCTTTTGTGTAGAATAGCATTCAGAATTAGCATAATGTAATTAGTCTAAGATAATTTCTTGAATAACTTTATTTAAATTTTATGTTTTCATATACTTTATGTATACGACATATGGAACACATTAAGCTCTAAAGCATTTGTCGTATGGCCCTTGACTTAATTTTACTCAAGTAATGACCTAGTTAATTTATAAAATTTCTCAAAAAAAGTATGGCCCTTGACTTAATTTTATGTAAGTAAACAAGCAATGATGTAGTTAATTTACGAAATTCTTTAAAAAAAAAGTTCATAGATATCCTTAATTTAAAATTTGAAAGGTTAAAGTGTGTGTTGAAATTTAAAGATTTGAAAAGCTTGAACGTCCTACCTAGATCTCTCCGAAATCGCGGAAAGTTTTAATTAAAATCCTCCGCAACGGCAGAAAAACTCACCTAAGTCTACCGCAACGGCGGAGAAACTCGTCTAAGTATTCTGCGATGACGGACAAACTCGCTTAAGTCTACCGCCATGCCCTTTTTTGACGAACAAGTCAGGCACGACGGAAGAGTTAGCCTGCTTTTTCCGAAACAACCAAGAAACTCGCCAAATTTTTCTCCAACAGCGAAGAAACTCGCCTAAGTCTATCGCAATGCCCTTTTTTGACGAACAAGTTTGGCACGACGGAATAGTTACTGTTCTTTTTCCGAAACTGCGAAGGAACTCGCCTAAGTCTACCGCAACGCCCTTTTTTGACGAACAAGTCTGGCACAACGGAATAGTTACTGTTCTTTTTCTGAAACGACGGAGGAACTTGCCAAATCTTTATAACAGTCCAAAGTGGTTGACTTTAATTCATTTTTTGATATGAAACCATATGAATTGCAAACACTATTGTTCAAAGTTGATGCCCGCGCCTTTAAGAAACAATATTTTAAAGCGAAAGAAAGCATTTTTTAACGTTTCTATAAATATATATAGAAACAACTATGAAAATTGTTTGACATGTTTGCATGTAGGTCACTCATCTCACGTTCTAATTTCTTATGATTGACGACGTGTATTGAGGCAGGTATACTTAAAAATGACTAAAGGTGCCAGAAAAAAGTCAAAGGGAGCTGTTACAAAATCCACTGAAGAAGTGAGGATTGAGACTATTTATCATGATACTAAATGCATCATAGGTGCACTACCAAAATCCCAATGGAGTGACATTTACCGGATGATATGAGACCAGGATATCCCAGACGCTCTGTTAGAAGAAGGATATCTATATCAAAACATGAGAGCGTCCTGCATTTCAAAAGCAACTACTTGCCTTGAGCTTTTTCCTTGTGCAGAGGTCATCGGATGGATTTTGCAACACGCAGATGCCCAAGCATGAATTTTAACTGATAGCAAGAAAAAATCCTTCGCATCCTTTAACCCGCTTTATATCTCGTCAGCATACAAGTTACCTCGTCCAACTCAGTACCTGAATGATGACTGGTTAGCAGAGGTCAAAATGGATAACCTGGAATCAGCAAGAAGCTGCTCATCACAGGAAAACAGTTCAGGAAGAACGATAATGAAGAGTATAAGATTCAAAACTTGAGACCTCCATTCAAAATGGTTGCTCTCATGTTGAGCAGAATATTTGGCAGACCTGATGGGACCATGTTTATGCTTCAATGGGTACCGATTATTCACTATGTGGCTTTCAAAGGAACTATCTTTAATTGGGCTGAAATGATTTCGGAAATCCTGGCATCAACCATAACTACGGCCAAAGAAGGTTTAGAAGTCAAAAAGGAAGAGTTCTACATGCCCTCCTATTTGATAGATTGTATTGTGGTGAAGCAGCTCTTCCCAAAACTACAATGCATATGGAATCAGGCAGGAGGACCGGTGTTCACCGCATACAAAATCTTCTGGCCACAAAATTACAAGAGCAATTACAAAAACATTTGTGAAAATTTCATCATGCCCCTCTACGAGCTAATGTTCAATAAAGAGCCCGTTTGCCTATCAGAAAATGCCATGGCAGTTCTGGAAGAATATGGTGACTTCTTCTTTTCAAAGGATGACACTTACATAAAAATGTATGGAGGCACAAAACCCCCCTATATCCTACCAAACTACGCCACGGACTATATAGTTCATAAGGAAGCCATGCAACATGTTTTCCTATATGGAATTGGCAGTGTAATGAATAAAGCAAACAAAGCCACATTTCCTCCTTTTCCCTTCTATTTGGGAGCTTATAAATTTTCCAAGATCGCGTCAGCAGAAGAGTTTATAGCAGAGCTAACAAGTTTTCATTTTGGACAGAGAATATATCAGAGAAATGACAGACGGGGCAAGGTTTCCCAGCATTGCAAAGCTGTACATGGTCATTTCGAGTATGCCCACTATTATGATTCTGAGGAAGAGTCATACCGGGGAATCAACAACATCACTGAGTTGCTAATTTGCCAAAATAGGAAAAGTGAACCTACCTCCAGTTACAATGCTCCCAAGGGATCAAAACATCATCAAGGTAAAGAAGCCTTAGGAACAATTGAGAATTTCTCAACAAAAGAACAAATACTTCTGCAACAAGTTGAGCAGATCAAAAAATGGACCGAGGAAAAGGCAAGGAAAGCACAAGAAGTTAAACTTAGAGAGGAAGAAGCCCATAAACTTCAAGAAGCTCAAGATCAAGCCCGTACAATTCAACAAGCAGAAACAACTAAGCAAGAGATACCTACCAAGCAACAAGAAAACGAAATATTAAGAAAGGCAGCAAAATAAGAGGCACTGAAAAGGGCTGAAGAAGAAGCCCAGAAAATTCAAGAAGCTAAGTATGAAGACCATAGAATTCAACAAGAAGAACAAACTAGGCTGCAAGAAGCTGCCAAGCAACAAGAAAACGAAAGATTGAAAAAGGAAGTAGAAGAAGAGGCACTGAAAAAGGCTGAAGAAGAGAAAATACAAAAGGAAGACGCTGGTTCTATGAGTCCAAGCATACAAGACCTCGATATGAACATCCCTATTGAGAATCTTCCACTTGTTCCTTTCACACCATCTAAGGGTAGCAAGGTGACCACATATGATAGGTTTGCTTTCAATAAGAAAAGGAAATCCATCATCAAGGAAACCATTACAAGTATCAAAAGGCCTTGTCACGCAGATGTCATCACCAGGCATGAGACTACTGTCATGAAGGGTACCCAGAATGACCCTACCTTCATGGCATCTATTTCTGTGTTAGCTGTTCTCGCAACTGCTGACAATGTCAACATATTGGAAGACAAATTGACAGAAGAAAAGGAGAAAACCCGCCAGCTACAAGAAGCCTTAGTCAAGGAGAAAAATTATACAAATTTAATGATTGAAAAGAATGATGCTCTTATGTCTCAAAAGGAGGAGCTTCATAGGAAAATTCAACATCTGGAAGCTGAAAGGAGAGCTTTGTCAATCCAAGCAAGAGCATTATAGGTAGAAAAAAGACAACTTGAATATAAGAACTTGAAGCTGGAATCCAAGAAACTTGATTTCATCCAGCTGATTAACGAGTTAAAAGAAAATATTGCAAACAACAAAGTAGGTAACATGACCCCTTTTCATGAACAAGCTTGTGAAATATTGACAAGGACATGTGATTTCCAGAAACTCATATCAGAACAAATCTACAAATTGAAAGCAATGATGGCCAAGATGAAACAAATTAGTGCCGACACCAACAAGATCAGAAAGAAACACACTCGTATTGTTGGAGATATTAACAAGCACATTGAATGGAGAAAAGGGAAATCAGGATTCCCAAAAACTCTCCCCCTTAAGTCTGTTTCTAAATACATGGCGGATATACGCACTTTGACCTATTCTAAAGATTGCGGAGTAAAGTTGAACAGTGTGGCCTTACATACCTATGAACAATGTAAGAACTTGTACCTCAAAATACGAGCTACTCATGAGGCTTGCAAAATGATCATGCCCCAAAGTATAGAATATTTTCCAGATAAAACACAAAGCTTATCTGAGATAAGAAAAAACTTGCAAGAGGAAACTGACTATGTGAAGAAGATAGCCGCTGTAACCCCAGAAGACCTAGACCAGTTCATCGGAAGAGCCTCCATTCATGCACACCTCCTCGAAAAAAGTCATCAAGCTACAATGGAAGAAATACTCATCCTTGAGGAAGAGCTTGTTAAACAAGAAGTTTCCTTCAGATTTTTGGTTCCCTTAGCTGGAAACATTATTATAAGAGATGCAAATCAGTGGATAAGTTATATAGAAGAGGAAGAGAGGAAACTAGCAGCATCACAAGCCCCATTAGAAGCATCAACTGCTCCACTAATACCAGTAACTCCAAGAGCCTCACAATCAGAATCAACAATACTAGCAGCCATAGAGGTGCCTACATCCCGAGAAGCACCAACCCAAGGATGAAGTACTTTGACCACATTTTGAAAAAGCCAACGCACCCTTTTAAGTTTCTAATTTTGATTTTATACTTTGGGACATCAATAGAACATTCTAAAGTTGTTTCTCGTTGTTTTGTAAATAATTCGGATATTTATCCTTTTTTGTAAATTAGCCATTTTGTAAATCTATATATAACTAGGTTAGCAAGAAGGACTTTTGGCAAATGAAATAATGTTCCTCTTATGTAAAAGAACTACTTGCGCTTCATGAATGGAGAAAACAATTTTGGCCTGTGAATGCTGATACATTCTTTTGTATGGAGTTATCATGGATGTTCTTGGAACTATTTCAGCAATCTCCATCTATATTCAATGACATATTTCCTATCTTATATGAATTAATTCTATGTTGTGAATCATTTTATTTTCTTTGGAAAATTTTCTATGCCTCATGAGTAATGAAATACTGTAATTAAAATCAAAGTTATCAAATCTCTGCTCCTTTCAACAATAGGTTTATTTAAGTTAAATAGCTTAGAACATATTGTTTAATTGCATGCATTTAGATTAAAGCACTTGCATAGCATTCTTTAAAGCTTACACGGTGGTCGGACCGTTCACCAGTCGGATTCCTCACAACAAACAGTGAGCAATCTAATTGGGATTGCTTCTTAGGGAGAATCCCGTGTTGCTTGATGCTACACATTTCAAGGCATCAGTAGAACATCATCTTCTGCCACAACCTATTTTCAACATAAACATAAACACGAAAGGCAGTAGCATTACAATACAATCAACCCTAAACATTCATTTGACTTTCATACCTTCGGCATTTATTTTGCCCCTCCAGGGGCAAATGCTAGTTTAGAGTATAGTCCAGTAAAGGAGAAATGGATAATGACTTTGGAGTTAATGCTTTTGAGATTGATAGTTTGCCTTATGATTTGTTGGCATCGAGTGCGTGCCTAAGGGTATATTTTGAGTGCTTTCCTTATGACTTGCTTAAGATAAGGGTTGGTAGGGAAGGGCTTGAGATAAAGGCTTACATGATGAATGGATTGACTTCTTCAACTTCGGATTCTAAATTGCAAAATTGCAAAATAGGTTTTTGGAAATTTCAAATAGCCAAAAAAGTTCCTCTATTCACATGTATGGGATAAATTGCTTATGGATTGGCTCTTCTTGACCACTCCAAATTTCACCTAGCCTTTTATGTATCCTATTTGAAAAAGGTTGTGGGGCAGAACTATCATGTTCATATAATCTTTCTTGAGCATACTTATTTGTTAGGATAGGTAATTTATAAAAAATTAATTGATACTTTTTTTAATAAAATGAAATATTGTGAGGTATCATAAATATTAGTCTTTCCACTTGTATCTGCTTGAACAACATGATAGGAATTGGATAACTAGTTTGATTTTGATAGTCTATTTCCTTTCTTTTCTAATAGAGAAATAAAGGGAAGAACCAATAAGTTCCTTTATGATTTCAAAATTGCATTAAGAGGATGGGGAACTTTACCAAAAAAATGGTTAGGACAAATGAATGACTTTATTAGCAAAGAAGTAAGGATTTTTGCGATAAAAAACAACTAGGATATTCTTGCAGACCCTGCATCCTCAATGTAAAATTTCCATAACATGGGTTGAGTCATTCGATTCAAATAGAAAGAAACCCTTAGCCAAATTGCATGTATTGGTGGAATGCAATACAAATACAATGTGCACAAAGTAGGGAAGAGGTACACAAGGTGGCATATGATGCCTAGAGATCATTCGAAATATCAATTTCGGGTGAACCCCCTTGTCACATGATAAGAGGTTATCTCTCCTTGCAATGACTACCCCCTAAGTCCCCCAATCATCGTGAGATCCTAATCAAGTGAATCAACCAATCAAGATACACCAATACTGATCAATAAGAACTTAGCATTGTACCATTCTTAGTCACGATTGCTATGAGGTTGATGGGTATTGTGGAAATAAATGGAGGTATAGTAATAAAGACAATACAGACCTATGTTCTAGATCTTTTGAGATTCTAGTACCTGGTATTATGATTTGTAATGCAATCTATGATAAGAATGTCCTGCTACTTATCCCTTGAAAGGATGGAGGTGGATCAACATCTATTTAGATATTCCTGCTAGAGAATTGTCTCTTCTCTCTATAGCACGATGAAATCTATCCATCTTTATCTATTTGAATTCTTTGGTCGAGTGGTTTTTGAACCAACTAGGCTAACTATCTGAATTCTTCAGTCGAGTTGTTTTTTCAACTGATCCAACTAAGCTAATTAACTATAGGGTGGGTGGGGAGTATAGTGGTTTTAAGCCAATCCCTCTAATTGTTAAGGAATTACAATAGCAATAGAAGATATGGTCCTAATATTGCATACTCCATATTTTCCATACACTTCCTTATATGTGAGGAATTTGAACTGAATTGGGTTAGGAATAAGCATAAAGAAAACATGTCAAAGCATAAATAGAGGAGAGCAATAGATTATTATAGAAGAAAGAAGAACTCATAGTATGCAAGTAACATCAAAGATGCATAACCATTTATTGATCTTTGTTTCTCACTTTATATTGGAACCATGCTAGAGGCTTGGGATAAATATCAGTCAGTCATGAAGTGATGATGAGTTGGCCACTAAAACATCTCATCCCAATAATATTGAAGGACAATCGTTCATCCATTTTCTGATTCTCATTTTATTATCCATCCAAATGTTCAATCACTGCATTTTTGCAATAACGAAGATGAGAGTGACCCCGATATCAAAAAAAATATATCCATATGAAGTCAATGAGGTGTATTAAAAAATTCCTATTGTTGGATGGATCTAACAAAAAATAGTTAGGTATGTGGGTAGCGCTGCATAGAGGAAAATTTGTGTACCATTGGATTGCATGCTGGTATCTTGTTGATCAGAGTGTTCAAGTTGAAGTATTCATATTCTAGTTGATGGATAAAGTAAGATAGTGAATAGATTTAGGCGGGTATGACTTTGGTGTTCCCATCGAGCCAATACAGGTTGATATAGGTTGGTATGACCTCATTACTTTAGTTTCCTCTGCATTTTCCTTCGTTTAGCATGCTTCTAATGCTTCTTCGAATGGATCAATTGGTTATGAAACGAGTTCTTAAACTGACTCTAGTTTTGATTCCAGATATAGGGAAACAAGGCCAATTATATTTGGATCACTTGCCATTGGATGATCGATCGAAAGTGAAACTCTAGCTATTCAAAAGTGTTATGTCCTCGATGGTCCTGTTGACTTCATTTTAAGTCATTAGTATACTTCATGGACAGTTTCATTATGTTCATACAATCACCAATTGTATCATCATGTTAAGATATATCTATATTTAAGGGATATTTCTCCTTGGATTTGTTTGGTTTATACTTCATAGCCATGTAGCCTAAACGCGTGACGATTTTACCCATTTCTGGTGAGTTTTTCCGGCACGATTTCGATACAATCTGGAAGTTTTTGTAATAACAATGTTTAAATTCTCAGAATATGGGTACTCTTGGGTTTTTGAGGATGTTGAATCCATTTATGCATTCAGAATCACGAATTGACCACTGTAAAATTCGGATTTATTGAAAACAACATCATTGAATTCCGACCAAAAACTTGTCGAAAATCGAAATGTTTACTTGTTTAGACTTCTTCTTTCATAGCAAGCTAAATGTCATTAACAATCACAGATTAATCAATAGTATGTCATTAACAATCACAGATTAATCAAATCCACTTTGTCCACTAGTTAACTTCCATCTAACTCCAAAACTAGAAATGGAAAGAGGTGTGCTTTGAGGTATGCATATGCTTTAGCCAATGCCTTTGTTGACTTTCGCGCCTCTGCGACTACCCCCTTTGACCTAGCTACATGTTCCATTGAGAACTCTGTAATTGGTTAAAGTAGCCTAGCATAACATCTTGAATGAATGATGTTAAATCAAATGGAAAGGTTCCGACTTCGTACTGTTGGAAAGATCCACACATCGCATACCAATACACATTTAAATACACCGTCTATCCATGGAAGACAAAGTCATTTGTTATGTTGCGCCTTTGGAGATTTTCAATGTGTTGTTGGGACATATGTGTTTGAGGGGAAGGCATGGATTCTATTAATTACACCTCTGGAGCATTGTCCTCTACATAAAAGGGATACTTTTTTATAATAATGATTGGAATAAATTAATTTAGTAAAGCCAATGCAACTTATATATTAGAAAATTATCTCCTTCACTAGTAGAAAAACATAAATATATGACTAAAAATACTACTAAAAATTGCATATAAATGACTAATTTTTGTCACGTGACTATTAGTAGTTTATTGCCAGTGATTTAACATGACTAAATTTATGACTAAAAAAATTTAGTCATTTATTTATTGTTCTAATTCGTCAACTTGATAATATATTTAGTAGTTTTTTTAGTCATCGATTGTTGTTATTTGGTCATTTATTTAGTAGTTGTAGTCATTCATTTCCATCAACAAGTAGTATATTTAGTCATTTTAATCATTAATTGTCGTCAATTGGTAGTATATTTAGTAGTTTTCTTAGTCATTGATTGTTGTTATTTGGTCATTCATTTAGTAGTTGTAGTCATTCATTTCCGTCAACGAGTAGTATATTTAGTCATTTTAATCATTAATTGTCATCAATTGGTAGTATATTTAGTAGGTTTCTTAGCCATTGATTGTTGTTATATGATTGTTTATTTAGTAGTTGTAGTCATTGATTGCCATCAACAAGTAGTATATTTAGTCATTTCAATCATTAATTGTCATCAACTGGTACTAGTATATTTAGCCATTTTTATTCACTGATTTCTGTAGATAGGGCGCGGAGGAATCAAACCACCAACCTCCTGCATGTAAGGAAAGTGCTCTTCCATTGAGCTAGCACCCTTAAATAGAATCAAAGTTCACATTGAATCAAATTTCACACTAAAAAAATAAGTTTAGTTAAATATATAAATCGCATTAGTAAACTATTATTTATATGCAATTTTAGTAAACTCTAACATGGTCACCATTGAAAGGTGTTAAGGAAATTATACAATTTTTTTTGTTTGAGCTAGGGGAACTTAACACTCAGACATAACTCCTTGGTTGTTAGGAATCTATATTCTCATTGTGCCTTTGAAATCAATTCCAACTCACCTCTAATATAGTATTACACCGTTCGGCCATCATTGGGAGCTTCATGGCACTGCTAAGTTTTATGGCACCCTGTAAATACTTTTCCAATGATAATAGCCTTGCTAGCTCTGTTGCTTTAAATAATTTGTCTCCTCAGCAACATAAGTTACATTTTTTCTAGTTAGGTCAAAACATGCACCAAAAGTCTACTAAAAGAACTTAAAATACTATATTATATCAAATGGTAACTCACCCTTCCAACAATTTGCTATAAGATGTTAAATTTTGAGCATTAATTCACAATACTCTAGTATCTTTACTGAGAGAATAACATGTACAGTATATCAATGCATATCAATCATAACAAGCATGTCAATCATCACAAGAATCAAAAGCATGAGAGACAAGAGACACAGAGTTTCTGTGGGGAAAACCCTAAGGTGAAAAACCCCACAACTTCCTCAGAGATAGAGAGAGCAATGGCTCAACCAAAATACACTGAGATAGTCTCCTAGTAGTAGATGATCCTCCTCCTCACTAGTGTGCCACTTTCTGAGTGAGAGAAGTATGAGTTTTCGAGTGGTCAAAATAGAGATTTCCCGATCTCTATTTATACTAGTCTATTTTCCCAGTGACCTTATGGGGTCGACTTGTCTAGCTAGGTACATCAACCATATAATATATATTTCAGGGCTGACCCCACACATGGTGGTCTAATAACCCATCGCTAAGTACACACACTTGCGACACTTGTCAATACACATGACGACACTTCCTTATAGCGGAATAACACATCTCTGATAAGGGTACAATAAATATATATGAAATACATAGATGAAATACATTCCAAAGTTACATATACATCAACACTCCCTCTTAACTAGGAAGGTATTTCTCGACACAGATATGCTAGACAAGTATTCTTCTCGGGATCATCATCATCGATGCATCGTCCTCGAATCATCGTCATCGTCACTGCTGCTGCTATCTCGAACAATCTCTGAATCTACTCGTCATAGGAAGTTCTACAGAGCCAGTCCCTTTTCATACTAGATGTAGGCCCACCACTTGTAGGTCTTCATCATCACTGGCCATACTGTGGAATCCTCAAGACTTATTACATGAGTCAACAAGAACTTGAAAGAGCATCCTAGGACTGATTACGAGCACACAGCTCAACCTATCGGATCTCCCAGGAATTTTTACATGCTAATGCACAACCTGTCCACGGCCATAGAGTATCACGAAGCACAACCCAGATGCACACACACAACACTTACACTCACAGGCATGGGAGGACCAACCTACCACCATTCGTGAAAGGCTCACAGCACTTACATCAACGACCATGGGAGAACACATCTCCCACCATGTTGGAAAGGCTCTACACTTACATCAACGCACATGGGAGAACACGTCTACCACCATGTCGGAAAGGCTCTGCACTTACATCAACGCACATGGGAGAACACATCTACCACCATGTCGGAAAGGCTCTGCACTTACATCAACGCACATGGGAGAACACATCTACCACCATGTCGGAAAGGCACTGTGCATCTGTGTCTTCGGAACTCATCACACATAATCCAATTGATTATGTAATGTATCCATCTGATACATATGATCATCCTGATCATCATCATGGCATCATCCTGATGCATATCTAGAGCAACATCCTGACGCTCATCATCCATGATCATCCTGATCATATCATGCATCTACCTGATGCATACCAAGTATCTACCTGATACATATCATCATACATGATCCACTTGATCATAGAGTGTATCCTCCTGATACAAATACAAATACATGATACATATCAGACATACATGATCTACCTGATCATACAATGTATCCACCTGATACATATACAGATACATGTCCAAGCATCCAACATGATGCATATACAAAATACATATAAATGATCCAACTGATCATATCCAGCATCATCCTGATGCATATATAGAGCAGTAACTGGAGCATCGTCCTGATGCTCATCATCTAGCGCTTACATCCACAGCCATGTGAAGGATCCTCCTTCCAACATGCTTGGAATGGCTTCTGCAAATGTGTCCATCACTTCTTCCTCGAAGTGTCATCAATCTGAAGAACACCAAGCCTCTCTCTGAAGTACTCGAACTTCACTCTGGCTAGTGGTTTCATCAGCACATCTGCAATCTGCTCGTCCGTTGCAACATACAGGAGCTTCACAACTCCTCTCTGCACCATATCCCTGATATAGTGATATTTGATCTCTATGTGTTTCGACCTGTCATGAAACATTGGGTTCCCAGACAACTTCACACAACTCTGGTTATCACAGAAGATACCAGTAGTATCCAATGGGAGATCAAATAACTCAGACAGTAGCTTCCAAAGCCATATTGCCTCACAACTAGCCGAACAGGCTGCAACATACTCTGCCTCGGCTGTGCTCAGTGCTACGCAGGACTGCTTCCTGCTAAACCAAGAGATCACACCTGATCCCATACTGAAGCTGTTAAATTTTCAGAATTTACTTCAATATGATCTAGGATCTTAACTGAGAGAACAACATGTACAGCATATCTACAGCATATCAATCATGGAGACAATAATGCAAGCACACAAGAGACACAAAGATTTACTTGGGGAAAACCATAAAGGTGAAAAACCCCAATAAATTCCTCAGAGATAGATAGAGCAATGATACAACCCAAGAGATAGACATATCCTAGCAGCAGATCCTCCTCCTCCATAAGTGCGCCACTCCTCCTTGAGTGCATGAGTGAGAAGTGAGTGAGTAAATAGAGTGCCTCCCGCACTCTATTTATACTTGACTTGACTTGCCTTTTACATAAATCATGTAGGCTCGAACTTAACCACATAACATAATGTTGACTGGGCCGACCCCCAATAGGGTGGTCTAATAACCCTTTGACCCACATGGCCGACCCCCAATAGGGTGTTCTAATAAACCTTTGACCCACATGACTTATACAGGGCCGACCCCAACAAGGTGGTCTAATAACCCATCAAGTATAAGTTACGACATTTACAATATAAATGACGACACTTCCGTATAGAGGAATAATACCATCTCTATAGGAGTACATACAACATACATATATGAAATACATTCTGAAGTTACATATACATCAACACTCCCTCTTAATTAGGAAGGTATTTCTCAGCACAGGTCTTCTAGCACAAGTCATCTTCTCTGGATCATCGTCATCATCATCATCACTGCTGCTGCTATCTTAATCAATCTCTGAATCTACTTGTCATAGGAAGTTCTACAGAGCCAGTCCTTTTTCATACTGGATGTAGGCCCACCACCTGCAGGTCTTCGTCATCACTAGCCATATTGTGGAATCCTCAGGACTTATTACGTGTGTCACAAAACCTGGCTGCAACATCCCAGGCTATTACGAGCACACAGCTCTACCTGTAGGATCTCCCAGGAGCACATTACATGTGACCCATCACAAAACCTGGTTGAAGCATCCCAGGCTGTTACGAGCACACAGCTCTACCTGTCGGATCTCGCAGGAGCACATTACATGTGATCTCACCACAAAACCTGGCTGAAGCATCCCAGGCTGTTACGAGCACACAGCTCTACCTGTCAGATCTCCCAGGAGCACATTACATGTGGTCCACCACAAAACCTGGCTGAAGCATCTGAGGCCTTTTTCATCCTGTCCAGATCTCCCAGGAGCAAATTACATGTGGTCATGGCAAAACCTGGCTGAAGCATCTGAGGCCTTTTTCATCCTGTCCAGATCTCCCAGGAGCAAATTACATGCCATAGGACAAAACCTCGCAAGAGGACCTGCCATATATCCCAGGGCACCAAATTACATGCCATAGGAAAAACCTCTAAAGACTATCTGCAGATCTCTCAAGGCACAAATTATATGTCCTTTCAAGAAAAACCTCGAAAGAGCATTTTCCAGATGTCCCATGGCACCAAATTACATGCCATAGGCAAAACCTCGAAAGACCATCTGCAAATCTCACAGGGCACAAATTACATGCTTACCTGCACAACCTGATCCACGGCCACAAAGTATCATCTGATACTCACCATACATCATCCTGATGTACACATGATCATCCTAATCATCATCACTGCAACATCCTGCTGCATGTCATTTGGAGAAGCTCGTCATCCACGATCATACAATGCATCCATCTGATGCACACCAAGTATCTACCTGATATATATCATCACACATAGTGTATCCACCTGATACATAGATACATGATCCACACAATGTATCCATCAACATACATGATCTACCTGATACATATCAATATACATGATCTACCTGATCATACAATGTATCCACCTGATACATATACAGATACATGGTCCAAGCATCCAACATGATGCATATACAAAATACATACAAATGATCCAACCAATCATATCCAGCATCCAACATGATGCATACATACATATGAACGATCCAACTGATCATATCCAGCATCCAACATGATGCGTACATACATATAAATGATCCAACTGATCATATCCAGCATCCAACATGATGCATACATACATATAAATGATCCAACTGATCATATCCATCATCCAACATGATGTGTACATACATATAAATTCAAATGATCCAACTAATCATACAAAGCAGAAACTAGAACATCATCCTGATGCTCATCAACATCCAACACTTACATCCACAGCCATGTGAAGGATCCTCCTTCCAACATGCTTGGAATGGCTTCAGCAAATGTGTCCATCACTTCTTCCTCGAAGTGTCCTCGATCTGAAGAACACCAAGCCTCTCCCTGAAGTACTCGAACTTCAACCTGGCTAGTGGCTTCGTTAGCACATCTGCAATCTGCTCGTCTGTCGCAACATATAGGAGCTTCACAACTCCTCTCTACACCATATCCCTGATATAGTGATATTTGATCTCTATGTGTTTCGACCTGTCATGAAATACTAGATTCTCGGACAGCTTCACACAACTCTGGTTATCACAGAAGATACCAGCAGCATCCAACGGGAGATCAAATAACTCAGACAGTAGCTTTCGTAGCCATACTGCCTCACAACTAGCGGAACAGGTTGCAACATACTCTGCCTCAGCTGTACTCAGTGCTACACAGGACTGCTTCCTGCTAAACCAAGAGATCACACCTGATCCCATACTGAAGCAACACCCAGATGTGCTCTTCCTATCTGCAGCACTGCCAACCCAATCTGAATCAACATAACCCTGCAGGTCAAGCTTTTGATTCGCTTCATACTTGAGCCCAAAATCCACTGTACCCTTCAGGTACCTCAGAACATGCTTTACAGCAAGCAGGTGAACACTCCTCGGATCCGTTAGGAACTGGCTCAATGTGTTCACAGCAAAGCAAATATATGGTCTCGTGTTCGTCAGGTACATCAAGGACCCAATCATCTGACGATACATAGAGACCTCAACTGGCTCAGATGAAGCATCGCATAGAAGCTTCAGATTCGATGCCATAGGTGTGGCCATGGCCTTGCAGTCCATCATCCAAACCTCTTCAGGATCTCTACTGCATACTTCTCTTGTCCAAGGAAGATTCCATCACTCTGCCACACCTCCATGCCAAAAACAAATAGTGCATCATCCCCAAGTTCCTCAACTCAAACTCGGCCAAGCTTCCGCTGTGTGTCGGCAATCAATCTATCCTCACCTGATACAAACAGGTCATCCACATAGTAGTATCACTGGATTTCCTTCCTCAACCTTGTAGTAAAGGTTGGAACCCGCTTTACTCTTGGTAAATCCCAAACTGGATAGAAAGCTGTCTATCCTACCATACCAAGTTCTGCACACATATATGACTACACCATCCTGTCTTGAAATCCATCTGGTGCATCTTCTATTTCATCACTTTTATATTTCTCAATGCTTCCATCTGCAACATGCTTGATCTGATAGTTCCATTTGGAAGTCACAACAGACTTGCCTTCAGCTCTTGGGACCGTATCCCAAACATCGTTCTTCATGATCGACGGATCATGGCATTCCATTTCTTCATCCCAGATCCTGGGAACTTCAATATCTTCAATAGATATCTTTGTTGCTGGAACAAATGTTGTAGTTCTTCTTTTGTAGGTGATGGCATACGATCTTTCCTACACAACAAGTTAAATTGCATGATTAGAAAACATCTCATAGTTTTCAGAACAAATTCTTACACATAAATAAATATGTCATATAGTCATGCAATTATCTTAGCCAATGCTTCAATACAACATTTATCCATATCCCGTAACTTTCTAGATGCCTTCCAATCTCTACTAGAACATTGTTAAGAGTGTGCACAACTCCCAACATGTCAGCAAAGAGGTTTCATTCTAGATAAGTAGCAATGGAATGTTGTACAGTGCCATAGGCTACTTACCCATGCATATTAGTAGTATACTGTTCATCAATGCAACTATTCTAATATGCATAATACACAACCTAATTCTAGGAACATCAGTATATACATTATTGAACAGTATTATTTAAACAATAAAATATGCAAGTAATGAAAATTCAAATACTTATCTTTGTTTGTTTGTTGGGTGGACTCCCTCTGAATCTTTGCAACTCCATTCTGATGTGGATTGTGAGAAGTGGTCAACTCCCTCTGAATATCTGCATCCTTGCAGAAACTACTGAAGTGTGCTCCTTTGCTTTCTTGCAGGAATAACTAGAGTGTAATCCCTCTTGATCTTTGCTTCCTGGATTACCTGTCCTTGAACTTACATACATTCTCAATCCCTATGCATGCTTTTTAGTATCATCATTGTGTTATCCTCTAGGTCTCATATAAAATCATACATTCATGAGTATACTATTAAAACACAATAATCTCAAGCATGTATAGTCATGATCATTTCAAACAGGAATAATAAGCATTAGCATTCAAGGTTTATGTAGGATTCTTATGGTTAGTCAAATCATAAGAAACATAACATGTCTAAACCTATAATTACTCAAACCTATGACTCTTTGGGTTAGTCATATCATTAATTGAGGTAAGACAAATAATATGCATATACCCATGATTATTCGAACTTATGACTTCATGAATAATCATTATCAACAACACAACAGTATAAGATCCTAACCCAAGGTAGGATTCTAGCTTGATATAGGAAAAACATACCTGGATTAGCATGCTAGCTAGTTATGTCTAACATACTCGCATAATGTCTTCTGGTTCTCTTCAGAGACTTGTGCTAGTAACCTGCATGTCTCATAAGTTAACCATTGTAGAAACAAGTTATACATACCTCGAAAGTAGATCTTCTATGTGATCCATGACAATGGATGAATCCTTGTCTTCATGTCATCATGATCATATGTTCTTGAAACCAGAACATGATTTGTCTTTCTTGGTGTACCTTTCATGTTAGTAGACAACATAAACCTCATACAACACCATAATGCATTAGTACAATCATAAGTGTCAACACCCTAATCAATGAATATTTTCTATCATGCATTCATAAATTTGTTAAGGTGATACGACAAATCTAAAATCAAGATTGTACTAACCATAATAACATGAAGACAATCATACAATCATACCATAAATTTAATCATGAAAAAATATCGAAACATACCTCGATGAGTCATACCTGTCGAGATCACTTGTAATATTCTTATGTAATGCCTTAGCTTCATCTCCCTCTGAAACAGGAACTTCCATCTTATTCTAGGATTAACCCAATCCACTTGATTTGCAAGAACTGGACCTGGAGTTGGATATGGGTTTGTCAGAGAAACCCCAAAAATTCAAACTTTGAATTTCAAACTTTCGAAAGGATAGAAATATGCGCCTTGATGATCTGATCAAGCTGGTATATTCAGAATTTGAAAACTGCAAAGTTTCACTCCTTAATTTTTCCTTTGAAACTTCTGGATTCACTGGATGTGACCCCGAACTGGGGTTTGATGAAGCCCACTCTTCTGTCCAATCAAAAGGTTTGATCCAAAGCTCTAAGCTTCTATTTTTCTGAGGAGCTTCCAGTCGTGGTCACAAATTTCAAAAATTCCCATTTTTACAGAAGCCCTAATTTTCCACTTTTCTGATCAAAGTCCCGAACTAGGGTCTGATCAAGCCCGGCCTTATGCCCAACCAAAACTTCTGATATTGGTCTCTAAATTTCTATTTTGATGAGTAGCATCCAGCTGTGGTCTCCGATTACAAAAATTCCAACTTTCTCCGAAGCCCTAAATTCCGAAAGCCATGAATCAAGGTACTAAAAAATAATTATGTTTTGACAGAAATATGTACCTGATTGTTTCTGGTGTAACTCCGAAATTTTTGATCCACAGGGTCTGAAAAAGTCTTTTGAGCTATCCCAACCTGTTATCTTTCCATCCTGATAGGTCTGACCTCAATTGGATTCTCTGAGAGAGAGTTATGACAAGTGTCGCAACGTGACCTGTTTTGGGATAATACAAGATATCGAACTTGTACGGCGTGCCATGTGTCACTGTTTGAACTTCGGCCTTTGAAAATATTTCTTGAGATAGCTCTCCCTTTTATCTTTCCATCATGACAGGTCTAACCTCAATTGGACTCTCTGAGAGAGAGTTATGTCAAGTGTCACAACGTGACCTGTTTATGGGATAATACATGAGAGTGAACTTGTACGGCGTGCCACGTGTCACTGGTTCAAATTCGGCCTCTGAACAATTTTCCTGAGATAGTACAGTCTGTGTACTACCTGTAACTTTTTACGAAATTTCATTTGGAGCTTCCTAGCCCAAGTTATGACCTTTTTCCCAAGGTCACCTTATTTTGACTCAGATCTGGAAGAGGCAGAAACCCTATATTGTACATATCATAAATCACAAAGTACAACGAATTAGAGGTTGTCCTTTGGAAACAAGGTACATGGGGATTTAATCTTCGACCTGTAAATATTTCAGATCCAAAAACTTTGCCAAAACGGATTTATAGCGAAAGTTCTACGATGACTAGTTTTTTCTATATCAAGCCCTAGCATCGTAAGTGCAACAAGTGTCATACATGCCATATCATGCCTTCTTTCAGGCTAGCTCTGATACCATGTTAAATTTTCAGAATTTACTTCAGTCTGATCTAGGATCTTAACTGAGAGAACAACATGTACAGCATATCTACAGCATATCAATCATGGAGACAATAATGCAAGCACACAAGAGACACAAAGATTTACTTGGGGAAAACCATAAAGGTGAAAAACCCCAATAACTTCCTCAGAGATAGATAAAGCAATGATACAACCAAAGAGATAGACATCCTAGCAGCAGATCCTCCTCCTCCATAAGTGCGCCACTCCTCCTTGAGTGCATGAGTGAGAAGTGAGTGAGTAAATAGAGTGCCTCCCGCACTCTATTTATACTTGACTTGACTTGCCTTTTACATAAATCATGTAGGCTCGAACTTAACCACATAACATAATGCTGACTGGGCCGACCCCCAATAGGGTGGTCTAATAACCCTTTGACCCACATGGCCGACCCCCAATAGGGTGGTTTAATAACCCTTTGACCCACATGACTTATACAGGGCCGACCCCAACAAGGTGGTCTAATAACCCATCAAGTATAAGTTACGACATTTACAATATAAATGACGACACTTCCGTATAGAGGAATAATACCATCTCTATAGGAGTACATACAACATACATATATGAAATACATTCCGAAGTTACATATACATCAACAGAAGCAGCACCTAGATGTGCTCTTCCTATCTGCAGCACTGCCTGCCCAATCTGAATCAACATAACCCTGCAGGTTAAACTTTTGATTCGCATCATACTTGAGCCCATAATCAACTGTACCCTTCAGGTACCTCAGAATATGCTTTACAACAACCAGGTGAACACCCCTTGGATCTATCAGGAACTGGCTCAATGTGTTCACCACAAATCAAATATCTGGTCTCGTATTTGTCAGGTACATCAAAGACCCAATCATCTGACGATACATAGAGACATCAACTGGCTCAGATGAAGCATCACATAGAAGCTTCAGATTCGATGCCATAGGTGTGGCCATGGCCTTGCAATCCATCATCCCGAACCTCTTCAGGATATCTACAGTGTACTTCCCTTGTCCAAGGAAGATCCCATCTGTACTCTGCCACACCTCCACACCTAGGAAATAGTGCATCATCCCTAAGTCCTTCATATCGAATTCGGCAGAAAGCTTCCTCTTTGCATCTGCAATCAATCTGTCATCTCCTATTACAAACAGGTCATCCACATATAGGAGTAGAACCACAGGATTCCCTTCCTCAACCTTGTAGTAAAGGTTGGAATCCGCTTTACTCTTAGTAAATCCCAAAATAGATAGGAAACTGTCCACCCTACCATACCAAGTTCTGGGAGCTTGCTTCAAGCCATACAAGGCTTTCTTCAATCTGCACACATATGACTCCCTGTCATGTGTTTCGAAACCAAGTGGCTGCTCCACATATACTTTCTCTTCAACTACACCATTCAAGAAAGCAGTCTTGACATCCATCTGCTGTATTTTCCATTTCATTGCTGCAGCCAGGGCAAGTACTGTTCTGATGGAAGTATACCTGGCTACGGGTGCAAAAGATTCTTCATAATCTATTCCCTCTTTCTGAGAGAAGCCACGAGCTACCAATCTTGCCTTGTATTTCTCTACACTACCATCTGCAGCATGCTTGATTTTGTAGATCCATTTGGAAGTCACAACAGACTTCTCTTTAGGTCTTGGGACAACATCCCAAACATCATTTTTCATTATTGATTGGTATTCCTCGACCATGGCATCCTTCCATTCTTTCTTTTCCACTGCTTCTTCATAAATGGAAGGTTCTTTATTCATGATGTCACAGAGTAAAGCAACATAACTGGTATGTGATATGGTTCTCTTCTTTGCTTTGTGTTCTTCTTCTGGAATGCCAAATCTTTCCGCATCTTGAATGAGCTCTCTAGCCCATGCGGGTTTCCTCTTGTGAGAGTTATCCTCACGGGGTGGATCTACAGGTTCTTGTGGATCTTCAGACTCACGAACTTCTGGAATTGCTTCAGACATGGTAGTGTCTTGAAATCTAGTTTCCTTAGGTTCTTCATAAACTTCGATAGGTGCCTTCCTTGATTTGATGAATGCTGAGTTTTCATCAAATGTTATATCCTTGCTGACATCAATCTTCTTGAACCCTGGAAAGTATATTCTGTAAGCCTTCGAGCTTTCACTGTAACCCACAAAGATACCCTTCTTTCCTAAAGGATCTAGCTTGGTCCTCTTTTCCTTTGGGACATGTGTGTATACTGGACAACCAAATATTCTGAGATGGCTGACTTCAGGTTTCTTACCAGAAAAGACCTCTTCTGGTGTCTTGTGGGGTGTTCTGTTCTGCACATATACAGTTGTCCTAGCTGTTTCTGCCCATAGATGCATTGGTAGATCCTGGTCATGCAGCATTGCCCTTGCTGCTTCCATGATTGTTCTGTTTTTTCTTTCTGCAACTCCATTTTGTTGTGGATTGTAAGGAGCAATCAACTCCCTCTTAATCCCTGAATCACTGCATAGTTTCTTGAAGTCACCTGAGGTGAATTCTCCACCATTGTCAGATTTGAATGTTTTGATCTTCTTATCAGTTTGGTTTTCCATCAAGGTTTTGAAATCCTTGAACTTATCAAATACTTCATCTTTGTTCTTCAAGAAGTAAAACCAAGTCTTCCTGGAAAAGTCATCAATGAAAGAGACATAGTAAACATACCCACTTAGAGAACTGGATGTCATAGGACCACATACATCTGAGTGGATGATTTCCAAGATATCTTTTGCCTTGCTTTCACTGCTTGGAAATGCCTTCTTAATGTTCTTTCCTTTTGCACATCCTTTGCAAACACCTTCATGCTTGGTCTTGATTTCAGGAAGACCTTCTACAGCCTTACTTGCAATGGGTAATGCTCTGTAGTGCATATGTGCAAGTCTTCTGTGCCAAAGTTCACTTGGCTCCATGGAGTCATGCACCATGGCATGTTCAGGTTGTCCCTTTAATTTATACAATCCTCCCTCTTGCTCTCCAATCACTACTGCATCATCAATAGTTTTACCATTTGGCCACATTAGGACTTGGCCATCTACAAATGCAACCCTCATGCCTTTTGCATCCAATGCAGAGATGGAGAGTAGATTCTTCTTGAGCCCAGGCACATAAAGAACTTCTTTCATCCTCAAAGATTTTCCAGAATCTAGGTTGTAGGAGGCTTCACCACTTCCTTTGATGGGGTATTGATAGTCATCCCCAAGTTTCACTTTATGGTGTGATTCATGTTCAGATAGATTTACAAAAGATTCTTTGAACCTAGTCATGTGTTTAGAATCCCCACTGTCAATAAGCCAATCATTACAACCATGGGAGATAGTACCTATGAGAGTAGAGATTAGAACATACTCTTCTTCGCTTGATGAGTCATCATCGTCACTTTCTGCTCTAGCCTTCTTTTTGGGTGGTTCATCATCTTCAGCAGCATGAGCATGATATCTTTTCTTGTTTCCCTTCTTCTTCTTGATGTTGTTGTTCCTTTTGTTCTTGGGACATTCTGAAGCAAAATGACCCTTCTCATTACATGTGAAGCATCTGATATCTTTCTTATCTTTATGTTGATGATAGTGTGAAGAATTCTTGGCATGAGAGTGCTCTCTCTTTGACCTTCCTTTCTTGCTGTGTACTGTGAGAGCTTGATCTTCACTTCCCATCTTTTCTTCTCGGGCCACAAGCCTTGCTTCTTCTTGAGAACATTCTTCCTGCAATCTGTTGAAGAAGCTCAACTTCTTCCTTGCACAAATTTCTTGAATAAAAGAATCCCATGACCTGGGTAGGCCATTTAGAGTGGTCATGACAACTTCACCATTCTCCACCATTTCATCTACCGCTTCCAGTTGTTCCTTAATCTGGGAGACCCTAGAAAAATAAGATTGAATGGTTTCTCCATTCTGAAACTTTACTCCTTTCAATTGGTTCCGCAGGGTCATCTTTTGATTTATGTTCTTCCCTTCAAATAGCTTGGTCAGAGAATCAAAGATTTCTTTGGGTGTCTTTAGAGATGACACATGTGGGATAAGATGATCCTGAATAGAATCAGCAATGATTCTCTTTTCCTTGACCAAGTTCTTCTTATGCAAAATCTTAGCCTCTTCATCCTCTGGGATAGGGATGTCTTCTTTTATGTATGAGTCCAACTCATTCTCTTCTAGGATTAACCCAATCCTATACTTCCAGGCTCGGAAGTTATCAACCCCTTCAATATTATCCTCAAGATTGGTGTGGTGAGACATCTTAAAGAGTACTTCAAATGGAAATAGAAAAGATTTAGGTCTTACCACTTGATTGGCTGAAAACTGGATCTGGTCCTGGATTAGGGTTTGTCAAAAAAACCCTAAAAATTCAAAATATGAATTTCAACTTTCTGAAAGGATAGAAAGATGCACCTTGATGAGCTGATCAACTTGGTGTATTCAGAATTTGATATCTGCAAAGCTACACCCTTCAAAACTGCCTTTCTGTCTTCCTGGATTCACTAAGGAGGACCCTGAATTAGGGTTTGAGTTTCCCGGAGATCTACCCAGCCAAAAATCTCGATCCAAAGCTCTAAACTTCGATTTTTGCAAGGAGCTTCCAGCTAAGATTTCAGAAATTCCTATTTTTGTGGAAACCCTAATTTTTAGGGCCAAATATGAAAATGCTCAGAATTGAATTCTGATTGGATAGATGGATTCTCCTTGATGAGTAGAGTCAATATACTATACTTCTTTTCCAAAATCTGTGGAGAGAAACCCAATAAACAAGAAACCCTTGGTTTTCGTCACTGCACAATGTCTTCTTCTCAGGTTAGCTCTGATACCATGTTAAATTTTGAGCATTAATTCACAATACTCTAGGATCTTTACTGAGAGAATAACACGTACAGTATATCAATGCATATCAATCATAACAAGCATGTCAATCATCACAAGAATCAAAAGCATGAGAGACAAGAGACACAGAGTTTCCGTGGGGAAAACCCTAAGGTGAAAAACCGCACAACTTCCTTAGAGATAGAGAGAGCAATGGCTCAACCAAAGTACAACCAAAATACACTGAGATAGTCTCCTAGTAGTAGATGATCCTCCTCCTCACTAGTGCGCCACTTTCTGAGTGAGAGAAGTATGAGTTTCCGAGTGATCAAAATAGAGATCTCCCGATCTCTATTTATACTAGTCTGTTTTTCCAGTGACCTTATGGGGCCGACTTGTCTAGCTAGGTACATCAACCATATAATATATATTTCGGGGCCAACCCCACACATGGTGGTCTAATAACCCATCGCCAAGTACACACACTTGCGACACTTGTCAATACACATGACGACACTTCCTTATAGAGGAATAACACATCTCTTATAAGGGTACAATAAATATATATGAAATACATAGATGAAATACATTCCGAAGTTACATATACATCAACATAAGACATAAAAGACATCGACCAAGTGCAACTTCCATCTTAAAAATACTACCCTCTTCCATATTACTTTCATGAACACATGCTGCAACAACTTTAGCTTTCTTTTGCATCTATAGAGTTCATTTATATTGTATATACTAAACCATTTTAGTATTTTCAATCAAGATGTGTCATTATTTAACTCTAAAACTATGTAAATAGGATCTCAGAAGTGCAGCTTACCTATGAAAGAAGTAAATTGCCTCTAAGGTATTCATTTTCTAAGTCATTCGCTCCAAGAACCAAACATGCTAGAGGCAATGACAAGTTCAAGATACTCAATATTGGCTTTGGGGATACTTGAGATACAACCACATAATAACAAAAGAGAAATTAATGGTGGCAACCTTTACATGTATTCTTAAAGCAACTCAAAGATCTGAAAAGTTGGTTTGATTTCATAACCGTGAATAGCTATCAGGCAATTTGTAGACAACACAAAAAGCTTGTGTGTTATTTAGCCCCACCATCCAAATGCTTTAGTTTCTAATTTCCTCTCTCTCGCAACACTGTGTACATCACAAGAATTTTCAAAAGCATAGCATGAGTGTTAATTATATTTTGGAAACTAAAATGATGTTTAACTGACCAAGCTTTCTCTCAATCGCCCATATTACAATCAACATAAATTTTATACCTAAAAATTGGCACCCAACAACCATTGTTCAGTATATGAATACAATATACCATTTTTCATTTACTTGTGTAATAAGAAATACAAACTAAATCTCCAACTGTAAGGAGAAATTTTAATTGTGATTCAACATAACATGCTTTTTCAACATTGGAGGGAAAGCATATGAGGACCTACTACCCCCTCATGTTGAATAAAGCTTGCACTTGTGATTTTCATCATAATACTTGTGATTTTTTGTCTCAATCTTGCAGGAGCACATTGCTATGTGTTTTGATGGACAAAGAGTGCATTTGTGTCTTGGATTAGAGATGATAACAGTGAGTGATCTTGTCACATAGTAGTAAACTAAGAATACTTGGAGCAAAACAAAGCCTATTGTGAAACATTGCATGACCAAACAAGCTAGTGTAGTGATCCAAACAGACTAGGAAAAGAGGATGATAGTGTAGACATAACTTTTGGATAAATTGGGATCATTTGAGATAAATTGGAAATTTATAAAAGTGATATTGTATCAAAAACATAAAATGTTGATTCAGTGTCATGGTCAAAAACATAAAATGGTGCCTCTTATATCCTTGTGCTTTTCATTTTTGAGTTGATTGGCTCATAAGAAATCCCAGCAATAAGTAAAGAACAGTTCATACAACAACTATCAGGAGGATAAATTTATTTACATCGGCCTGCATAAAAGCTTGATGCAACACATATGTCTCATTAGGATCTAGAAAATTAAATGAGTGTAAGCATTTACATCAAAGTAAGAACCAAATCCTCAGCATACTTCACCATCTAGCATGTAAACAAATCAATATATAAGCACATATAGACAAACATGAACATGAGTAACTTCAACTCGAAGCATATAATAACACGTGAACTATATCTTTTATCTCGGATATGGGAAAGGACGAGAATCAACTTAGTCAGAATCCAGTGCCCAAATTTTTATACTTGAAATTTTTTCAAATGGCAGAGAATAAGCCACAAAATAACAATAAAAGAAAAGTTAATTTGTTTGGAACCATTCCAAAGAAGAATTGCTAAAGACCAAACTGCACTTAGCCAAAAAAAAAAAATGAATCCAAATGAAAGTAATACAATTCAACTTGATGTTACTATATACAATGCAAATTCTAATATCAGGCTTTAATTTTATGAGGAAATATGACTTTCTAGTTTTTGCCACTTCTAGAAAAGCATATGATTCAAGCCTGTCTAAAGGAACATATACTTACAGTCACAAAAATGGCACCACTCAACCCAAGTTGAGACTTTAATATACCCATTTGTATGCATCGATGATCCTATAAGTTTTCCACATTGTAAAAATGAAGGACCAACACAAACAGTTACTTTGCGACATCAAAATAAATAATTTGAAATATTCAACTTTCTTAGTTTAAATTTTATATTAGTTCAAACTTCAAAGGCATCTTATGCTCTCAAGATAATGTTAGATGTTGAACATGGTCATCATCATGCAGGTTGTCTCAACCCAACCATCACCACCAGTTCCCAAAGCCATATACAAGCACAACGGTGACCTATAATAACAAAAGATGATACAAAGGCTCGCAATGGACATCAAGCCTTGCAGAAAATTAATTGTTCAAGGACAAGAACTAATCTTATTAAGAGGTGTTTCTAACATAAAATTAAAGAAGAAAAAAACATGGGAAAATGGCAGTGGCCCTTAAAAATTCTTTTGTGATAAAAATATGCAGAAACGTATTGCAGAAAAAATCACATCCTCGACTCATGTTCTTGCACAGTTATTACACAACTAAGAAAATCAATTGCTTAACTTCCATATGGATCTTCGAGTGTCGCCTGCTATTGTCATCCACATTTGTATCAAATATAGAAATGTAAGATCAGAGTCAATTTAATTGCATTTCTAATATTTAAAATTTATAGATAGAATATAACTAATAGTTGAATTTCGATATTCCTTTTTTAAAAAAAAGAAGAAAATCTTTGTACTATTTGATTTCGAGGAATAGCAATAGTACGTTTTTTTCGGTTGAAATGTAGCATGGACAAAAACCATTGTGTATGCATACCCCAAGGTACAATTTTGGTTAAATTGCTGAAGGGTTATTATTATCCTTCCACATTCAAGTTACTTTATGTTTTCACATGAACTATAAAGTGTATACTTTTTATGGATGATATTCTAAGACTTATTTTAAAGTCGTCACGTGGCATTCTTTAAACATTACCATGAATTTGACAGACTTATTTGACTTATTTCAAATGGCCAACTACAATGCCAATGAGCTCTGCTCAACTTTAAGTGCAAAATTTTCAATGCAAATATATGTTATGCAATGGTACAAAGGTTTTATTGTTAGACGAATCAACAAGGAATTAATTGTGAATCAGAATGTCACAAGTGAAAAAGATATTGTAATAAACAAAGTCTACGCACTTTCAAGATATAATGACCATGCAAATGAGAGGAACTGCTTGGGATTTTTTTTCAGTAAAAACACACAAGTGAAGCTGAGGTAAAGCTTACGTTGTGTTGTGTAGTGGAAGGTATTAGTTAGATGTGTTGGGAACTATGATGCGTTATTAATTAGATATAGATTTTTTTATAATTTCATATCACGTCTCCTTATGTTAATCCAACGCAAGGAAGGGAACATGACATAGTTCTGGGGATTTTACACTAAAAGCAGCCCCATTCATCAATTCATAGCAAATAAAACACATGTGTGCAGATGCACAATAAAATAAACATGCACATAGGAAGTAACTATCCACACACATTTCACATGCATTCAACATATCAATAACAATCATTAAATTGATTATATTGCAGAAGTAAAACACACAGAGAATACTCTTCTTGAAGGTGAAGTTGTCCCAAGCAACTAGCTATGCAACTGCAACGTTCCACCCAACCATAGGCCAATCAGTGTTCATCAATATCTCAACACAATTTCCACCCCCGAGCTGAGCATGATTTCTACAAGGAAAGGGAACACTCAAGCTCATGCACAACAAAAGCAATGGATACCCATATCAACCACAACATTCTAACCCACACACAACAATCTCAAATATTGGGCATGGATACACATTTTCAACAATGGGATTTACAAAATAGGGTCCATGGGTTTTCCCCAAATCGTAGCCCAACAAAAACGAGTTGTGGGAAAGGAAAACGACCATAGGGAAGAAAACGTTTTTCCCCACAAGTATATGAGCATTTGGATGGCTAAACATGGCCTCTATGGACCCCCAAATCAAGCTCCCTTCTTCCCCATCGTTATATAACACAAAAACGCCCTTCCCATCTAGAAAAATGAAAGAAACCACAGAAATTTCATGGAGAAAAACGCCAGCAAGCTCCAAACTTGTGAGAGAGCCAAACTGTTTGATGGATAATTGCTTGGGGAGAAAATTCATGGCTCTTTTCTTTCCAAGGAAGCCAAACTCGTTTTTCCCAAAATGGTGGCTTGCCCATACTCGAATTTGGACAGCTATACCTTCCCATTCCCAATGCATTAACTACCACAACCAACTCTTGGAAGAAATAAATGATTGGGTACACAAGTCAACAAGGGTAGTTGAGGGTTCATGGGTTCTCTCATTGACACTTGGCTTGACTTGATTGGTTCAAGGGTTTGAATATTTCCCTCCCAATTCCTTGTAAAAATCATGCCCCCATACTCTTATTGCATTGCATTGCATAGCTAGTTGTGGGTATTTTATTAAAATGCATATTTACATGATATTTACAATTTCCCCATGGCTTACTAGCACATGGATATCACAATATAAAATACCAGCCCTTCAAGGCTGAGCATTCACTAGCGGGGCCTTGTTCTTGAGCTCCACGCTAGGAATCATACATCACATATGCATAATATTTACATATCGAGTTGATACATTCTAAGGGCCAAAATGGGGGTATTACATTTCCATAAAATTAAAAGACTGCCAAAAAATAAAAGCAACTTTCAAACAGTGTGGGCTCTCTACAGTATGTACAAGTGTTGCAACTGTCTACTTCTAGGAAGAAATAACAATTGTCTTCCAGTTGGAGGAATTAGTACATGTATACCATAGCCAAATATCCTCAGAAGTTCCCCAACGTACACAATGACCCATCGTGGGTAAAATTTGTAAAACTAACTTGAAGCTAGAGCAACAAAAGCTCCAAAGTCTTTAATTGCTCCAATATTTTCAATCTAGTCTTAATTACATTGAAACTTCATTTTTATATGCTCAGTGGCTCACTATAAACAACATAACTGTATGGGCGTGAATGAATCAATAATTTAAGTTGTCCCTATTGAATGAGGTCACCCAACCAATAGGTCTAGTCCAACAAAATGGGCAAGAGTTGGACAAGAGAGAGCCCAACTTCCACTCTAATAACTTTTGACCAAATAACATTAGGTAATTTTACAATATCTCTATATTTGAATTGACAAATGATTGTGGCTTTGGTATCTCTAACTTCAATAATAATTATAATAATAGCCCAGAGAAGGTTTTTTCTTCCCACCCCATAAACAATCTAAATAAGTATAATAGGAAGAGTATTATTTCGAGCAAATTTGTTGATTCTAATGCTCTCCAACATCCACTACATGAGGAATCAAGTGAGTTTGTTTACTAACAATCCACGTATTTGGGCACCACCCAAAGGATGGATCAAGGTATAGGATAAAGGAAGGGGATTTATTCATGCTTTGATTCAAACCACTTTATCCGCACCCTATAAAAGAGAACCTGGGTGAAAGTAGAAACCAAAACCCTTCCCTTTATGAAAGTATCCAAAGTGAGGGGGATGTTGGCCCCTCCCGACCGATCTGAGGATCCGTCTTGTCCCATGGCAGTCAAAGAGATTTGTCTATAGGTATATTGGGGCATTTCTAATGAATCTCATCCCTCCTAAATAGATAGCCCGCTTGCCTTCTTTCCAGTTGCCTCCAAGGATTTGAAATCCCAGAATGAAGAAATTCAAAATACGCTTAGGATAATCTGTTGAGAAAGTGACACATACATCAATCCTGATAAATTTGGGCCTCCGTTGCTCTCAATTTCAAATGTTGAATAAATTGCCCATACTAGTTTCGACATTTTATTGATGTACCCTAGTAGAGTAACCTAATCATTGGACATAGACCTGACATTAATAGATCAAGGTGACAACCACCCCTCTATAATCGAGCAAAGCATCCATTGGGCCTAGTTATAGATTTATGAGATAAGGAGATAAGTGCACATGAAATAGGTCCATTCCGAGAGAATGGACAAGAGGCAATCCCAAACAATAGGTCAGGTCTTGGACAAGAGGCTACGCTGGAGTGATAGGTCTGAATAGGTGGCCAGCAATGACCTCAACTGGCCTCTCGTTACTATACGAGATGGTTGTGTGTTAGATCCTCCCAATCAACAATAGTTAAGGAAGTCGGTTCCTCAGGCCAATGAACAACAAATCTTAGCTAGGCATTGACCAGTCACTATACTGCTTGTAATCTTCCAATAATCATTCATGGAGAGGTTCGATAAGAATATAGGCGGTGGACATCAAGGATTGTATATTCGCAATGGCTTTGATTAGCTTTGGTAAATAATAGGGGCTTAGTTATAAGAATTTGTTACAGAAACTACTAATATGCCTACATCCACTACTATAAATAAATTATGCAACTATTATAGCCCATTTCATCCCTACAAAATAAAAACAAGCCTCACTATGTACTTACAAAATTGATATATTTGTGTAATAAGAAATACAAACTAAATCTTCAACTGTGAAGGAGAAAGTACAAAAGAGTTAGTATTTGGGGATTTATGCATATGAGATTCATCAAAAGGAAAAAGGATGAGGAATTCAACTTATATGCTACTGGGAATGAGCTTTGAAAGATTCCTATGTTGATATATGAGTTCGACATAGAGGCCTTTGGAAGCGGGGTTTGAAAGACAACAAACTAGCCTCCAACGCTTTCGTTCTAGGTTAAAATTTGTTTCTTATTCAATATTCATCATCTTAGCTTTTCCCATATGCTCTTGAAACATTTAGGGGCCACTGGTCTAAAATTTACCCTATGATGACTCTCTCATTTTCTCCTCCTTGTAATGCAAGATTTGTTTGTCATTCATGATGAATAAGTAGGTGTGATTATATTTGTAATGGATGGTCTTCTCGCAATATGTCTCTTTCTTATACACAATGACTCTTTATTTCCTTTGGGTATATCTTTGTCACATTTTCTCTGGTCGATTTTCTCTTAACAACTTGACATGGTCTCTAGTATTTTAACACAAATTATAGTAATTTAAATGCAAAGGAACAAGCACTAGTGCACTGTCGTGGAACTTATCTAAAGATGATAGTCGTGTGTGAATGACAATCCTGAGTTTTATTTTATGATAGCAGTATGCTCATAAAATCCTAATTCTACCAATAAATATAATCCATGAAGCATGAAAAATTCATGAAGTTAAGAGAAAGAGGAAGATTTTAAAAAATCCAATCCAACTAGGATTGCCTCAATTGGCTAAGGGCTTGAATGCAAGTTTCTAAAACCCAAAAATAATAATAATAATTTCATCTTATTCCATCTAATGCAATGTTTTATGAGGAAACCTCATACTGGTCCTAGCCAATTTCTCAAAAAAACAGTTTAATTCTTGAAGCTCCTCATATTACTCATACATAGGATAATTCCAAATCCCAAAAAAGGGCAAGAGTCATGGTTACAAATACATGTGGTGAAGGAAATGACAAGAATCCCACCAACTCTTCTACTTCAGTTTCCATAGTTAATGGGTGCCTCAAACTCCCTATCAAAGCATGTGCCAATGTCATATAATATTGAGTACAATCGTCAAAATACATGCATAAGGACTATAGTGGGATACCCAAAGGTGTCTATGTGAAGAAAAACTGAAATTACAAAGTAGTAATATTCAAATCAAAGTAACAGACCCATAGTTTATGTTCTGTAAAAACATATTAAATTGTGCCCAACTATCAAATCGACATTAAAGTGAGCAATTCAATGTATACAAATCTAAATGTTCCCCAAAATCAATCAGACAAAAATGACCAGAAATTGATTATATGAATTTCATTAACGGGAGGATTCATCAATGCATTTATCTTTGTAATTACTGTTATATATCTTCACTGCCCATGGAGATGGATCTTATTGACCTCAAATACAAAACTTTGATTTTATTTGCAAATGATGCAAATACATTATAATCTGATGTATGTGTTCAGAAGTTTATGTAAATGTAGAAATATTCATCATTCGATACATTGAATTTTACAGTTATTATTTCAAGATATTTGTCGAAACAGAGAAATTTTCTCTTTCTTAAGGGTTGATTTCAACTAACCTCTGAAAAACTCGTCAACGCTAGAAAAATATTCAATATCATCATAATCGATTGGGGTTTTACTGAGTTTGAACCCTTGACCTGAAGTTTCACAATAAGCTTTAGTAGCAAGGATCTGATTATCATTTGCAGGGGGTCCTCATCTTAGTATCTTGAGTTTTGGAAGTGGATCCTAGTTGTAGCACTATGGGTATTTATCGTCTTTATCTTTATCTGGGAAAATCTAGGGTCTTGAGGTCAAACTCTCAATCTCTATCTCTTGATTAAAGGTGGGGCACAGGGTTGGAATTTCAAATGAGGAACACCCATCAAAATTGCCAATTACAACCAAATCCTGAAATATTTTTTACAGTCTAATCCATTTTTTGACAGCCTGCGTGAAATGTTAACCGTATTTAACAGTTAAATTGACCCATGTCGGGCAATTCACTGGTCAAATTCCATCCCTGGGCACCAAACAAAACCCTAGAGTTTCTCAACTTAAAAAATTTCATCCTAAAATTATAAAAATCAATCAAACTCGACACTGGCATTATCAGGGTTCCAATGAGATTCCATGTTTTATGCTGTGGGAGGTTTGGAAGGCCCATAACTCCCTTATTTTTGAAGGCACCATTCCACATTTGGGGCGGATTTGTGGTCGCATCATTGCCGCCTATAAGGAGTATATGTCACACACTGATCGTGGCTGGGGACATCCTCATAATATCCTATTGAATCCTTGTCGCCGTATGACCCCTCCGGTCTTGGTATACCCTTGCGGTTTCTTTGATGGGGCTGCTGCTAGATGTCCTAGTGTGTGTGGTGTCGGTGCTATGCTCCATCTGTCTACAAATTGTCATTTTCATATCTGGTTAAATCTGGGGCCTGGATCCAACACTCGTAGTGAGCTGTGTGCCCTTTGGCTCCTCATGTTTTTTGCTCGCTCCAGGCAGATTTCATCACTTGTGATTCTGGGTGATTCCTTATCAATCATCTCCTGGGCGTTGGTTACTTCCCCTCTCAATGTATTGTTACTCTCTTTTTGGTTGGTGGAGGTCAGGAATCTTATCAATGATTTCGATCATACTCACTTTTGTCATATTTTCCGGGAGTTGAACATGGAAGCTGACATGCTCTCAAAGTTGGCTCTGCACTCTCCGGTGGGCATCATTCGGTGGGAGGAGTGGCGGGAAGACTCTCTTTTCTCCCGTGGCACTATTGACATGCATTGGTCTTGATTCACTTTGGCTCGACTCATTTGTTTGGAGGTTTTTTGGTTTACTTGTGGCATATATATAGTTTATTTGCTTATATATACTTTTGTGCAGGTCTTTAGGATATATCTCCATCAACTTCTTTTTGATTCGGTTTATGTTGCGGCTCTATTTATATTTTTTTGGATGTATATCTTTTGGTGTTTTCACCTGTGGTGGTGACAGTTTTTGAGGTGTTCTATGATGGATGTGGGGCATGGGATGTGCCACATTGTGACAAGTTTATACTCTTGATCTTATTGGGGTGAGAAGCCTCGACTATGTGTGGTTTGCATGCACCGGGTTTCTTTGTTATGTTGCGTCTTACACGCTGAACTTTAGTACTATATGGCATATTTGACTATTGTATTTATGGGACAGGTTTACCCTGTGCCCGTGGGTTGTAATATTCTGCTGCTACTTATGCTGGGCAGTCTGACTGTATTTTTCATGACATGTGGAACATTTATTATTTCGCATTATTAATAGTAAGATAAATTTTTCTATGGAAAAAAAGGGTTCCAATGACAAATTATCAAACCAAACCCTAAACGCTAAGATTTTCTCTACTTAATTGCCTCATACAAATTCTGAAAAAACAAACCTAGTCATGTCGTCATTAGGGTTGTGGTTGACTTAGTTTTGAATCTATTAGAGATCTAGTACATTCCTGTTGATGTATATGTAACTTCGGAATGTATTTCATCTGTGTAGTATATATATATTTATTGTACCCTTATAAGAGATGTGTTATTCCTCTATAAGGAAGTGTCGTCATGTGGATTGACAAGTGTCGCAAGTGTGTGTACTTGCTGATGGGTTATTAGACCACCTTATGGGGTCGGCCCTAATTAATATATAATATAATGTGGATGTATCCAAGTAGACAAGTCGGCCCCAGTAGGTCACTGGGCAAAAAGGTGAGTATAAATAGAGATAGGAGATCTCTATTTTACTCACTCGGAAAAGTAACTATCTCTCTCTCTGAAAAGTGGCGCACTAGTGAGGAGGAGGAGGATCATCTGCTAGGAGACTATCTCAGTGTTATTTGGTTGTATTTTTGTTGAGCCATTGCTCTCTCTATCTCTGAGGAAGTTGTGGGGTTTTTCACCTTAGGGTTTTCCCCACGGAAACTCTGTGTCTCTTGTCTCTATGCTTTTGATTCTTGTGATGCTTGTGATGCTTGTCATATTATGATTGTCATGCATTGATATACTGTAGATGTTATTCTCTCAGCAAAGATCCTATAGTATTGTGATTTAATACTAAAAATTTAACATGGAATCAGAGCTTAACTGAGAAGAAGACATTTTGCAGTGACGGAAGCTTGTATTCCTTGTTTATTGGGTTTCTCTCCACAGATTTTTGAAATTCAGTATAGTAGATTGGATCTACTCATCAAGGCGCATCTATCTGTCCAATCATAATTCAGTTCCGAGCATTTTCAGATTTGACCCTAAAAATTAGGGTTTCCACAAAAATAGGAATTTCTGGAAACTGAAGGCACAGCTGGAAGATCCTTGCAAAAATCGAAGGTTAGAGCTTTGGATCGAGATTTTTGGCTGGGTAGATCTCCGGGAAACTCAAACCCTAATTCAGGGCTCTCCCTAGTGAACCCGGGAAGACAAAAATGCAATTTTGAAGGGCAAGACTTTGCTGATCTCAAATTCTGAATGTACTAGGCTGATCAGCTCTCCAAGGCGCATCTTTCTATCCTTTCGGAATTTTGAAATTCACATTTTTAATTTTTAGGGTTTCTCTGACAAACCCTAATCCGGGACCAGATCCAGTTTTCAGCACTTCAAGTGGTAAGTCCTAAATCTTTTCTATTTCCATTTGAAGTACTCTTAAAGATGTCTCTCCACACTAAGCTTGAGGATAAGCTTGAAGGGGCTGACAACTTCCGAGCCTGGAAGTATAGGATTGGGTTAATCCTGGAAGAGAATGAGTTGGACTCATATGTGAAAGAAGACATCCCTATCCCAGAGGATGAAGAAGCCAAGGCATTGCACAAGAAGAACTTGGTCAAGGCAAAGAGAATCATTGTTGTTCTATCAAAGACCATCTCATACCTCATGTGTCTTCTCTTAAGACACCCAAAGAGATGTTTGAAGCCTTGACCAAGCTATTTGAAGGAAAGAACATAAATCGGAAGATGACCCTGCGGAACCAATTGAAAGCAGTGAAGTTTCAGAATGGAGAAACCATTCAATATTACTTTTCAAGGGTCTCCCAGATCAAGGAACAATTAGAAGCAGTAGATGAAATGGTGGAGAATGGTGAAGTGGTGATGACCACTCTAAATGGCCTACCCAGGTCATGGGATTCCTTTATTCAAGGAATTTGTGCAAGGAAGAAATTGATCTCCTTCAACAGATTGAGGGAAGAATGCTCTCAAGAAGAAGCTAGACTCATAGCTCGTGAGGAAAAGATGGGAGGAGAAGATCAAGCTCTTGCAGCTCACACCAAGAGAAGCAAAACCAAGAAGGATCACTCTCACCACAAAAGATTCCATCAAAAGAGTAAGAAGGACCTAAGATGCTTCACATGCAATGAGAAGGGTCACTTTGCTTCAGATTGTCCCAAGAACAAAAGGGATAATAACAACAACTCCAGTAAGAAGAAGAAGGGCATCAAAAGAAGGTTTCATGCTCATGCTGCCGAAGATGATGAACCTCCAAAGAAGAAGGCTAGGGCAAAAAGTAGTAGTGATGATGACTCATCAAGTGAAGAAGAATATGTTCTAATTTCTGCTCTTACAGGTACCATCTCCCATGGATGTAATGATTGGTTGATTGATAGTGGGGCTTCCAAACACATGACTGGGTTTAAAGAATCCTTTGTGAACCTATCTGAACATGAATCACCCCATAAGGTGAAACTTGGGGATGATTATCCATACCCAATCAAAGGAAGTGGTGAAGCCTCCTACAACCTAGATTTTGGAAAATCATTGAAGATGAAAGAAGTACTTTATGTACCTGGGCTCAAGAAGAACTTACTCTCCATCTCTGCATTGGATGCAAAAGGTATGAGGGTTGCATTTGTGGATGGCCAAGTCCTAATGTGGCCAAAGGGAAAGACCATAGATGATGCAGTAGTGATTGGAGAGCAAGAGGGAGGCTTGTATAAATTGAAGGGACAACCTGAACATGCCATGGTACATGAATACATGGAGCCAAGTGAACTTTGGCATAGAAGACTTGCTCATATGCACTATAGGGCACTTCCAATTGCAAGCAAGGCAGTAGAGGGTCTTCCTGAAATCAAGACCAAACATGAAGGTGTTTGCAAAGGATGTGCAAAAGGTAAGAACATTAAGAAGGCTTTCCCAAGCAGTGAAAGCAAGGCAAAAGACATCCTGGAAATCATCCACTCAGATGTATGTGGCCCTATGTCATCCAGCTCCCTGAGTGGGTATGTTTACTATGTATCATTTATCGATGACTTCTCCAGGAAGACTTGGGTATACTTCTTGAAGGGAAAAGATGAGGTGCTTGATAAATTCAAGGAATTCAAAACCTTGATGGAGAATCAAACTGACAAGAAAATCAAGACATTCAGATCTGACAATGGTGGAGAATTCACCTCAAATGACTTCAAGAAGCTTTGCAGTGATTCAGGGATTAAGAGGGAGTTGACTGCTCCTTATAATCCCCAACAGAATGGAGTTGAAAAAAGGAAGAACATAACTATCATGGAAGCAGCAAGGGCAATGCTGCATGACCAGGATCTACCTATGCATCTATGGGCAAAAGCAGTTAGAACAGTTGTATATGTGCAGAACAGAACTCCCCACAAGATATTGGACAACAAGACACCAGAAGAGGTCTTTTCTGGGTTCAAGAATATTGATGTCAGCAAAGATGAATATAAGGACAGGTAATCCAGGAAGCAAAGATCAAAAGGGAGCACACTCCAGCAGCTCCTGCAAGGATGCAGATCTTCAGAGGGAGTTGACCATCTTCCTACATTCCACAACAGAAAGGTGTAGAAGAAGCTACTTCAGCAGCTCCTACCAAGAAGCAAAGACTCAGAGGGAGTCCACCCAAACAAACAAACAAAGATAAGTATTTCAATTATCATTTCTTGCCTATTTTGTTTGTTTAATAATATTATGCTTATGTTCCTAGACTTAGGAGATGTATTGTGCATATTTGAATGATTGCATTAATGAACAGTATACTACTAATATGCATGTGATGGGTAAGTGGCTTATGGCACTGTACAACATTCCAGTGCTACTTATCTAGAATGAAACCTCTTTGCTGACATGTTGGGAGTAGTGCAAACTCTTAACAATGTTCTGGTAGAGACTGGAAGGCATCTAGAAATTTGTGGAACATGGATAAATGTTGTATTGAAGCATTGGCTAAGATAACTGCATGACTGCATGACATATTTCTTTATGTGTAAAGAATTTGTTCTGAAAATTATGAGATGTTTCTAATCATGCAATTTAACTTGTTTTGTAGGAAAGACCGTATATCTTCACCTACAAAAGGACTACAACATTTGTTCCAGCAACAAAGATATCTATTGAAGATATTGAAGTTCCCAGGATCTGGGATGAAGAAATGGAATGCCATGATCCGTAGATCATGAAGAAGATGTTTGGGATGCAGTCCCAAGACCTGACAGGGAGTCATATGTGTGCAGATTGAAGAAAGCCTTGTATGGCTTGAAGCAAGCTCCCAGAACCTGGTATGGTAGGATGAACAGTTTCCTACCTAGTTTGGGCTTTACCAAGAGTAAAGCGGATTCCAACCTTTACTACAAGGTTGAGGAAGGGAATCCTGTGATTCTACTCCTGTATGTGGATGACTTATTTGTAACAGGAGATGACAGACTGATTGTAGATACTAAGAGGAAGCTTGCTGCTGAACTCGATATGAAAGATTTGGGAATGATGCACTATTTCCTAGGTATGGAGGTGTGGCAGAGTACAGGTGGGATCTTCCTTGGTCAAGGGAAGTACACGGTAGACATCCTGAAGAGATTCGAGATGATGGACTGCAAGGCCATGGCCACACCTATGGCATCGAATCTGAAGCTTCTATGTGATGCTTCATCTGAGCCAGTTGATGTCTCTATGTATCGTCAGATGATTGGATCCTTGATGTACCTGACGAACACGAGACCAAGCATTTGCTTTGCTGTGAACACATTGAGCCAATTCCTGACGGATCCGAGGAGTGTTCACCTGGTTGCTGTAAAGCATGTTCTAAGGTACCTGAAGGGTACAGTGGATTATGGGCTCAAGTATGAGGCGAATCAAAAGTTTAACCTGCAGGGTTATGTTGATTCAGATTGGGCCGGCAGTGCTGCTGATAGTAAGAGCACATCTGGGTGTTGCTTCAGTATGGGATCAGGTGTGATCTCTTGGTTTAGCAGGAAGCAGTCCTGCGTAGCACTGAGTACAGCTGAGGCAGAATATGTTGCAGCCTGCTCAGCTAGTTGTGAGGCAGTATGGCTACGGAAGCTACTGTCTGAGTTATTTGATCTCCCGTTGGAGGCTACTGGTATCTTCTGTGATAACCAGAGTTGTGTGAAGCTGTCCGAGAACCCAGTGTTTCATGACAGGTCGAAACACATAGAGATCAAATATCACTATATCAGGGATATGGTGCAGAGAGGAGCTGTGAAGCTTCTGTATGTTGCGACAGACGAGCAGATTGCAGATGTGCTGACGAAGCCACTAGCCAGAGTGAAGTTCGAGTACTTCAGAGAGAGGCTTGGCGTTCTTCAGATCGAGGACACTTCGAGGAAGAAGTGATGGACACATTTGTTGAAGCCATTCCAAGCATGTTGGAAGGAGGATCCTTCACATGGTTGTGGATGTAGGCGCTGGATAATGGGCATCAGGATGATGTTCTGGTTTCTGCTGGATATGATCAGTTGGATCATTTTTATGTATGTATGTACGCATCATGTTGGATGCTGGATATGATCAGTTGGATCATTTTTATGTATGTATGTACGCATCATGTTGGATGCTGGATATGATCAGTTGGATCATTTATGTATGTATGCATCATGTTGGATGCTGGATATGATCAGGTGGATCATTTATGTATGTATGTGCATCATGTTGGATGCTTGGACCATGTATCTGTATATGTATCAGGTGGATACATTGTATGATCAGGTGGATCATGTATGGTGATATGTATCATGTATCAGGTAGATACTTGGTATGCATCAGGTGGATGCATTGATGATCAGGTGGATCATGTATGATGATATGTATCAGGTAGATAATTGGTATGCATCAGGTGGATGCATTGATGAGCTTCAGGATGTTGCTCCAGATGACATGCAGCAGGATGTTGCAGTGATGATCAGGATGATCATGGATGATGAGCTTCAGGATGTTGCTCCAGATGACATGCAGCAGGACGTTGCAGTGATGATGATCAGGACGATCATGAGTAAATCAGGATGATGTATGGTGAGTATCAGGTTGATACTCTATGGCCGTGGATCAGGTTGTGCAGATGAGCATGTCTAGGAGATCCTATAGGTCGGAGTTGTGTACCCGTAACAGCCTGGGATGCTCTTTCGAGACATTGCTCTGGGAGGACATGTAATAGCGCCCTGGGAGATCTCAGGTTGGAGTTGTGTACCCGTAACATCCTAAGATGCTCTTGCGAGGTTTTTCCATGACCACATGTAATTTGTGCCCTGGGAGATTTCAGGTCGGAGTTGTGTACCCGTAACATCCTGAGATGCTCTTGCTAGGTTTTGTGGTGGACCACATGTAATTTGTGCCCTGGGAGATTTCAGGTTGGAGTTGTGTACCCGTAACATCCTGAGATGCTCTTTCGAGGTTTTGTGGTGGGGTCACATGTAATAGCGCCCTGGGAGATCCTACAGGTCGGAGTTGTGTACCCGTAACATCCTGGGATGCTCTTTCGAGGTTTTGTGATGCACGTAATAAGTCCTGAGGATTCCACAGTATGGCCAGTGATGACGAAGACCTGCAGGTGGTGGGCCTACATCCAGTATGAAAAAGGACTGGCTCTGTAGAACTTCCTATGATGAGTAGAGTCAGAGATTGGTTGAGATAGTAGCAGCAGTGACGATGATGATGACGATGATCCAGAGAAGAAGACTTGTCTAGCAGATCTGTGTCGAGAAATACCTTCCTAGTTAAGAGGGAGTGTTGATGTATATGTAACTTCGGAATGTATTTCATCTGTGTATTATATATATATTTATTGTACCCTTATAAGAGATGTGTTATTCCTCTATAAGGAAGTGTCGTCATGTGGATTGACAAGTGTCGCAAGTGTGTGTACTTGCCGATGGGTTATTAGACCACCTTATGGGGTCGGCCCTAATTAATATATAATATAATGTGGATGTATCCAAGTAGACAAGTCGGCCCCAGTAGGTCATTGGGCAAAAAGGTGAGTATAAATAGAGATAGGAGATCTCTATTTTACTCACTCGAAAAAGTAACTATCTCTCTCTCTGAAAAGTGGCGCACTAGTGAGGAGGAGGAGGATCATCTGCTAGGAGACTATCTCAGTGTTATTTGGTTGTATTTTGGTTGAGCCATTGCTCTCTCTATCTCTGAGGAAGTTGTGGGGTTTTTCACCTTAGGGTTTTCCCCACAGAAACTCTGTGTCTCTTGTCTCTATGCTTTTGATTCTTGTGATGCTTGTGATGCTTGTCATATTATGATTGTCATGCATTGATATACTGTAGATGTTATTCTCTCAGCAAAGATCCTATAGTATTGTGATTTAATACTAAAAATTTAACAATTCCCAATCTAGAAACAACAATAGAAAATAAAAAGGGGATTTTTGTACTTACAATTTGCTTTGCCCAAGACTAGACCTCAAGCCGTATGAAATTCCAAGGTAAAACCATGGGGAGATTGGATGCAGGGTTTTGTATCACAAGATCTGTGCAAAGAGAAGAAATCCCAATTGAAACCATGAATGATCTCAATGGCCTTGCATGACCTTCCCGCCAATGTCTCTTAATTTTTCAAGCCTTTCATTGCATTTGTTTTGTTACTATTATTTTTGTTTCTGATTTTTTGATTTGTTAATATTACATATATTACATATAATATAATAATTTTAATTATAATATATTTATATATATTAACTATATTATATTAATATTATTACATATTATATCATAAAACATATTAAGTTATTATATATAACATATAATATATATTTACTTATATTATAATACATATATAACTGTTATAATATATAGTACAACTATGACATTTAAATATATATAACTATATATTATAATATGTTTTTACATATACATTAACTATTACATATACTTACCTCCATGATGGGTGATCATCAAAGAGACAAGGGCGGTGGATAATATTGTAGTACGTAGCTGGTCATGACATCGAACAAAAAACATAATGAATGTTATCTAGGTTGCAACCTGCTACTGAGAAATGGGGATGAAATGTTCCTATTCAGAGAGATGATGATCATAGGGGAAGAGGAGGCTCAAACAAGGCCTCCTCTTACCCTTACTTATCGGATTCCTCTAATGCAAGAGATAATGCATTGGATTCCATTGAATCAAATTATTTTTCAATTGAGAATGCATGGAAGTGGAAAATTAGTAATTATTTTAGTCATTTTTAGTTGTGTCACTTATTTTCTAATCATATTTTTTAACATGTGACTAAATTAGTCTTTTAATTTAGTCATTTTTAAATGTTTACTCAAATTCAGTAGTATTTAGCTTAAAAACACTATCATGACTAACATTTTAGTCACCTAATCATTTATTTGTCAAATTCTACTAGTGCTTCTAGCATAGGGATTCTCTTGCATAATAAAACTAAGGGAGGAGAATCTATGTTTCAAGCAAGTCATCAACAATTTGAGGTTAATTAATGTTCCAACTGCCAATTTCCTCCACACATGGAACAACCGAAGAGGGGGAAACCATAGGGTAACAATAAGACTAGATAGATTTCTTATGTTAGAATAATTCTAGAATACTATTGTAAGAAAGTAAGCAATACCATCTTGCTACCTCCCCTTCAAAGGCCCTCACAAATAGCCTTATGATGACACTAGGATTATTTATATCCATGAGTGCCAATGCATCATAGAATTTTTGAATATGTCCCTTAGTGTTTAATGGACCATTTCCATTGAACGTAGGAACCCAATTTGGCACATCAACAAGTTTATCATGTAAAGGGGGAGTTGGGTCCCAAGTTGCCGTAGAAAATCCATCAAAGTAGATGTTGAGGAATCATGGAAGGGGGAGAAGAAAATCACATAGGACATGCCTCTGTTAGGTACTCACATCCAATCTTATATTTATAGCTTGTGAACCATGTTACCATTCAATTGATAAACTCTAGAATAATCTGCATGGATTGTATCCCTTCCTTTAGTTCAAGATGGTAATTTTCTTTGATGAGTGCCCCCCCCATATAAAGAGACAAGATTGAAAGTCCATAGTTCACTAGTCGAGGGACCAAAAAAGTCTCTCCATCGAGAACTAGATGTGTATCCATTCACATATTTCTCCAAATTGGGAGTTCAACTCCTATTATTTCTCCTAATTGGGAGTTCAATCGAGGTAACCCCATTATTATTATTCCTCAATTATCATGATCTTGAACATTTATTATTTAATTTTTTGTTCATACTCAATGAACTTGCATTCAAAATGTTTTATTTTTTGTCATTTTAGTTGGCCTTTTGTTAAAGGTCCAACTCCTATTATTTCTCCTAATTGGGAGTTCAATCGAGGTAACCCCATTATTATTATTCCTCAATTATCATGATCTTGAACATTTATTATTTAATTTTTTGTTCATACTCAATGAACTTGCATTCAAAATGTTTTATTTTTTGTCATTTTAGTTGGCCTTTTGTTAAATAGAATGCTAGAGTTTTATTGTTTTTTATCATTTCAATTTTTATTGAGATTGCGTGAGGGATAGTGAAACAACAAAGGGGTGTATTCACCCTTATCATATCAGGTAATTTGGTACACATCCTTCGCTTGAAACTAATGAGTGTAATCATAATCTATACATGTGATATTTCAAGAGCATGGCCTTAAAACACATAAGAAAGCATTGGTTTTAGAGCATGTTCAGCCAACCTACAATACAAATACATATCCAATACAACAATAGCAAGAGCAATACCAACTCCTGATTGTTCGGACATGAATATGATATGATGAAGGGCTAGGATCTCTCTTAATTTTCTGATGTCACAGAAGTTAGATGTTGGTTGTAAGGCTTCTTCAAAGGAAGTCACCTTTGGTTCTACTCCAAAAATTCAATAAAACATGAGAGTGATGTAGATGGTGACGAGGAGATGAAAGAGGACAACACAAGGAAGGATACCTGAAGGTGAAGGTGATATGGGTTGAACGAAAATTGGTGCATTTTTAATGGGTTGGACGAATGTTGGTGTGTGATTAATCTCCTAAATCCCATCGTACCTTCCTCTAGAGTCCAAATGACACATCCTCTTTGTCACGTTTTGCATTTGACATGGCCACATTGGATAAGGTGGAAAACTCTTGGCATTTATAAGTGTTTACCCATGCATGACATTGATCACATAAATGGAATCCATTTGATTGGTATGAAGGGTGTTGGGAATCCATCGACTGATAGAGTCTTAAAGACTCTGCAACCAAGTGCTTAGATATTTCCATGGATTAATTTTTTTATATTTGTTTTAGTTATATATATAGCTATGCTCAGTTTACATATGGTTAATTTTAATAAAGATAACAAATGAAAAATCGCATAGGTATGTGTCCTTTCAAGTAGCATTAATGTTGGTTGTAGTATGTATTCAACAATTACACTGCATTCTTTGTAATTAGAAAACAATCACGTGATCATATTGACTTAATGTCCTTCCTCTCAATATCATAACTAGGACTTCCAATAACTCTCTTGTCAGATGGTTATGAATCCACCAAAGATGGCTAGTGAAGTTGTGAATGAATCGGTTATAATGAAAGTTTTTTGGATATGTTCAATGAGGCCATGGCACTATTGTATGAGAGTTGGAACTTCCATGATGTGTTCAATGAGGATAGTTCACACAAATCACAAATCAACTAGAGCGAATATATGTATCCATGCCATATGGTCCTTGTACTAGTGACATATTTAGGTGACTAAAAGTGGTTTTGGACCCGAAAAGAAAGTAATAGTGTTGGATGCATGATCCATATGCAATTCATGACAAATGAGGCCTCTTGGTTGAATTTACTCCAAATATGGAAATGCATGACAAGGATTTATGTAAAGCATTAGCATGAGAAGCACACAAAAGATAAATGAAGAAGTAATCGACTCGATGTACTTTAAGCAAGTTTTATGGAGTTAGATTTAATCACAATGTATATGGGTATATGACTATAACACCTATTTAGGCATGTATACCATGGTTTCATGATTAACTAGTGTAAACTCTATATGGACTAAGGTGATGTGGAGCATGTTGTATTCTTGATTACTCGATTAAGGGAGAGCCTCTTGATGATTGGTTTCATGGGTTTGATTTATCTGTGAGATTTCCAACTCACAAAACACCTTGGACTTATAATGAGAGCTTGATGTCAACACTACCTGAGTAAACTCCACAAATCATTCTAAAAGATACATTTGTACATAGGCTAACGAGGTATTCTAACATAAAGTGAGAATACAAATATTCGAATATTGAAAACATGGGGGTATGTGTAACTTAACGACTATCTAGAAGCAAGGACAACTCCAAACTTAGAACAATATTATTCCAAGAAAACAATGACCTTTTCTTTGCTTACCCCTAACACTAAGGAGAATAATAACAATTATGAAGGAATCAATGGGATACACATTAACCTTCCCATGAATATAAAGGAAAATAATAACCGGTGTGACGATACCATAAATGGACCAATTAAAATTGGATAACCATAAGAAATAAGTTTTGTCTTAGGTGATGTGGTTCTAAGTAGGGATGATAAAAAACCAAAGAAATTTCATCTTTGGTGATGTGGTTATAAGGAAGGATGGTAAAACACCATATTCTACCATTTAGGTTAAAGTTCCTCTGTAAGTTAAAAAACCATTATACCCTAATACAAATATAATCATGCTAGTGACAAACTGATAGGTAACTGCCCCCAGGGGCATAGACCACGTGACGATAGAGTGTATTGTTAAGGTACACCTTGCGACATTATGGGTTCAAACCTAGGCTAGCCTATGCCCCATGCTAGGGGGTTGTGTGTGTGTACCTAGGGGTATAGTGGTACTGGACGGGGATTGACCCCGTGTCATGTAAGTATAAACCTCACCCCAACTGTCATTCCCCTAGTATAAAAAAAAAAGACAAACCGTTAGGTAAGTAAACCACACCAAACTTAGATTGTTATCAATTCGACTAGTTAATTGTGTTAGAGACGTACCTACTCATGGGCAATAGAAAAAGACCACCATATTTGCTTAAAAAAAACAAGTTACACTTCCACAACACTAAAAATTGAGAGAGATGAGCTAGTGCATATTACACTATTAAGATTGATAAACCATACCCTAAAGATGTCGCTATAGAATTGTAAGTCCATGATTCTCTAATTAAAACTAGTGACCTTATATGTTGTTAAGTTGGTACGCTCCTTTATGCTAGCCCTTTGAATATATAAATCAAGGCTATTTGATATAATTTGACAGTAAGAAAGAACATGATTTAAATTGTAAACCCTCTCTTCCAATATTATTATTATTTTTTAAACAATAATGAGTATTTTTTATTAAAAAGAAACTAGTGTTGAATCATATGTTGTAGTAATACAAAATTTAGGGTAGATATGTCTTATGCTTATCCTCGATTCCTCATGATTAGAATATATTATACCTCCTATTGTAAATATCTTCTTATGCGTTCTTATGCTATATCCAAAAATGGAAAGTATACTCATGCCTTACATTTTTTACAGTTGAGATTCATCTAACTAGTTTTTTTGTTGCTTGTTGGATCATTGTTTTTTCCATGGATTTATCCATATCTATGGAAAGGATTCCTATTGAGTGGGTAGGAGGAGAGTTAGAAGAATCCATCTCCTTTTCCAATTTCTTACTATGCTCCATTTATTCAATTCTTTTCAGCATCCCCTTTTACTTCTCTTTAATATCCTTTAGTCTATTTCTTGCGTTGCTTGCAATGAACTCATTCCTCTGTTACTTTATCTTCATTACTTCCATTTGAGTTTCAATTTCTTCAATTTTTCAGTCCCAATATTGTTTCTCCTCTTCATGACCTTATTGCTAATTCTTTCTCCATTTATCTAACTTTTGGACTAGCATGCCACAACATTCTTGGATCTCTTCCATATGGCAATCACATATCCTAATTTTCATCTTAGCTTAGAGAGATCATAGATGGCACAATAATTGGTGTGATGGTGTTCCTTTCTCCTAAAATGAGCCTTATACATGTCTTCTATTGTGGAATGGTTTTTTCCTCGAGCATATTTGAGTAGTACTCCTCTTCACTTAGAACACTCATGTAACCTTGTGTAACAAGGAGAGCTTTAAAGAAGGGTTCTCCTTTAAATGAAGAAAACCTATTATTATCCCTGAGAGTACTCATATATATTTCCATGCTAGGGAGATATAGGATATATCTCCTACATACTTTAAGTTGATTCATTTCCATGCATCTAACTAAAGTGAATTGATTGAGGATGATACATAGGTGTTTGATGAAAAGGCTTGGTTTTATGTGAATTAAATGTTGATGCTTTGCACCATATGTGTGTGGGGTCGCACCTAGGTTTCACTAGTTTTTCCATTGGATCATTGTCATATCCTTATGTGTGGGAGAGGTTAATTTCATGGGAGGTGTCTTGTTGATGTAGACCCCAAATTTTCCATAACATTTTGATGCTAAGGCTCGTGGCTTGGTGGGCTTGACGATCGATTTCTTTCTTTTGTTGTCTTGATTGATTTCTTTATTTTGAAGTCTTAATACTTGAAAATAGGATATTTTGTCAAATATTGTAGCGATTAGTTGTGCCCTTTGGACTAGATTAGAAATATAATCATCTTTGGGGGTTGAAGAGAGATTCATGTGATTGATAACTATAATTGAGTCCCCTATTACATTAATGTTTTGAAATCCCATATCCTGAATGAGTAGTAGATCTTGGTAGAGAGATAGTACTCCTACTTGGTTATTGGTTGCTTATTGATGCCCAAGCATAGGCTAGTGCTTGAATTTCTCTGTGATTGTATATGATCCCCCTAGGACCTTCCACCCCTAACCCTATGTGCCATTATTAATCATATAAAGTTGGTTAAAAGGGTACGGTTGTTCTTGCTATTATTACATACAAGTTTGTGAAACCATCACCATAACCATTACTCACTAATGTTAACCCACTAAAGACATTATTGTGTATACATAAAAGACTCCTTGAAATCTTATGTTGGAAAATTGAAAGAGAAAATAAATCATGTAGGAGCTAATAAGACTATTCCTCTAAGTTATTCACCTTCTCATGTCATGCATGTGATGTTTCGTTGTGTCACGTTGAGAATTAAATTGGTGATGCAACCTCAATAATATGAGGAAATCATATAGCAAAGTGAAATGTTGCCAAAATACCATCATCCATGGGCCTCTCCTAAATCCTTGATATATTTACCATCCCCATTAGATTCTAAGGTAGGTGACTTTGTCTGATTACTATTTCAAAATTATGCTTGTAGGATTAGTGCCTGTCATTGAGATCATTTGATTCAAGTAGAAAATGTTAGGTTCATGGGGATACTCTATTGTTGTTATGCTTATTTGAACACTTGTTTAGTAAAATTCCATGGACATCCTTTGCATTTAATTTTAATCCAAACCTATTGGGTACCCATTAAGAAAATCTCCTTTATTGTCAAGAATATCGACAACAATCTTTTAAATTTGCAAATTTATGGTGATTCCTTTTTAGTAATTAATTGGATGAATGGATCTTCACATCTCCTAATTGTCATGCTCTAGTCTTTGAGTGAAAATGTTAAGGATATTAGTGTCATATTTGATCACATTTTCATTTACTCATGTATATAGGGAACTCAATACAATGGCTAATAGACTATCCTCTGAGGGTTTCCAGATTCAAGAAAGCTTGAAGATTTTGAGTGAGTTAAGGAATGACTTTTCGTAAATTTATATCAATCAATATAAAGTCGTTATTTATATGTCTATATGTTCCACCTATTTGTATTAATCATCTTTAATATTTCTTTGCTTCTAAATATCAATAAAAGTAAGTGATAATTTGTGATTTAATTCTATTTAAAAAAAGAAACTTCTACATATTTGTTAACTTGCTATATTTCGACAGAATGACTTGAAATGACTAATTTTATCATTGGTCACTTTAAAAAAAAATAAGAAAATAAAAATAAAAAAAGCACATACTTTAGTCATGGTCAGGGTTGGAAATTGGATTCTTCTTTGCCCGTCATACAATTTTTTTTTTACGTTTTTGGTTTTTATACTCCCCATCAAAGAACATTCTATCTAAAATTGCGACCTTCAAAAATGAAGTTTTGATGAAAAATTAACTCTTTCATAATGAAATTCTAATTAAAAAAATACTTTTAAATTAAAAGCCTTGTTAACAACTATATTAAATGTTGAGTAATAAACAACTACTTTTCAATAATATGTAAAGGATTATAATTTTAAAACTTACCTTGTTATGATACATAAAACTATATAACTATATACTACTATTGAAACTCATTATTTTTTCAACTCAATGTGTGTGGACTTTCTCAATTTTGGGGGGGGTTTTAAATTTGAGTGATTTATTGTTACTTATAAGGCTGCAATATATCGGGGATGGTTCTAATCGATGCAATTTTATAAGCTTGGTATATGTGATAGACCAGGATGAGAATTGCTCTAACAATTAGCATTGTTAAGGCATTGTTGTTACCTTGTTGTGGCAGTGATATACACAATATCTAATCAGCAAAGGAGGCCTCCACCACGAGGCCACTTGTAGACCTGAACAACTAGACGGTGTGTTAGTGTTGCATGCAGACTAGTGTGAGTAACCATTTTTGGGCTACTGGCCATGATCATTAAGGCTATCTTTATCTAATTTCAAAGATGGAATCCTGTGCGTGTCAGAGGATTGCAAACCTAATAAACTCTGAACCTCTTTCATTATATCACTATCACTATATCAGTATTGTTCCGAATAAGTTAAGAGTGTGTCTCTCAAACTCAAAACTTATTACATTTCTATTCAAATAAAATTACTTATAAATTCCATTGTATAAAGCATCACATAGATTTAAACTCCAGTTTTTTTATGATTTGATATTTAAATTCCAGTTTATTTTTTCCCTCCAACTATTTCTTCATGAAAAGTCAAGTTGTTCCATAATTTAAATCTTTACATTATATAACTTAAATCTTTAAATTTAAATATTTCAAATGAATTTTTATTTTAAAAATGAAATGAAATTATATTTAATAAAGTTGTTAGATTTTGTTCTTAATAGAAAATTTTCATCTCTTTTTATGATATTATGGTCCTAAGTTCACCTTGGGATCTATCCACGTTATTGATAGTTCGCATTATGATACTATGGTCCTAAGTTCACCTTGGGATCTATCCACGTTATTGATAGTTCGCATTATGATACTATGGTCCTAAGTTCACCTTGGGATCTATCCACGTTATTGATAGTTCGCATTATGATACTATGGTCCTAAGTTCACCTTGGGATCTATCCACGTTATTGATAATTCGCAGAAATAAAAAGAACCAAACAATTGTAACTTTTGAATCCAGTCCAAACATTTCATTGGAAAGCAACAGACGGTATTCATTGAAGGTTTTGGCCAAAGGTAATACTATTTTATTTGATTCATATTCTTTTGCTTTTATATTAACATAGATTCATCCTATTCTTTGATAATAACGATACATACCACTACCTATTAAAAGTCATACTGTGAGAATACTGAACTCTTAAGCTCGAAGATTAAACTCTAGTTTTGACTGTGTTGAAAGCCATGCTGTGTTGTAAGCACCGAGTTCCATTTTTAATGAGAACCGTATGTTACAAGATTAGAGTTGAATTTAGATCTTATTCTTAACCCTAATCATTTAAGCAGGAGAGAGCGTGCTCTGTAGAAAGAGCTGAGTTTTAACTTGACTCTAGTTACTTATTATAATACACATTATAGTTACTTATTATAATACACATTATAATATTGAAGGGTGCAAAAACTGTAACTTAATAAGTACTATTTATCGCTTCAAGACAATGTTTTATAAGATTCTGATCCTAAATAACATAAAACTCCACTTACAGTGACCTTAAAAAATTGTAGTCATATTTAAATTTTCAAGAGAATGTATTAAATTTGTAAGAAAAACATTCTTTAGCTACCAGATTATCTGCTATTAAAACTAACTAGATTATGAATGATCAGGATATCTTGTGAAGTAGATAGTAGATGTTATTTACCTATAAACCTTCAAATCTCATGAAGTAGATTGTAGATGTTATTTACCTATAAACCATCAAACGCTTTTGACATCAGGTTACCTGTTGTGGGATGAATCTGAGTCATTTAGAGTGCGTATCCATTGAAAAATAGTTTACCAGCCAAATTGGGACACCTTATAAATTTTGGGCCAGATTCGGGTAAACCAAGTTCACTATGAAGACTGAGAGAGCATCTTATCTTACCAAATCCAGAATCCTGGTTGATATGAATAGCTGCAACCTACAAGTGGGAGTCATTGGATCTTTGAAAACTAACAGACAACTGATATTCCATTGATATTCGTAATAAAGATGAAGAATCATGAATCATCCTGAATCTTGATGTCCATTACCAATTCCAAATCCATGAAGATTACTGCGAAAGTAGAGATTATTTCCAAATACCGACCTCGACAATGCAACCGTTGGGTTCATGCTTATATTTTATTTCTTCTCCTCCAAAAACTACGAAAACTACAACCTGTTCAAATTGTTCAACTATATGAAAGCCTGAAATCACCAACCATCTATTCTATGTTTTGCTTTCGACTCTTGATCTCCATTACCAATTTACCATGAACCATCTGAATTTCTTACACACGGTATAATGTGGCCTTCAAAGCAAGGATAGAACTACGGGGATTCAAGAACACTAAATAAATTTAATGGTTTTTTATAGATTTAAATATTATAAAGGCCACCTAGAGGCTCTCTGATTCTCTCTCTAGAGACCACATACGTGGGTGTACTACTATTATTCAAAATAGGGTTTTTTTTTGTTGCTGACCTGGATACAGATGGGGATTTCAATACTAAAGAATTGGATTTGGATATTCTAGCTTGATATTAGGAAGTTCCAGATTCAGATGAGGATTTGGATATTTAAAAAAATTCAGCGGACGAGCAACCCAATAGATGGAATGAGTTGCAGTCGCAGATAACAAGGAAGAGGCAGTGGTGGTACATTGGGTGGCTCGAGATGGCATGCTTGAGTTAATTCAGGCTCCTGCAGATAACAACAACACGACATGTGGATAGATGGACACGACATGTCTAATTTAATTCAAGCATTAATAATTACATATTGATTAATTATTTTGTATCTAACCAACTCGTTACTTCACCTATGACTTATTATTACATTGCTAACCAAATTAATGATGTTTTATAAAATAGATTGACCGTCAAAAATACGTTATGATTAATTACTTGCCTGTTTAACTCAACAACTTGATAAAAGTTTTTGCTATAATTGACAGGAAAAATGCCCTCTGATGGGAAAAATGCCCATCAAATTCTAATCCTGGTCATGGTATGTTGCCATTGTAATATTTCTGATGTAAGTAAATTATTGCAGTCACTATACTACTATGATATGTGTCATTTAGTAAATTTGCTGTATTTTTTGGCTGGTAACACTTTCTTCCCATCTCTCATAACCTGTGCAACAAGTAAAGGATCCGTCTGGCATGACATAACCTGGAATAACCTGTGCTGCAAGTAAATGATTTTGGTTCTATGTCTCAATTCCATATGTTGTTCTCTTTTACACTACATTTTACAATTGGTAAAGGAGGAGGAGCAAGCTCTAGGGTTCCACATGAAGGGTTAGGGTTTATTTTGCAGTGGCTTATCATGCTCAAGTACGTTCATGGGTTTAGAACTTGTGAGTTTTCTATTGTTCCATGATAGAGGATAAAATAATATTAGTGGTGTATAAGAATATTGGTTGTGTATACTTGGCCATCTTGTGGTTTATCCATGACAATAGGTTTGCAAGAAAATTCCTTTATTTTACCATACTGGATTGAGGTTTACTTTTCTCTCAAATTCACATTAATTTGTTGGATTTATCCTGACTCATTTTATTAATTTTTCTATAATATACAGGTTGACAGTGAGACGAGGAAGATTGCTGCACTATTGCACAGGTATATTCCGTGAACTTTTCCATAGTTAAACTTTTACTTGTTTTATTTGAAGTTCCACACCCAACTACAAACTAGCTAGGGTTATTGTAATAGCATAAAATCTTTTTAAGTACTAACAAAGGTTAAATATATAAAATCTCTTGCTCATAGTTATAACTTATAATCCGCTATCGAGATTCTGGGAAATTAACTTTGAAGTTATGTGTTTACAATTAATGGGCGTAGCTGGGTTTTCCTTTATTCCTCAGGTTAACCAGGTTCATTCTATGTCCGACCATGTTTTTCAACTAGTAATTATTTGGTTGCATAATCATCAGGAGGTCCATTCTCTGTCTGACCATGGTTTTCAGCTAGTAATTATTTGGTTGCATAATCATCAGACTTAGAATTTTTTTTTAACCTTTTGAAAATCTTGTTGATGGTATGGAAATGTATTTACTACACCATCGTGTAGACATATACAACCATATGGCTGAGTAGGTTTTGTATATGTGTCTGATTTTATTGTAAAATATATGAAGGAATTTATAGCTACATGCAAAGAGGTGTTGAGTAGGGTTTCCAATGAATTTATAGTTGCATGCAAATAGGTGTTGAGTGGGGTTTCCAAATTCTCTTCCTGAACAAAAGGAGTCACTGAGTTTGACTTCTTGTGGATACAAGACTGGTTAAAGAGAAAGATATAGGAATAATCATCTCACCTGATCGGGAAGACTGGAAAAATGAGTGCAATACTTTTTGTAAACTTAAACTCAGCTAGCTGCACCTTAATGGGCGGATGGAGATTTCATAAACGACTTAGTGTTGATAACTCCCTTTTTCTGATTTTGACTTTGTTGTTAAACGAAGGATAGGAGGAAGTGAAACATAACTTACCATGTCCTTCTTCTCGTCTCCCTTTATAAGACTTGCAGGTTGGATGTGGGCGAAATTCATATTCAAGTGAAATTTTCCAAGGCGCCATAGCCGCACTCGCATGATCAAATCTTTCCAAGTAGGAAAGACCCTGCCACAACAGCGAAGAATCATGTTGGTTGATCATAACCGTAATTGGTCAATTAAATAGTTGTCAACATTTCAATGGTGTTTTAACTCGTGGTGGGAAAAGAGATAAACATTTCATGTATATCAATGTGGGCGGTATGATATATAATTTACACATCAATCTAATGGAGGCACCGGCCAGTGTGTATTTGAAAGGCATTAGAATGGACGTTGCTTGTTTATCTGTGTCCTACACCATGAGCCTGTCTCCTGGAAAATTAATGGCAACTTCCTTTCAATAAATTACGTCAATCTCAACTTGCCATTGACCATGTCTTGGATTTCAATTGAAAAAAATGGCAAGACACTCTCATGGTCTCACCCTCAATATGGACACTTTCTTGCGGTACACGGCAAGTTTCTCATGGACTCGGTGTATATACTAGAAAAATCTTGAAAAATGATGCTAAAGATTTTAATCGTTTATAATATGAATAGTTTACACACCATGCTATGAGTATCAAGATGAAGAAAAATATGTTTCTATGTAAAAAGTAAAATGCTTCATGTTTAAAGTAAAATACTTCATGTTTAAAGTAAAATACATCATGTTTAGGGTATAAAATTTGGTGGGGTAACGAAGAGTGTCATTAAACGAGGGTTTTAGCAATTAGAATATGTTTATATAGATTAAGATGCAGTTTCACGAACCAGTTGTAGTTATTTATTGTTATAAGGCAATTAGTAGCTGATATGAACAATAAGGTGCCACTCAAATTACTTTACCAAACTCAATGATGTTGTCTTTTGTTATTTGAGATTTAATGCAATCATATTTTTTGTTGTTATATTTAGTTATTCCTGTAGTTGCAGTGCTCACGCCATTTGTATACACGCCCATTGCAAGGAGCATCACCATAAATAGAGTAAAACATAAATGCAACTCATTAGTATAAGACATGCATCATACTCCAACAAAATTTAAAAAATGTGCAGCAAAAACAGTGAACTTTTGTAGAGTCAAGCTTTACTGTGCACAAAACAGAGTTTTAGGTTTTATCATTTATGTCGTAACATCAACTTTTTAACATATTTATACCATTTTAAAATTTTTGATGTTTTACCTAGGTTGGTAGGTGCAGGTGGAGTCATTTATGACTCCAAGGGGAACAAGCAGAATGAGTACGCCTTGGGGTATTGGAAAAAAAAAACAATGGCACAGAATGGTTAGCATTAATCAAGGGTCTGGAATTAGCAAGGATCATTGGCATTGAAGAGATGGTGGTCATTGGAGACTCGCTAATGGTCACTAGAGAGGCAAGAAACCTAATGAAGAACTGGAAGAATCCATCTAATAAGACACACTACCTCCTAAAATGCATTTTCAATGAATTCAAATCTATTAAGTTCCTTCATGTGTTGAGAACACTCAATCAACAGGAAAATAAAATGGCCAACAAAGGAGCAAGCCTAAATTGAGGCATCCTGGTGTGCGACCATAAGGTCTATGAAATAGTTTGGATTCCTTAGTTTAGAGTCCCTTGCTAAAAGAATTTTTGGGTATAGAATTTATTGGAGCAACAAGAATGCCCACATCCTAGATAGCGTCCATTTATTAAACCATCATAGTATTCATATGATCATAAATTCAGGATCAGATGCATTTATGGGTCGCGATTATGCTGAATATTTACACAGGATCTCCACTCATGCTTCATTAATTGATTTGGGGAATGTCTCTAGGCTGAGACAGATGGTTCACATGCGTAAAGTCCTGGTGATTTTCGGAACTAGGGTTGGCATTAAAATAGTAGGGTGGTGTGTTGTTTGTATTATTCTTGGTCTTTATGTTGCTCAACGTCCGAAGAAGAAGCATCTGGGAACAATCCTTTGTGCAATGGGTGAACACAGTGCTCTAGGCCCGCCTCTGGTTTGTAGTCAGGTTCCTCCCCTGCCTTAGTGTTTGCGGTACAGAAAAACCATTCGAAAGCATGAAGGTCTTACAAACCATGATATCAAGAAAGCTTTCTCGTTTCAGGATGATAGCCAGGTGACTCCAGACCTTTTGGTAAGCCCTTTTGGTCATATTTCTTGCAATCTCAATTTCCTTGGTCTAGAAGGGAAATGGTATCCTACTCCGGTGCAGAAATAATTTGGCAATTTCGGTCCACCTTTGAGGTTGGACAGAAGCTCCAACTTGGTTGAGGGTTTAAATCTTCTTAAGGAAATGGAGAATCATATTAGAATACTCCGTTGCGAGAACTTAGAGATGAAGAGGGCTATCACTCGCCTCTTCTCTCTTGCTCAAGCCACACATTTAGAGGTTATAATCTGTAGCAGTCATGGACATGAAAGGGCTACCAATCTGGGTGAAAAAGTGGATGTTTATGTTGTCAATGTGGATACTAATTTTGACAATGTTATCAGTATTATTAAAGCCGTAGAAAAAAAAGTGGACACTCTAAGAGCCGATGTTGGGCATTTCTTCTCGGGCTTGAAATTTGGAGGAGGTTCGGTGAATGGTGGCTCCGAGGAACCTGTGATTTGTAACCTTCCCAGGAAAATGGAGGTTCAGTATCATACATAATCCTTGGGTCTTCGCTCTTATTTTTGGTTTTTCGTATTAGCCTTCTTTCATAGAAGCTTTCGTCCAGCCATGTTATATGTATTTTTCTCCAGGTTACAGGGAAGTCTACTGCAGGTTCTCTCTCGTCGGGTCTTTTTGATAATAAGTAGTTGTATTACAGAAGTCCTCTCGGAAAGTAAGGATTTTTATATTCTACATCAATGTTTTATTTTTGTATTTGTCTTCTTGGGCAGTTTGTAAGGAGATATAGTCTGCATAGATTAGGGAAGTTCCATGACTGCTATAGATTAGCAAAGGATGAACAAGGAGTCATGGAATCAGTCCTTCTGTGGGAGCAATCCTTCTCCATCTTTTTTGTAACCTCTGATTCTTTTATATAATCAAAAGCTACTTATCTATTTTTGTTATAAAAAAAATTGATGTTTTAAAAATTAATATTAAGCTACTTTAGTGTAAAAAAATTCAAATATGGGCTGGTGGCAGGACTGGCAGTGGTCTGCTGCTGACTGTCAGTCTGCACATTTCCCAAGACACCTTTCTTTGGACTCTTCACCATTTTTAACTCGGTTTTTTTCTTATCTAGGGTTTTTTACCATTTTCATACCCATTTCACTCCACTGTGGTTTTTTTTACTGTTTTTATTTCTCACCAATATGGAATGGGAAGATGAGATGGATTATAACAGTGATCACTTGGCATTTAGTGACATCTGGGCATTGCCACCTACCAGGTTTCATGATGGGTTGAGCGTTTGGTCCTCCGGCGAGGGTGATAGTCTTCAGTCACCTCTCTTTGGTTTCGGGGAAAATACCTTGGCACCGGGGTCGGATGTTGGCCTGCAGGGATGGGAATCTACTGTGGGGATTTATGAGACAGTTTTATCTCCTGTGAGGAGTGGTTTTCTCGGGACTGAGTTTATGGTTGGAAACGTTTTGGTTTCGGCGCCTGCAAAACATTGTTATTTTTTGGTGTCTCCTTCGGTGGGGTTTATTAGTTATTCGGATTTCTTGATCGATTTTGGGGTGGGTCTGGAACGGTCTTCTGATGTTGGTGTGGAGGGGTTGTTTCGTCTGGATCCTACTGCGCCTGCTGGGAATGGTCCCTTCTCTTCGGCTGGTCAAGGTTTCATTGCATGCGAGCTGGACACAAATGAATTGAGGGGTTTTCCGAGCCCTCAACCTGTTAGGGTTCGGTCTTTGGACTCTCGACTGGATGGGGTGGAGGGGGAAGAGGAGGCCATCTCCCGGAAAAAACCTCGGCGAAAGTGGTTGAAGAATACTAGCAAGGTGCCCAATTACTCTCCGGGGGAAGACATTGGCTTCCAACACATTTTGATGATGGTTAAAACGGTTCTGGTGGGTAGGGTTTACGGGCGTATGGTGGCTCTTAAAACTATGATTAATTGTGTGAACAAGTCATGGTCGGCCCATTTGGGATATTCTCCAGAGGTTGTGGCTTTGTCGGGCGGATGGTTTGCATTCCATTTCACTCAAGATATTCATGCGCTGTGGGTTCTTGGCCGGAACTGGAATGTGGTAAATGTTCCCTTCTTATTGAAGCAGTGAGATCCTATGTTTGATGCTAGCAGGGAGAAGATGGACACTATTCCGTTATGGCTGAGACGACCGGGTTTGCCATTGCATTATTGGTCTGAGGTACATTTCAGGAATATTGGTAACCTGTTGGGTAATTATCTGGATGCTGATTTTTCCTTTATTGAATCTAAGTATCAGAAGGTTGCTCATATTTTAGTTAGCATCAATGTTCGTGAGGGTTTGCTGGATGCTATGGACTTACATTGGGGTCCCTATATCTTCCCCCAGACGCTGGATTATGAAAATGTTCCATATCATTGTAGAAGGTGTCATGAATATAGGCATCCGACAGTAGAATGCCCCCTTCCTCTCCGTGTTCGGAATGGTGTGTCCTCTCAGGTGGGGGAAAGTATGGAACAAACTTTTGAGAGGCCGACCTCTCCGCCTTCGGTGACACTTGTGGGATTGGAGATTCCTGCTACTACCATGGTTCCGGCTATGGAGAATCCTAATTTGGATGGTCTCGATATCAATGTTGGGGACACACATGTGGGTTGCGCTGCACATTCACTACCTTCGTTGGTCTCGGCATGTGCCGCAACTGCATTTTCACTTCCTCGACAGATCGTTCATAACTCTGGTAATTTTTTTACTTCTCAACCCTCGTCTGTAAATTTCATTATGAATAATTTTACTCTTCCTGGTATGGATTCGCTGGAAGGCTTGAAAAATATTCGTATTTCCTCTGAATTTTTGACCCCTCATACTCCTGGTGGCTACTCCACTAGGATGACCGATCCCCCGGTTATTCCCCTTCTAGAGGAGGTTAACCCTCCAGACCCTATTAATCCTCCTTTGGCTTCATCTTCATCCCCTACTGGCTCCTCCGACTCTGGTTATTTTCTCCGTTCTATGGTTAAGAAATCCTCTGGAGGGCTCGGGAAGGTTAAGTTCAGAGCATCTAAGGGTAGAGGACGTCAGTCCTTCATCTCAAAAGCAATGTCCAGGGCTTGCTCGGACCTCTTAGAAGGGAAACAACAATCCATTGAACGGGCACTTAGAGCTGTGTAGGACCAGAAGAAAGGGATCACATGAAGATTATGTATTTCAACGTTCGGGGTCTCGTTGGTCCCTCCAAAAGATCAGCATTACAGCGGGTGATCGAGATTGAACACCCTGACATCTTATTGTTACAAGAAACTATGTAATCTGGTTTTGAGGTTATTTCAAAATTGAAGTGTTGGTTTCTGGGCTGGTTGTTTGAAGCTTCAGATGCCTGGGGACGGTTGGGAGGTATTGCTATGGGTTGGAAGGAAGGAGTCATATGGGTGACTAGTAATTGGGGGATGGATTCGGTTCTGGGGATGTCCTTTACCACCCTGGACTTTGCTAAGGAATTTACTGTCTTAAACATCTACGGGCCCTATTGTAACTGCATCCCATTCTGGGATTCTTTGCTCACTAAAAGCATTGTCAAGGGAAATTTTGTGATTATGGGGGGGGATTTGAATTTTACCTTGGGTCATTCAAAGATTTGGGGTCCACGTGCTCAGGTGGACTCTTTTTCTGATTATTTTATCAGGAAATTGATTGTTGGGAATCTGGTGGATGTGGAACCTGTTTGTCTTAAACCCTCCTGGAGGAACAATAGGGTTGGGGATTGTCGGGTGGCAAAGCAGTTGGACCGCTTTTTAGTTGCTGAACATCTTGTGGAGTCTTTTTTCCATATTCGATAGTAGGTTGGGAGTGGGGGTTCATCGTATCACTATCCCATTTTCATGGAACTTAATAATGGACCTGTTAAACCGCCTAGTCCACTTAACGTTAATAAGAACTGGTTGAATGATCCTACCTTTGTCGACTTGATACAATCAACGTGGATTCCTTTTCAGCCGGATGGTCACTTGTTAGCTGCTTTTCATTTTGCAGAAAACATTAAGCGATTGAAGGGTCCGATCAAGCAATGGGTTGGGGAGAAGCGTCATAGGGAGAAAATGGAACTCTTACAAATTGAGGTTGATCTTGCTACCATGGCCACAAGTGATGGGGGTGGCTATCTGTCTCAGGATACAAAATATGCAATGGTTTGGCTTGAATCTAGAAAAAACACCCTACTTTTGGAACAGGAGGAGGCTTGGTGCCTCAAGAGCAGGGCTATATGGTTGGAAAGTGGTGATGAAAACTTCAAATATTTTCATGCATATGCTAAGGGGAGACGATCTTCCAACACTATTTGGTATTTGAAGGACCATCTGGGTACTGAACATAATACTTTTGAGGGGTTGGTGGGGGTTGGGGTCAACCATTTCAAGGATCGTTTTAAGGTGGGGGACAAAGTTAACATTGAGGAAGTTATTCGTGTGGCTCAAATTTTTCCAAGCTTTGTGGAGGAAGATGATAACAGGAATTTGATGAAGGAAATCATTGAAGTTGAATTTAAGGAGGTTCTCTCCAGTTTTCAAAAGGACAAAATCCCGGAGCCAGATGGGTGGACCATCGATTTTTTTTTGGGACTGTTTGATATCATTGGGAACGATCTGTTAAAATTGGTAGAAGATACCAGATTGGAGGGAAGGATTCCGGCTTGCATCAACTCTACTTTCACTGCCTTAATCCCTAAATCTGACTCCCCCTCCACTTTAAATGATTTCAAACCTATTTCTTTATGCAATTGTGTTTACAATATTATCACTAAGGTTATTGCTCGACGTCTCAATCCTATTCTTTCCAATCATGTCTTTGAGGAACATTTTGGGTTTTTGGAAGGTAGGAAGATTCATGAAGCTGTAAGGGTGGCACAGGAGGGCCTTCACAGTGTCAAAACCAGGAAGCTGAAAGGTGCAATACTTAAGATTGATCTATCAAAGGCCTATGAAAAAGTAGACCGGTTATACTTGAGACTTCTGCTTACCCATTTGGGCTTTAATATAGACTTCATTCGGTGGGTAATGAGTTGCATTACCACGGTCTCCTTTTCGGTGCTTATCAACGGGGCTGCTACCCCTTTTTTCACTCAAGTCGTGGAATTCAACAGGGGTGTCCCCTTTCTCCACTTCTTTTTCTTTTGGTTGCTGAAGGTCTGAGTAGGGCTATTAAGGAGGCTAAAACTTCTAGAAGTTTGGCTGGCATTTTGGTTTATCCGGATTTCTACATCACCCATCTACTTTTTGTGGATGATATCCTCATTTTTTGCTCTGGTTCGATCAGGGATGGACATAAACTCAAGGAGTTGCTGGAATTGTTTTCTCGTGCCACGGGGATGGATATTAATGAGGAGAAATCTACATTAACCACTAATTTACTCAGCATTGAAGAATTGGAGGTCTACACTAGATTGTTCCCTTTTTCACACCTCCCTCTTTCGGAGGGACTTAAGTATCTGGGCTTTAATTTAAAACCAAGTTGCTATGAGAAGCGGGACTGGTACTGGATCATTGAGAAGATGGAGAAGAGACTTTTTTGTTGGAGCCACAAATGGCTCTCTAGGGATGGTAGGTTGGTCTTGGTCAAAGCTGTATTGGAAGCTATTCTAGTCTACTGGATGTCTTTGACTTGGATTCCTAAGGGCATTCTGGAATAAAGCTAGGAGATTATGCTTTCGTTTCCTTTGGAATGGGAAGGGGGATTCTCATGTGGCTCCTTGGGCTCGTTGGGACTCACTCGCTCTCCTGAAATCCTTAGGGGGGTGGGGTTTGAAGAATATTTTCTTATTTTCTAAGGCTATGGTGGCGAAGGGAGGTTGGTGTTTGATTAATACTGGAGGCTTGTGGGCGCAGGTTATGTGGCGAAAGTATATAGCACCGGACACTCTTGATTCATGGATCCGCAGGCCAAACAAAAATCATTTGGGGGGTTCCATAATTTGGAAGGCTGTGGTTAAATCCTTTATCCTTATCGAGCGGGATCTTGTATGGGATGTTGGTACAGGTGAGAAGGTTAGGATTGGGCAAGATCCTTGGGTGGGTTGTATTAATCAACACATTCTACCTGTGGCGACCTTGGAGGCTTTACACATGCATGGTTATTTTTTCTTGTCTCAACTGGCTGATCCTCTCGAACTTGAGATGGGTCATCATGCATGGCATCCCATTAGGTATTTTGGTTTGGCTGTAAATGAGGAGATGGAACTGTTTCGATATTTTCGGGCACTAAACCTTGACCACATTAGATTGTCTGAGGAGGATGATGTATTGTGCTGGGATGTTGATACTTCTGGCATTTATACTCCTAAAGGGGGTTACCTGAAACTTAGTGCTGATATCATGCTGGAAGAAACTGTCTGGTGGTGGAAATTCTTGTGGAAACAAAAGTGTCCACATAAGTCTCTCCTTTTTATGTGGTGTGCTCTTCGGAATCGGGTTCCTACTTGGGATTTTCTACAAAAGCACAATAAAATTGGTCCAGGATGGTGTTGTTTGTGTAAAGCATCGGGGGAAACTGTTGCACACCTTTTTATTCATTGTAGTTTCATTCGAACGGTTTGGGAAGTTGTTTCTCGGATTCTGAAGATCATTTTTCATTGGGTGGGGGATAACATTGAACAAGCCTGGTCTAACTAGTATCATAACCCTCTGTATAAAGGTTACAGGGCATTGCCTCTGCTGGTGATATGGGGGGCTTGGCTGGCCCGGAATCACAATATTTTCAATGATAATCCTTTTCTTCATACACAGACTGCTATAAACTGTTGTGGTATTTTTTTGTCTATTAAACGTGTTAATCCTCCAAACTTTATTCGTGATATACAGCCACTGTATATTGATCGATCATGGCCCTGGGGTTTCTTCAACGGTGCATGTCAGAATAATTACTGTGGGGGAGGGGCTCTATTATTTCTATCTTCTGCACATTTTTATGAGATGTCTATGGGGTTGGGGGATGGTAGTAATAATTTTGCTGAAATAGTAAGCCTCAAATTACTTATTGTGTTTTCTTAGGAGACAGGGTGTTGATAACTTACTGTGCTTGTGGATTCTCTTAATGTGATTCAATGGATTACTGGAACACATCAATGTAATAGCATCAGGTTGGCCAATATCTTAAGATCTGTCAGAGACTTCAGTAGTACATTTGACTCCTTTCATTGCCATCATGTCTACAGGGAAAATAACACAGCGGCGGACCAGGCATCGAAAGCGGGGCTTCTGCTGGGGGTTGGTCAATGGAAAATCACAGAATTTACCGATGGCTTGGTTCGGGAGTTTTATCATCGACCTTTCATAGACTGATTTCACTATTTGGCTGTGGCTATGGATCTTTTTTGGGAATTCTTTTTTTTCACTATCTTGGTCATGTTTTGGTACTACATACTGGTGGACAGTCACTTGATTGCCCTTTCTCGGCTGTATGGGATCTTTTATTGTACTCTATTTTGGAAAAATGTTGTAAATATGTTGTTATTTAGAACAATTGTAACTGGATATCAGAGTTTTATATTACTCTCACTGTGTTACTACATAGCAAAAACACTTATCAGAAGTGATGTTGATCATATGTAATTTTGTTCTCAAATGATGAAATAGAATTACTGCTTTTTTTCTAGGAAAAAAAAAAATTCAAATATATTGTATTTATACAAAATTCAAATGTATGTATTTATATATTTCTAACAGATAGACAAATTATTTTTGGTAAATTTAAATAAAAAATTGGTTTTTAAGTAATTTTTATTTATATCTTAGAATTTGTTTATATCTTGGAATTTAGGATGGAGTACCATCTATGCTTTTTCTAGATTTCCTAGATTGACCTCCGCTCTCATTCATGATTTTTATTATTAAAAAATGACATTTTGATCAATTATTAAAAAATGTCATTTTGGTAAGTCCAAGACATAAATCCTCATTGGGTTAGCAAACTGGATTTTATTAAATAATATAAACTATATACTTTCAAAGCGTTTCTCTCTTATAACCGGGATCCCAGCTTTGATGCCTATCAGCCGGCAGTAGCCCTTGCCTTACCCAATACCCATAGCACACTTTGTTGAGTTAGTAGAAAAAATTGTAAACAATTAGGCCTCTCTTTGTTTGATTATGATATTCTGGTTTTTTACTCCAAATGTGGGCCATTCTAGCTAGATTAAAGGAGGACGGGACAAGTGTATTGTCCAGATTGATTTTATGGGCATTGTTCAAAAATAAAAATAAACAATTATAATATATATATATATATATAATAGGTTGTTTGTCACTACCTATTATCCATGCATGATCTAGGATATATATATATATATATATCATGCATGGATAATAGGTAGTGACAAACAACTCATTTAACTAAAGAAGGTAATAGATAACCAAGGCATATATATAAGTAGTTGATGCATGGATAACTCCTAGATCATGCATGGATAATAGGTAGTGACAGACAACCCATTTAACTAAAGAAGGTAATAGGTAGCCAAGGCATAGAAAATAGGTGATTACAACTAAGCATGGATAACAAGTAACACACAACTTGTTCATAGCACTTAATTTGTGACCTATCGGTGTTCACCAACCAGAAGTTAGGTGACTATGCTAGTTTATAATTTGTAAATATATTAAATTCAAATATTTTAGGAAATTTAAATAAAAATAATAATTTCCAAATAATTTTTTATAATTTTTAAATATATTAAATTCAAATTTAATTAATAAATTAGATTGTAAAGCAATATGTTATTAAAATTTTCAATATTATAAATTTAAATAATTTAAATTAATATTGGTCTTTGTAATATTATAGATTTAAATAATTTAATGCAGTATTGATATTTACAAAGAGGTGGGTGGCATGGGTAACCTATAAGACTTTTAACAAAATCACTATAAAAAATATTACATAAATTCATAATTAAAATTCATATAATTTTGGAAATATAAATATAATTACAAAATAAATTATATCCTACATTAACAAATTATATCTTACAATATGATATGATATTTTACAAGATTATAAATAAAATAATAATAATAATGCTCAATATTATTAGTATTTTTCTCTTTATGGTTTCTAGTAAATAAATTTTAATATCTTAAAATAATCATATATATATATTTTACAAAGAAAAAAAATCATTTTATTCATCGAATAAACATTAAAATGCTCCTAAGAGCTTACATTATGTAGACTGTCATCACATCTCAGTCTTGCTTCATAGACCGACAGGTCAAAAAACCATACATACTAGTGCTCATCAGAGCTTACAACAAAAGTCTATTTTTCAACCCGTAGGTTTAGTATTCTGGTCCACAAAAAACAGGGAAGGTCAAGAAAATCAGTACAGCCTTACATGTGAACTGGAGATTAGGGTATCTCCGAAATTCTCAGTTTCCATATAACCTGGCTGCAGAACTAAGGCCAACTTTGATAATGAATCAGTGTCTGTGTTGAGTTCCCTGCAAACATGGTTGAAGGTTACCACTTCAAATGTGGTTTTTAAAGCTCGAATTTCCCTTAGAAAGGTGTTGTAGATAGGGAACTCTGATCTCATTCATCCCATTCGCCCAGTCTATTACCATCTTGGAGTGACCGAAGATTTGAATCCTTGAGAGTTGCTCGTCGTTGGCTATCTTTAAAACGGCCCAAAGCGCAGATAACTCTGCTTTACTGTTTGTTGATCTACCTGTAGCGTATTGGAAACAGAGTTTTTTATTCTCCTTGACTGGCCCCGTCGAAAAAATCCCAAGGCACGTTCTTGTCAATAACTGGCGGGGTTAACTTCCTCAGTTTTTTAGTTTTTGGTACGTGCATGTGCTCCTATAAAATCTTCAGCAATATAGCACTTGTGATGTCAGGCGGGATCCACACATCTTGAAAGATAGCTTTGTTATGTGCAGACCATATGCTATAGACAAAGACAGCAGGGAAGGCATCATAATTGCTTACCCCTTCGTTGAGCCACCAATCTTTGGATCGTTGTTCTAGTGGCTTAAGCAGTGGTGGATTGATGTAATTGACTGAAGAAGACACTGAATCCCACACAGCACCTACATATGTGCAAGTATCAAAAAGATGAGGAGTAGTTTCATCTTCCGCTTTACATAACACACATAGACCAGGGCCTTCGAAACCTCTTTTTTTTAAGACTTCCCATGTAAGGATCTTGTTGGTAAGTGCAAGCCATAGGGTTATCTTAGTTTTTAAGGGACTGTGGGTCTTCAAGATTTTAGGCCACCACCAATTCACTTCTTCTCTAAACTGCTCGTTACACTCTGTTTCATATCCAAGTTTCGCTATGTAGTCTCCGTTATGACCCTTTTTTGTCCATATTAACTTGTCCTCAAGATCATCAGTAAGGTGAATGAAAGTAGCGCTCAAAGTGTTAGTGTAAAGTTCCCACTCGACTGTTTTTGCTTCATTTAGACTTAAATCTAGGGCAGTTTTCCATTTTGTTCTGCCAAATGGTATGGGGAGTTGTACTTGAGCATCAACAAGGACATATATTCTCTGATCTCTTAGCTTTTCTAATAAAGGAGCTGAAAGTTTGAAGCGTTATCCACTGCCTTCCCATGGATCTTCTCCAAGCCTTACTTTTTTCCCATCCCCAATCTTCCAGGCTAGCCAGTTTCCTAGCAGGGGGAAGGAAACCACTAGCGCTTTCCATCCTACAGAGCCATTTTTGAAGGTTTTGGCTGGGTTTCTTAGCCAGTCAATTATGGATGATTCAGGGCAATATTTAGAGATCATTACTTTACCCCATAAAGAATCAGGGTTTTGGATGAGCCTCCATAGGGATCTGGCTGCCAAAGCTGTGCAAAAGATAGTAGGGTTTTTTATGCCCCATCCACCTAAAACCTTTGGTAAAGATAGTTTAGACCACTTGACCAGCAAAATTCCTTCTTTTTTATTGTTGGCTGTCCATAGAAAGGAAAAACCCTTTTTTTCTTATCTTGGTGAGGATTCCTTTGGGTATGTAAGTTATCATTGCCCAGTAGATAGGGATGCTTTGTAAAACAGACTTTAACAAAACCAGTCTTCCACCTCTTGAAAGAAAGCAATTCGTCCAGGTGTTTACTCTTGCTTCAAATTTCTTATACAACCATACCCAATCCTGAAAGGAGTAGTTGTTTGGCTTAAGAAAGAATCCCAGATATTTGAATCGAAACTTGACTGGAGTGCAGGGGAAGGGGAGGACTGAGGTTGAAGACTAGAGTAGGGCCTCAGGGAACTCATTGTGAGCTAGATTGGACTTATGAAGGTTAATTTCCATGCATGTTTCCTTCTTATAAGTCTCAAGGATAGAATCAAATGCCTGCAAGTTCCTTTCAGAACCTTTGCCAAAAATTAAAACATCGTCAACAAAAATGGTGTGGGTGACTTCAACAGAATTTGAGACCCTAATTCCTTCTATTTTCTTCTTGATCTTGGCATCTAGGATTAGTCGGCTGAGAGCTTCCGCAATTACCAGGAAAAGGAAAGGGGACAAGGGGCATCCCTGATGAAGCCCTCTGGTAGGATGAAAAAGTTAGTGTGTGAGCCATTCACCAGGAAGGCAAGGCTGGTTGACTGGATACAGCCCATAATCCAATCTACCATGTTCAAATCCAATCCTATTTGGATCAGAACTAACCTCAAGAAAGTCCAATATACTCTATCATATGCCTTGGATAGGTCAAGTTTAAGGGCAAAGGCACATAGCTTCTCTTTGTTAATAGTGTGTAAGGCTTCCTGAGCTAGAGAAATTGCATCGTGTATCTGCCTATTGTGGAGAAATCCAAACTGTTCTTCCGAAATGATCTTGCTTAGAATTGGATTCATCCTTTGTGCAGTAGTTTTGGAAATCACCTTGTAGAAGAGATTGCAGCATGAGATCAGTCTGAAGTCATCAAAGGTGGAAGCTTTCTTCTTTTGGGGGATTAGAGTGATGAATGTTGCATTCATGGCTCCCAACACCTTTCCAGAAGATTGTGATTCTTTAACCACATTTAAGACATCCTCCTTTAGAAGTTCATAGAAGCTTTGAAAAAAATCCACCGAAAAACCATCAGGGCCTGGGCTTTTTCCTTTTTGAAAGGAAAAAAGAACACATCTGATTTCTTCCTCAGTGACGTCTTTGGTGAGCTCCTCGTTCATAACTTCTGAAATTAATCGAGGAAAGGTTTGTAAGACTTCTAAGATCGCTGAGATAGAGCTGCCTTGATGATCTCTAAAAATGGAGGAGAAATGTCTCTCCGCTTCCTTAGCTTTGTCATCAAAGGATCTAACCAAGCCTCCATCCCCATTCTTGATTTCAGTGATAGTGTTTATGCTTCTTCTGTGTGAGGCATACTTATGAAAAAATTTGGTATTACTGTCTCCTGCTTCTAGCCATAAAGCCCTGCTTTTTAATCTCTAATTCTTTTCTTCCTGAATGAGAAGGGTGTCTTTTTTACTTTCCAACCCTGATAGTTTACTTACTTCTTCAATTGAAAAAACCCCTATTGTGTTTTCTTTGTACAAACCCTCAATTTCAGCTTCAACTTCCTTCAATTCCTTTTGGAAGTTAAGTTTGTGAGTCTTATGCCAATCCTTGGATACTCTCTTCACCTTCTTCAGGTTATCCATAAACTGTTGCATAAATGTAAGGCCTCTGTTTTCTTCAAGAGGGATCCAAGTAGCGGAAACCAAGTTTCTATACTCCTCTTCTTCATCCCATAAGGGATTGTATCTAAAAGGAGGGGGTGGTTTTTCCTCAGGCAGGGTGAGATTGAGGGTTATTGGTTTGTGATCCGAGGATCCTCCTGTTTCTATTGAGGATTGGACTATCAACTGGTTATTTAAAAAAGACTCACTGACCAAGAATCTATCAAGCCTTTTGGAGATGGCATAAGCTCCTCCCCTCTTATTCCTCCAGGTGGGTTCCATTTTAAGAGGCAATATGTCCACTAACCTATTTTGATCAAAAAAATTGGAGAAGTACTAACTTAAGGAGTCTCCTCTTGCTTTATCGCCCTAGTATTCGTTTTTAGAAAGGGTCAGGTTAAGATCTCCCCTTAGAATTAGATTTGGGAGCAAAAGAAATTTAGTACTTCCGAGGTTTTCCCAGAAGGATTTACTATCGTAATAAGGACCGTAAACATTTAAGAGAGAAAACTTTAGGCCAGTACTCGCATCCTTCATTGTAGTACCAATAGCCGAGACCAGATGTTCTTCCGAGAGCAGGGTGAAATTGGAGCACTAGGCTATTACAAGCCTTCCAGAGTTCCCTACTGCATCAAGGCTTAGCATCTTCCAGTCTTTTAGCGATTCCTTAAAGAAATCCTCAGCCTTCTTCCTGTCTATCATCGTCTCTTGTAAGAGTAGAACATTAGGTTTTAAGCTCGATATCACTCATTTTAGGGATATTTGTTTAGAGGTTCCCCCCAGCCCCCTTATGTTCAAGGATACAATGAGCATTAGGAACCCCTGCCAAGGGTTTTGTTAACTCTAAGAACTCGGGTGATTGTGGCTTGTTTGCCATTTTTAATCTCAGAGATAGCAAGCTTCTGAGCTTTTGAAAGGTGAGTTTTTCTGCCTAACTGAACCTTGGGTGGGGGATTAAGGCCAATGCCTCTCGAGGAAGTCATAGGGTATTCTTTAAGGGTGGATGAGTAGGACCAGAGGTTGTAAAATTTTGAGGGAACACGGTTAGGAGGGGGAGGGGTGGGAGAAGAGATGTCAGGGGATGGGTCGTGAAAAAAGGGAAGGGGAGATGACAGTAAAGGTACAGCAGGAACTGAAGTGTTGAGGGGAGAAAAGGATATTCCTTGAGAGGAGACAGTTGGAGGCTCCTTTGTCAGACTCGAAACTACTTTCGCATAAAGCCTGCGAGTGCTTGAACCCGCAATTGCTGGAGAGTCTGTCCAATTGCTTATGATATCCTTGCCTTCTTGATAGCAAAGGGAAAGATTTGGATTAGGATCCGTGATATATATATATATATATATATATATATATATATATATATATATATATATATATATATATATATATATATATATATATTAGTTGGATTTTACAAACTACAAGTGGTTCATCATTAAGAACTTTCCAGACATCAAGAACTCCCTAGAAACACTAGTATCCAATTTCTGGAAGCATCTATGCCTTGTCTCTTTCTTCTTGTCTTAGATTACAGTGTTTCAAAGGATTTTTCATGCACAATATTATCATATTACATTTTTTATCCTCTTGCATTCATTTTTTATTGTTTAATGGTGTTTGACTCCTATAATTCAATAAATGGTTGTGACAAAGTGAATTTGTTGCATAAGATAAAATGAAGTTGCAATATCAAAGCATTTGTTATTATTTTCATTTTTGGTTCAATTCATGGATAGCTCATGCTAAATAAGAGTCTCTAGCAAATATTGGAATCATGTTTTAAAATAATTTGTATTTGGTGTTCGGTTCCACTCAAATACGCCATGAATCCACTCAAATACACCATGAATCTGAAGAGCTTATGCTAAGACTACAACAATTCAACAGATTAAAAAATTGCACTTGTGTCTCAAATTATTTTGAGTTTTTGTAATTGTGTGTAGCTTAGTCATTATAATTAAATTATAAATTGAATTTGTGAATCATTTTATTAAATTTTTATTTTGTCTTATTGTTATTTAACATTACTTTTTTTTAATGTTATAAGGCAGAGACTAAACTGCACGCAGCTCTTGTTTTTTTGAGTTATCCATTTATATCTAAAAGAGAATTTATATTCTCTCATAATAATCATGCAAAATATTATGTGCAAAGCAGACTAAATCTTCATATTCATTATTAAGGATATCCCTAGCCTTGTTCAATTTGTATTCTCTTGTAAGGCTTTATCAAAATTTAATTTGTAAACACATGAAAGTAAACGAGACAAAACTACTAGTAATCAAGGGAATTATTTCCCAAAGTGAACTAAATCTTTAATCTCTATACCTAAAAGGTGAGCTAAGTCTTATACCCAATATCTCATCTAGATCACCTTTCCTCCTACTTTAGAAAAATAGTTTTCTCACTGTCATTCTCACTTAGCCAATCACTTTTCATTTATGATGTATATTTAACTTACAAAATAATGCGTCAATATAATACTTTTGGTTGTAAAGTCCTCTTTTGGGAGGTTTTTTTTTCCATGAAAAAAAAAAGCTTAATCTATTTCATTAATGAACCACATTGTACATATTGGTCGTAGCATGTCAAACATAGGCATCACAAGGATCCTTCAAAAATCTGATCAAGAAATATATGATCTATCAAAACGGTTCCAGAAACAACATTACTAAAAGCAATATATGAGCAAGTTAAAAATTGCAAAAATATATACTATCACAACTAATAATCCTATATATCCTTTACGCAAAAAACTGCCCTCATTAAGGTTGATTTTGCAAAACATTCTCTGACTTGGAATCTCCATGACCATCCCAGGTTCTCCACATGCACTTAGGCACTTGAATACCCAGTTTATATAAGAAGTCTGATGTTGAGTTCCTCTCTTTATAGATGTCATGAAAAGAAGCTTCTTGGAACAACCCCATGTATCTAAGAATGTCTTCAAATAGGAAGGCTTCTTGAGTTTGAACTAGTTGATCACAAGTAAGGAATCCCCAAATACCTGTAACTTTTGTACTCTCTTGGATACAACCAAATTTAGAATAAGTCTGAAGGCATTCATCTCTGCCAAATTATGCGTAGCCCTGCTAATCCCTACAACAAATTTGAAACATTGGTCCTCAGATACATATAGAATGCCACCAACACCCCCTGCACACTGGCATACCTTGTGATGCACCATCAAAGTAACACCAGCTGATCGATTTATTAATAACTTCCTCATTTATAATTCTTTGTTTGATGGGTTCATGGGACTATGGAAGTATGTCCAAGATGGACACACTCTTAGAAGCATAGATCATTGCTGGAATATTGACATTCTGAAAAATTGAATTGTTCCTTGCCAGCCAAATGCCCCAGGACATAAGGACTAGCGGGGCTATGAAATCAGAGAATAATCCATTATTGGTCCAATTATGGAAAGATTCAACCAAGTTTTCACCTTGCAAAATAAACCGTATAACATAATATTGTGTAGCAAATTGACACATGTCTCTCATGTAAGGGCAATGAATCAAAATATGGCTAATGATCTAATATGTTGCCTAATATAGTGGACATCTACTTGGCCCAATTCCTAAGGAAGTAATCATTTTGTCCCAAACAAGAATTTTTCCACTCGGAGCCAACCAAAAGAACAATTTAATCTTCAAAGGGAAATTCAAGTTTCACAAAGACTCTTACCACCAGGTCGGTTCAGGATGGTCTTCTTCTTCTCTAGACACCAAATAACCCAGACTTGCCAGGTATGATCCACCTATAAAGAGGTTGGACTTGGTACTTATCATTTATGATGTAAAGTATGGTTGGTAAGATAATACACATCTAATACTTTCGGTTGCAAAGTCCTATTTGTTCGGTAACTTCATTTTTTTTTATTTTTTTTACATAAACGGTTGAAGGTTTTATATTAAAAAAGAGAAAAAAATGGGATTACATATCAATGGAGCAGGTCATCTCTTCTGCAAGCAGGAGCTGACTCGTCTCTACATTCATTCATAGCCAGAGTCATCATCCTCAATCAGAACCGGCTTCATCCCTTCCTGTTGTGCGTGTTGCAATTCGACCTTTAAATGCCTCCTATCACCCTGGCCTCTAGGGAATGAGGGGTGTGTCTTCCTAAAGTCTGGCAGAGTCAGACCCCCTGCATGAGGGATAGTTTTACGGCATAGAAGGCAGCTTGCAGACGCCCTATTCATAACCATTTTTTTCAACTCTAAAGGCAAACAATGCCTCCTGCTTTCCCACCACCGAGATTTTAACCTTGAGTCAGTATGCCTGCTATCAGCATTAATTTCCTACATGCCGCCCATATGGAATCCATGTGCCTTGTGTGTGCGAGTTTCCCGTATCCCCATGCACGAAGGTGGGTCAAGAACTATAGCAGGACCCTTCATTTGCTTGCTGAAACAAAATGTAAGTTGCTCAAAGGTTGAAGTAATAAAGTCTGAAGGATTAGAAATGAACACATTAAAATTTATGTAGAACCCAGGTGAAGAACTTCTACGGAATCCAGGCCTGGCTAGCTCCCATCTGGCTACTAACCAAGACACCACGGTCTTGCATTGTTCCCTTATTAGCCAAGATGTTGGCCTGCTGATTGTTGCTTCTCAGAATATTAAGAAAGTTGATGTTACTGAATTCATTAACTAAGCACTTGAGAATGCGATGGTGTTTCGAGGTCGGGGTCTTTTTGTTTGTGAGAAAATTCTTGGCGTCTCTTATCACTATCATTGAGTCCCCGATAGCTGTAAGGTTCGAGAGACCCTCTTCCCTAGCAATCTCCAAGCCTTTTAATAAAGATAACCATTTTGCGCTGTTATTTGTCATCCTTTCTATACCGCAGGCATAGTCCTTCATCTTATTTCCATCAGAGTCAAAGAAAACTCCACCCGCACCTGCAGCCTTGGATTGCCTTTCGAGGCCCCGTCAAAGAAAAGACCATTACACCCAATATTGCTCTTCCACTTTTGAAAATCTTCAGCATTCTTTCTGATTTGCCATTTCTGGGATATTGGCCATCCTGAGGATGGAGCAAGAGTAAGAGATAGGCTTGGGTTTAATAAGTCAGCAGCCCATATCTTTTCCTCTATTGTTAGAATCTCCTTTTTGATATTCTGCAACCCTTTTACCGTTAGTGCTTCCACCCACAATGCTTTCACAGATGCGAGCACCCTTCTTGGATTGGTGCAACTTTCTTCAAAAATTCCCTTATTCCTTGCTACCCATAGATTCCAGCAGATAAACTTTGGGTAGGATTCCCAAGCCCGTTTAAAGTCAGGCTTATTATTGAAAGATCCAGTATAATAGTCTTTCCTGCAAGCAAATAAATCATTCTAGTTTGTTGGCAATGTTACCTCGAAACCAAGGTCAATGTATGGTCTATGCCAAACTTCCTGCACAAATTTGCAATCTAAGAATAAGTGTTCCATTGTATCTCCAAAGGACTTGCAGAGAACACATCTTGTTGGTCCTTCAATGCCTCTTTTTTTGAGGTTCTCCGTAGTGAGAATTTTCCTATGTGCAAGCAGCCAATTGAAAGAATTGATTTTGGGAGGGCAGTCTTTTCCCCGAATTTTTGTCCATTTTTTATATTTAGTTCTTTTAGTGGTGTCCAAAGTTCGATATCCTTCTTTAACCGTATACTCACCTGACTTGCTCCAGCCTCTTCTATCCTTCAGATGCCTATGTACTAGAGATGTCACATACCCCAATTTTGTAAAAATTATGTAATTATTTATTATATTCCTGAGACATTATGTTAAATTTAATGCTAAGTAGGAATTGATGACTCAGCAGAGTCACTAGAAATGGAATGTAATTCAGAATATTTTATTATTAATAAATAAATTATGGAGACAACAGCATGGGAGAGCTGTTAAAAAGAGGTTACTGGTCAAACTGGTGGATGGAACTAGGCGGAAAGGCAAAAGACAAGTGGCAGCATCCTCAAACATTTCCTAAGTTGCAGGTGGCAACTTCCCTATATTTGGGGTCATGATTCCCCAAGAAAGTGGAATCTGAGCAGGTGGCTCATTAATGACAGTTAACCCAACAAAGACCTAGGAAATCTTTTAAATAGTACTCAATGAACTGAGCTGGGGGTGGGAATTTGTTCTAGAGGGAGAAGGAATTCAGGTGAATGTTATTCAGGAATCCCATTGAGGAAGAGGGAATTACTGTAAGGAAGTTGTTTGAGAGGAATGTTGCAGAAACTTGGTTCCATTATAGCTGTTTGGGCTGAGTGAATTATTTTGCTGCACCTAGTTCCAGCCAGGGAGACCAGAGCAAGCTCGGGGGTCCTGAGAAGTGTTGTCTGGGCACTCTCTAGGAGTTGGTAGGGAGGAACAACCTCCCATTGCTGTTGTTTCCCACAGTTTGAAACAGGTTCTGCCACCTATTCCTGTTTGTTTATTAAGTATAAATGAATGTATGTTATGTTTATCTTCATTATGTCTGAATAGTAATTAATTCAGTAAAAGTTAGCATCCTTGAATATTAGTAGTAGAATTATTGAGAGTTACTGTGTTTCAGCATTCCTTCATAGTATTATTATCTTATGGATAAGGTATTTTCAATGCATGCTATACAATAGTAATATTGTAAGCAATAGTTATTTGTTGTAATTTTTAAACCTAGTTTAATTAGAATAGCAAAAATAGGTAAGTAGGGTTTAAGTGTACAGTAAATATTCTCTGGAAATACAACTCGTTAAACAACTATAGGAACAGAAATAAACATAACCACTTAAATTACAGTATTGGTATCATTTATCGAAGCTTTTCAGAAGAGTTGTAACTATTTCTAGAAAGGCTATATCAAGGTACAAACCCTAAATAACAGTTAATCAGTTCTAATCTATTAAATGAATTAATACATACAAACCCTAGTTAACAATTTCTCCAGTCATTAACTACCAAACCCAAACAATGGTGCAGAAACCCTAACAGAAGATCGTCACAAGCATTTATCCACAGTTAAATAAAATTGTTATGGTTTTAAACACAGATTAGTTAACAGAACAATATCTAGCTCGATATAGAGCTTAAAACAAATATAGTATTATCCTTTCTTAAAACTTTCTTTTAAACCACAGAATCATAGTCGAAATAACAGAACAGTATAAACATCGAGCTCAAAACTCTTAGTTATATCCTTCACTTGACTCACAGTATCGACAGTGTCATATTCCTAATGACATAATAATCATTTAAACAAATCGTAACTGTCAAAATTAATTTAAACCCTATCATTCCAAACTTTACAGGTATTTAAACATTGAGAATCAATACAATGATTTCACCTACGGCCGCAGCCCATTTATTAATAGAAGCATTACATAAACATAGGAATTTAACACACATGCCACACCCAGCTCAAATATACAGAATGACTGTAACAAGTCATTTTATAAAAGCTTAAATTACATAGGAAAAACGTATAAGCAAAACCAATGCTAAACAGTTAAGACATTATTCTACCTACAGCCGAGTCACGACCCACTGTATAAGTGGTGTAAAAACTAAATATTTGCTTACTACTGTATATAGCATAGAACAAAAGAAAAACGCATACATTAAACAAGCTCGTTGTGCAGGAAAAACCCTTATATTAAGTTAAATTTCAAACCCTGGGTAAAACCCTGAGCAAAACTTTACAAGAACAGTGCAAAAACCACGAGGCCGTAACCTCAACTTCAGACAGGCTCACAGCCTTGTCTTCTTTTCCTTTATACATCAAATCTTCTGTAGAAAAACCCTATCTACCATAAGCAAGAAAAAAATAATTTACAATCGGCCGAAGCCATAACATTTCCTACACGTTACAGGGTTAACCTGTCAAAGGACTTGTGGTAACAATCCGTTACAAGACTAAACAAAACAGAGATAGTTCACAGAGCGGTTCTTTCCCAAATCCAAACCCTAACCGCCTTAACAACCAGCAAGAAGGAAAATGCCATGGTATAAACCAGGCTTACCCGGAATGCCGTTGCAGAAGCTTGTAACATCCACGCATCTGTGAGGGGACAGAACCTGCAACCACGGAGTGGTATCAGTTACAACTTATTTTTGTTAAACCAAATCTTTTAACTAAAATAACAAAGGAGCAAAACAATGACTTACCAGCAAGCTAAAAGGATCTCGATCACCATAAAAGGCCTGATACTCCCGAGCAGAGAAAGTGTAATACACCACCCTTACTTTTGAATGGACAAAAGAGTTTCCAGAAGCATGGGGTATCTCCCATTCGAAAAGCATTAATAGAACCAACTCAAGAAATTACAGTTAAGCCGTGACAGAGACAGTGTTGGTAGTAAAGAAAGAACCCTATCTTTCTAACAACCATTTGGTCGCCAATAACAACGTATAACGACTCCACTCATTACAGATGACAAACACGAAGGAGCGAAACAGCATAGGAGCTGTCACCTAGCATAGTTACAGGAAGGTTCGAGCAGGAGGGTTCTCAGAGAGACCAAGCCCGAAGGTGAGGGAGAAATGCCAAGCTAGGGTTGAGTCAACACTTTATACCACCAACACTTGGTTCTGAAGGCACCACGTAATCACTTTAATATTTTCCATGCAGTGGGTCGACGATCCAATGTTCCATGAGGAGTTTCCAATCGTTGGTGTTTCAATTAAAATCATAGCGTGAGTACACCAAACTCAAAGGTTAAGCATAAGCATGGATATTCTAATATGGTCGAGATACCATATTTTAAACCACCATATAATTCATGCTAAAACAATGCCATCGATGTTTGCCTAGTGAATATTTATACATCGCCCTACAATCAAATAAAAAAAACATACCTTGTTAATAATGTTCAAGATTACAATGAGGATTTCATTATTGTTGCCAAATAGAAACCAAGGCACGGGTAACAGAAATATTTCATGGTTAATCATAATGGTTGCAATATTATAACTTACCTATCATCTTTTTAATAATCAAAACTTTAGAAGAATGCCATTAATTCTTGCCTTGTATCGATCCAAAACTTGGACTTGCTAAATCATGTAATATAAACATCAATTAAGATTTAGTTTTGAAGTATTCTATACATAGAGAAAACTCATTTGCATTAGAAAAGTTATATAAAAAAAAAAACAAGGGTGTAATGTAAGCTATATATATGGTTCATAAAAACCTATCACGACATTGCTAATCACCCTGATCTCAGGTGATAAGACATAGATCTTTTCCTGGAGTCTATGAGATAGTGAAATGATATTGGATTAGCTGTTATTTTTATGCTACCATAATGCTATCTGCGTTAGCTGTGCACAAATGAATAGGACTTGCCAGTCCTTTTGTAGGTGACTTTCAATGGTAGGATTCCAGTCACTTAATTTATAAGTTGAAGTAGGGTTACTCTAGACCATTTCACTTACTGTTACGATACAATAACAATCACTTAGTTGTTTCAGATATTTGTAATAACAAGTAGACTCTTGTTATCCTTAATGCTCGATGAGTTTACTCAAGTTAGCTTGTATTTCCAAATCCGTTGTCAATCATAGACACAAGAATAATTTGTCAATCCATACAAATCCTGAGATGTTAAGAGGAGACTTGTAACTGATAGAATATCTTGCAAATGCTAAAAACAAGCAAGTTATATTTTGATCACTCCAGATCCTGTATTATTGCAGTTACGAATCAAAACTTTTTCTAACTCAAAAACTCAATAAAATGCGATAACTGAGCGAGTAAAAACTGGTCTGAGTATGGTCACCCAGTTGTATTTCATTGTGCTAATTATGAAGCATATTTTCCATACAGTAATCTCATCAAAAGAACATTTATTCCTCCAAGATGTTTAAATAATTGATACTCCAGAAACATAGCTATCATATTATTTAGTCATTTATAACCCTCTATAAGTACGATTAAAGAAGATCACAGGAAAGGTTCTACCTTTAAACACTTGATAATCTGGATAACATGCTTAGACTTTTTACGGAATGAATTGGTACAGCTAACTGATTTATAATACTTTAAAGATATAAATGTAGCGACCCGCACATTACCTGTATATCTGTAAGAGAAAGACAATTTGATGCATTAGCTCGGAAGCTAAGTAAGCCCAGTCTGCTATGGCAATCCCCCCCTTGAGGTTGCAGAACAGAAAACAATCAGTAACTATAAATAAAACCCATATTAAAATTTAAGTACAAAAACAAATATTTCAGACACAGTTATGTTCATTTAATCTAATCAAAACAGTTAAATGACTGCATTTAATCATATTACATTCTATTTTAAAAAAATTTAAATTTTTCAGAAATTTTGGGATTTGACAAGAGAGGCTCCATGAAGTAGCTCTAGAAAGGCCCTGTAATCATCTTGAAGGTTCTCCAGGATGTCTGACTTAGCCCAGCCCGACCACCTCCCCGAGTTGGACCAAACAGAGATATCAAACAGCGTTTCAAGTATGGCTTGCTCCATCCAGGCTTTTAGATCTGCAAGATTCAGAATAAACATTGTTGGCTGGCACGAATTTGGTCTGAGACTGTCACTCCACAATTTTATCTTCTTCCCGTTACCCGGGATCCAATAGAGAGTATTTTGAACAATGTGTGCCGCTTTCTTGCATAGATTCCAGATGGGGGTACCTTTTTTTCTTTGATCAATATTTTCTACACACCTTCTTCTGTCACCAGACATGTACTTCTTCCGCAAGATCTCTTTCCACCAAGCTCTATTTCCTGAGATGACTCTCCAAAGGATTTTGGCACCTAAGGCTAGATTCATTGTCGAAGGGTCTTTAATCCTAGCTCCCCCGTATATTTTTGGCTTGCAGACTTGCTCCCAATTCAGTAGGTGAAACTTTTTTGTTCCATTGGTTTTTCCTCCTTGCTAGAGGAACCGTCTAATTTCTTTAGTGATGCTCTGGCGCTAAAGAAATCGAGCAGGAATATATTGGGTAACCTGAGAGGACCAAATTTATTAAGATCAATTTGCCAGCCGTGTTGAGCCATCTAGCTCCCCAGAAAGAAATTTTAATTTTGATCTTGTTGATAATGAGTTGCCAATCCATCGCTTTTTTCTTCCCTTTAAAAATTGGGATGCCAATATATGTAAAGGAGTTCCAGGATGGACAAACCTCAAAGCCAAAAATCCTAGCCATTGTGGTCAAGGTTCCGATTGGGTAGTTCTAGCTATATATTTTGGATTTTTCCACATTGATTTTTCCATCCGAGGCTCTGAGAAAGATAGTCAACCCCTCATTGAATCTTTCAGCAATGATAGGGGAGGCACCTCCAAGCAAAATCGTATCATCTGTGAATTGGGCATGGGTGGCTGCTTTAACTCCTATAGAAATCCGAATTCCTCTAATCTCTCCCGTCCCTTGCATCAGATGGAGTTTCCGGCTCGGAGATCCATCTACTAGGAGATAAAGAAAGGGAGACATCAGGCATCCTTGGCGCAAACCTCTTGTAGCTTAGAAAAATTTAGTCGGCCTACCATTAATAAGGGGGGATATCCAAGGCCTGGATATACATGCTTTCACCCATCTGATGAACCTATTGGAGAAACCAAACTTGCCCATTATTTCAAACAAGAAGAAATGATTAACCATGTCGAAAGCGTTGGCCATATCCAACTCCATTGCCATTCCCTGCTGATTATTTTCCATACTGGAATGAATTGACTCCTGAACCATAATTATATTATCAAGAATTTGTCTTCCAGCAATAAAGCCACCCTGAGAGTCTGAGATGATTTTCCCCATAAGATTTTTCATTCTGGTGGCTATAATTTTTTATAGGATCTTATAAGATGTGTTGCAAAGCGAGATGGGTCAGAATCTGCCAATGGAGGTTGAGATGCTATCTTTTGGGATAAGCGCCAAGAAGGACGAGTTAGTAGCACCAACGATTTTGTCTTTCCTTCTAGTCCAATTCAAAATTATTTTCAAATCCTCCTTAATGATATCCCAGGCTGCTCTATAAAAATTTATGGTGAATCCATTTGGACTGGGGGCTTTATCTAGATGGAGAGACCAGATTGCCTTTCTGATTTCCCCTTCAACTATTGGTTTGTCCAGCTCATAGTTGTCTGAGTCAGAAATGAGATGAGGTATACTTGAAAGAAGGTCGGCTTGTGCTAATGGATCCACTTCCTCTTTATCCATGTAAAGATACCGAAAATGCTCCAAAGCATGAGCCTTCATATCTTCCTGTCCAGCGACTAAGTTCCCATTGTGACTTTTCAATTCTGTGATGGTATTACGGCTTAATTGAGATTTAGTTTGCTTATGAAAGTAAGTCATGTTGTTGTCACCTACTTTTAACCAGGTTTGTCTTGATTTAATTCTCAAGTCTTCTTCAAGCCTTCCTGCATTAAGAATTCTAATATTAAGATCCTTCTCAGTGTTAATGATGGAAGTGGAAATCTCACTTGTCTCCATACTATGGTGAAGAGCAGCCAATTCAGTTTTAAGCTTGCACTTAAATGTTCCAGGATTAGTATATTTTTCTTTATTCCAAGATTTTAAAGCTGCTCTAACAGAACGTAGCTCGCATTCCCAAATATAACTTGGTGAACCAAAGAAGCTGGAATGCCACGCATTCTGTATTAGATGCAAAAGATTTCCATCTTGAAGCCAGAGAGGATTGAACCTGAAGGGAATAGGCCCGAGATTGGCAAGAGGGGATAGGGTCAAACAGATGGGTTTATGATCTGAGGCAACCGAGAGAAGGGTATAGGCCGAGGGAAGGAGGTCTTTAAGAAGAAAGGAGGAGCTCACCAAAAATCTATCCAGCCTAGTAGCAATGTGTCCTATTCCGATTCTTCAGTTACTCCAAGTGAAATTTCCTTTTTTCATATCAATATCCAACAAGTATAAGCCAAGAATTAGGTCCTCCAGTCATTCACCATATGGGTCCCTTGCTCTTAATCCGCCACGCTTTTCTTGCTGGTTTTTAGTTACGTTGAAGTCACCTGCAATGACTATCTCTTTTCCTTGGAGATCATCTTTTAGCTTTATCAAATCATCCCAAAAAATATCTTTGTCCGTGTAGAGAATAGGGCCATACATGTTGCAAATGTACATTGAGTTCTGCTTATTTTTTTCCCGTACCTAAAGAAGGTGCCAGTGATGACTTTCTTTAGAGGATTTTATCACAAAACTATTTGAGAGGAATGTTGCAATACCTCCCGAAGTGCCCTTGGTGCTTTGTGCTTTTCCATGACACTCCTTCCAAAAAATATGTGAAAGCGCGAGAGCTTCCACATATTTCATTTTTGTCTCCTGAATGAACAATAGGTCTGCTTTTTTAGTTCTTATCATATCTCTCAGGGCATCAACTTTCATGGATCCCCCGAGACCCCTGCAATTCTAAGAGACAATTTTCATCATTTTTTGTTGGCTGGAGACCCTGTTCGAGATCTTCCTTCTAGCCTTGTTCCCCCGGTATTTTTGTTATTTTGAACTAGCTTGGTTTCTTCTATACACTTCTGCCTTCTTAACTCTAGCTCCCTTTCTACCTCCTGCTTGCGGTGATGCTTTCAAGTTTTTCTTCCTCTTGTATTTGGTACTGAAGCACTATCATGAGGATCCAGAAACTCTTGAGATGATAATTGATTGGGTGAGAAAGGATGCAACGCTGCGCTTTGCTTTACTTTGTCCGCCCAAGTGCCATCGGGGGTTACTATTTCCTCCATAAATGTTTCAGTCAATTCTTTTTGCGAAGAGGGATTAGGGGTGACAATGGGGATATGAGTTGTTTCTGTCGCAGGCTCTAAATCATTGACCTGGTCTTGAATCTCACCTTCTTCCATGCCTAAAGATTGGTATTGATTACTAGTTGTTGCTTCTGTCCCTTCCTGCACCTTTTTTTTTTTTTTTCCATGAGTTTCTCTTTTGCTGGGGGTGTAGCTTGTTGGCCTTTCCTCCCCTTCTTTGCGGGCTTCCAACCTTCTTCATGAATTTTTTCTTGAGTTTCTTGGGAAATTTTTAACAAAATGGCCATACTAATGGCATTTCTTGCATTTAAAGAAAAGCTGCTCATAGTCGATTTTTTGCATATGTTCCCATCAATCCATTTGCAGATTTACCACTTCAGGCAACCCTTTTTCCAAATCTACTTCCATGCAGATTCGAGCGCATGAAAACAAGGGTCCTTTTGGTTCTGCTTTGTCAATGTAGTTGCCTAGGGCATTGCCGATTTCTTGAAGAGTCTCGTCGTTCCAGCAATGTAATGGAAGATGAGGTAGGCATACCCAAACTAGGACAACAGAAGGTACGTCTCGCTCCGGATCAAAGTTTAAGCTCCATCTATTAAGGTAGAGGCCATGGGCGCCCAGGAAATACGGGCCACTTCTAAAAATTAAATCTCTATCTGATTTATTTTCAAACAAAAAAGAGAAGAATCCCTTACCACAAAAACAATGTTGCAGTTTCCCAGTGATCAAGGGTGACCAATTTTTCAAGAGCTAGACTTCCATAGTCTTGGGGATGGCCAGATCCCAGTGAATTGCCTTATTAAACCTCGCTCGCTCAAGGCGAGAGCTTTAAGGCGTGAAGTTTCCGACATGATTTGGATACAGGGAGCCACCGTTCTTTTGATAAAAGCATCATTTTCATAAGTGGACGACTAAAGCAGCTACGGGGAAGAAGCTACCAGGGATTGAAAAGCTATATCTAAAAAGACGTTGTCTCTCTTCCTGGGTAGGTTCCTCCACCTTGACGACCACTGAGGCTGAGGAGGAAACGGCTCGTCCGCCACAAACCAGAGCACACTGTCGAGCCCTAAATCGCTAGGTCCAATTTTTGGTAACTTCATATTATCTTTAATTTTTTATTATTATTTTTTATTGAAAACATTAATTCATTTAAAAATAGGTGGTGTTTTTATAAAAACAATTGTTTTAATTTTATTATTATTACTTTTTATTGAAAACATTAATTCATTTAAAAATAGGTCGTGTTTTTTGAAATATTTCACATTGCTCTTTTGAACAATGGCACTGCAACCCCCTGCCTCACAAACCCTAATCATGCATGTCGCCGCTAGTTCAAGAGATCTAGATTCAGTCTTGTAACTGCGAGCCCCCTTTTGTTTCCTACCATGTTGAGATGGATACCAAAGAGAAGGATCCACTTCTCTTGGCTAGAGGTGCTTCTCAGGTCATTGTTCTCTCTACAACCTCCATTATAGGGATCTCGACCCCCTTTGACTAGTCGACTATGGGTTACCAGAACCAGGTGGCACTAGGGAAGCATAAGGGTTTTTCTTTTTTTGTGCGGATACTTTTAGACTCTTCTAGATGCTTTCTCATGAGCTCGTCGGATACAGTCGATCTCATGCTAAGAAAAATCCAAAGCTTGGCTAGGATCTCGAGATGTTGCTTGCACCTTCTCTTTCATGGTCAGTTTCTTCAGATGGGGACTTGGCTAAGAGATTATGGTATAGCTAAAGATGAAACAATCTCTCTCGTCTTTGGCTAAAGAGGTGGAGACGTGGGTGCCCTAGTTTAGACTTCTTCGCAACAACGTTCATTTAGAGATGTCATGAAGACCAAAGACCTCGGGGCTTCGAGGCCAAAGCCATTGTCATGTTCAACATTCATAGTCAAACACTCAGAAGAAACACCTACAACAAAGCTAGAATACTCCCACACACTTATCAATGGGTATAACTTCAGCCAAACAACCCTCATTTTCATATTCAATAGGCTTTGGACCTCTGCTTCTAGTTTAAGGGAGTGGATTAAACAAGCATGGGTTGTGGAGCATGAGTTGTTTATATGCTCCAAGGGGTTCTTCATTGCCCACTTCTCATCGGAGGAGGATTGTGATCAAGTCATCGAGAAAGGGTCGTGGTTGTGGAGAAGCTCGGGGATGTCTATTCAGCGATGGTTCCCTGAGTTTTATCCTTTGTCAGTCTCAGCAATGGTTACACTAGTTTGGGTAAGACTTCCAAAACTTCCCTTGCTTCTTTGGTTTCTGGATTCTTTTGCTACCATTGGAAACTATTTGGGAAGGTTTATTGAGAGTGATATAGAGAGAATCTCAAAAGGCCTAGCCACTTTTGCTCTGATTTGTGTTGAGCTGGATCGTGCCAAAGGGCTTCCAGATAAGATCTTTATCGAATGGGCCGGTTCAAAACCCCACCTGCAGCTCATCGATTATGAACAAGCAAATTTTAGATGTAGATCCTGAAAACAACCAGGGCACCTTCAGGGTGTTTGTCGTATAGCCCCAGTTACTTCGGTGAAAATATGTCCTAAAGGGTGGCAGGAGGGCAATAATCATAAGAAAAAATCAGTATCTCAGCTGGGTGGAGATGTTCCTGCTAATCCGGCCACTACTGAGCGTGCACAATCACATCCTTCGTTTGAGTCTCAATAGCCCCTAGTGTAAATTCCACCTCCAGGGGCCCCTAAAAAGACCCTTGTTCACGAATAAGTGAACGATATGTTAATAGTTACGACTCTGTTCTTGGGTGGCCAGAAACACCCTCATGAGACAGATAGTTCTGATAGTGACAAGGAAGAAGACATGGTCCATAGGCTAATTGCTTATGAAATCTCATCGCATCAGTTGGTCTTAGCCGCAAATTCACTTGCCCTAGATAACTCAACAGGGTGGATTGATGTTTAGAAGAAGAGAAAGGATCCATGTCGGACTTCTTAGTGTTTGAATCTCTTTCTTATAAAGTGTGTACGGTGATGGTTTGTTAAATCATTTGCTAGGGCTGGATAGTTTTTTTTTGTTGAACTGGTTCGTGATGAGCTCATCCTTCTATCAATATATAATTTTTTCTTTGATTAATAAAAGGTTCCTCAACTTACGAAAAAAATAAGTGGTGTTTTTATAAAAAACAATTGTTTTAATTATAGACAATTTTTTTCTTTAGGAGAAAATCCGTATGGTATCAAACTTATAGATGAAAACTTTCAGAAATATAAAACCAAAATTTACAATCTTAGACTAACTCATAGTTAAAGATATATTTGTCATGAATGTTTGTATTTACAAGAGGGAAAAACTATCCATCTATAGGGGCGAAGAAGTTTAGTCTTTTCCATCGATAGGGGCGAAGAAGTGTAAAGGTATATTTGGTGTTATGAATATTTGTTTAATAAAGAGGGAAAACATATCCATATATATGGCCTCTTAGCCTATACATAGATTTTAATTACACAAAAACCAAAATCAATTTTTAATCAAAATAGGTTGGCTTGAGACTTGTGATTTAACAATAAAATGAGATCTTTATTTAGTCACCCTGGGTTCCCTAGAGATTAGTAAAAGTATAATAGTAGTAAATAAAAGGGTAAGTTAAATTTGTAAAAATTAAAAAAAAAATGTATATTTGTAATTAATGTATTTGTAATACAAAATTGGTTAATTTGGTTATTGATAAGGTAAGTAGAGATTCTTATCCTTGGATTAAATTTTTATTTTGTATTAATTATCTAATAATATTTTATTGATGAACATATACTTGATGGACTAAGTTTTTTATGAAATTGTTCTCATGAAATTTGCAATTAATTAGGGTTAAAATCTGCTAGTAAATTGGATTGTTACATTTGGTATCAGAACCTGGTTTAAATACTTAGGGACCTTAATGGCCACGGCCACCTAATAGATCTGAATGGTTAAACGAATAAAATATTATGATGGGTGTTGGAGTTTGAACCCATATCTCTTCTTGTAGAGCAAGTGTCTTTCTTAAACTACACCCATATTCCTATAGAATGACTTGGTATAGATCTTGACATGTTTTGTTTACAAGATGACCGAATATATATCTTAACTAAAAACCATTGTTAGTATCATGACAATCAGATGAAGATATTGAACTATCTAATATTTCTCCAAACAATGAATCCTTACTTGGTTTACCAATATGGTTGGATGTCTCTGAATTAGCTTCAAATAATGCAATCTCACATATCTAAATAACAACTACATTTGAGTGGTGATAGTTTTCTCTCATAAGACCATGTTTTTGATACATGAGCCAAATCTCTGAGTGGATTTCTATTATTTCATTATTACATATCAACAATAAATAATCATTAACCATGGTTAGAATCAGGAATCAAATAAAATGCTATTACAATATCAAGATTGAAAAATAATCTCAACTTATGTAATTAGTAGAAACCTACCTAAATGAATGCAATGATAGTGTGTAGAAAAAATTGAGATTATATTTCTCAAACTAAATGGCCCATAACAAAACCAATTAGATATGTGACACAAAGAAAATAGTTACATGATCATCTAATATGTCCAAATCCATACAACTTCCTCTCCAACTTTGATAATTGACTCCAGAAAAAGAAAGAAAATTTGTAGAATGCTTTTTACTTTCCGTTAAAAGAGTGCAACTCAAAATCACCAAATTTCTTACATAATAAATATAATTGCAGAAAAATGGCTTCGGAAACCTACCTGGTACATAATCTCTAAGATCCAAACCCCAATATTTAAAGGATTGAATACAACAAATAATCGAAAAAAAAAAATTATGGCAAAGGATGATATAGCTAAAAAGTGAAAAATGATGGTAATATATAAGAGAGGGACATGGAGGCTTTTATATCACATGGTATGGTTTAATAGTTTGAAAAGGTATAAAGTCTTTTTTGTTTGTTAGATTGTTCGTCACTTGGGGTTGATAGTAATGAATTATTGGTTAAGAACCGTAATCTAGGGTATTTAAGTCATCAAAGTCTCTCGAGGATCGCATTCGATTCGAGCCACACCAACCTTTAAGATGGTTAGATTTTTGGGTGTCTCTTCCCAACTAGCTCACCCCTAAAGGGAATTGAACTCAGGTCGCCCTGCTGATGAGATCCACTCCTTAACCGAATGAGCTAACAAAAATTGACTTGAAAATGTATAAATTAAAAAGGTATGAATTATTAAAAAATTAAATGAGCAAGTATTTTTAAATAGATAGTTGTGAAGAAGGATACATATATTTGTAAGGGTTTATTTCATATAACAACTACTTAAAATGTTATTATTTTTAAAATTTTAGTATCAAGCATAATTTCACAAATATCAATTTGGCTAAAAGATTACAACTCCCCACAAAACATATTCAAAGGACATAGGTGGAGGGTAAGAATTTTAATTTTTTTAAGATATGAAGATTACTATGGATAAACATGTATTGCATTTAAATTTTTATGCTAATGATATGGATGATGTGGATATTGTTTTGGGATATCCTTGGATGGACTTCGTACAATTAATATCAATGTGCAAAACAAATTCATGAAGCTTTGGTATAAGATTATTTTTTTACAATGTAGGATATTTCTATTACTAAATAAGAAGTACCTAAGGGGCACATGAAACGCAACAAATGAAGAATCTGAGGTTGAATCAAAAGAAAGGGTTACTGAAGCACATGAAGAAAAGCCCCAGGAAGGGAATAAAAATAAAGAAGAATCTCAGGAAGTACATGACTAAAGGGAACCACATGTTGAAGAGTCAAATACCAAAGAACCAATAGTTAACCCACACCACCCAGAGAAACAACTTTCATTAAGGAAAGGTAGTGAGCATCGACAAACTTACTATGGACAAACATGGAATAAGAAAGGAAAAAATATGGAAACACATGGAAAACTAAAAGGAATGCATGGAGATATCTTATTAGCACATTGACACCATGGAATAAAAGTAGTAACCATAATCAAGATCAAGGTGGTAAGGAAGCAGTTGGATGACATGTCCACATTTCACTAGGATGGATGGATGCTCATGCTTGGTACCATTTGGCTACATTACTTAGTGGATCATAATATATGGTTTCCTCCTATTTTTAAGGATGAAACATGCAAATGGAGATGTAATTTAATGTACCTAGGGAGGATAATATGGGATACCTCCCTAGATACCCAAGGGGATAATCTATGTAACATGACCATAATCATGGAATATGCCCATCTGGTAGTTGGTGGGTAATTAATATGTCCACCAGATAGTTTAAGGAAATAATATAATAATAAGAGGTAGTTGGCATAAACACCTATAAATATTCATGAGAAAATATAAATATACATTTAAGTATCATTGTATTGGATATGTTGGATATGGTCATGATATTGTATCAAGCATCAGGCTTGTGGAATGATTTGTTTCATAAGGAATAATTGACAATCTTACCCCACCTTAAAGGTTCTTCTTTACAATTTTGTGTTCATTCATATATAGATGTATTTGTGTTATTTTTAAAGAGTTCTATTTCGTTGTGATTCAACTTTAAAAATTAAAAATCATTATAATTGTATAGCTCCAATTCCAAATGCAACACACACAAAATTATTATAGAGAAATTATAAATTTTCACTTTCCAAATTAAATTAAATCGTTGAAAATGGTAAAACAAATCTTTCCTTTAATTTTTTTTTTAAATGCCTATACATGACAATACATTCTATATCGTAAGTAAAAATAGTTGTGATGCTCGAAAGGCAAGTCCAAAAACAAGTTTAGGCTAGAGTTTGAATACCTCAAGATCAAGCTCAGGCTATAGTTTGAATACTTCTTAATGATTTGTTTTCCATAGAAAAAAAGTCCCAATTCATTAAGTGGAAAGAACCACATTGTTCATTAGGTCTGTAAGGCCGTTACATGTATAGTTTCTTTACATATCCTCTCCAAAAAGAAGCCATAGCATAACTGTATTTGCCTCATTTAGACAAGGAAAAATACATATTCATACATATACTTGTAATTTTTTTGTAACCTATATTTCTATTTTCAGATTACATGTCTGTATCGGAAAACCAAAAATTCATTAAGTGGAAAGAACCACATTGTTCATTAGGTCTGTAAGGCCGTTACATGTATAGTTTCTTTACATATCCTCTCCAAAAAGAAGCCATAGCATAACTGTATTTGCCTCATTTAGACAAGGAAAAATACATATTCATACATATACTTGTAATTTTTTTGTAACCTATATTTCTATTTTCAGATTACATGTCTGTATCGGAAAACCAAAAAAATACCATTAGAGTCATTTTTGTCGTAGAATTTGTCCAATGGCATATTCAACATGGATGTGGTCCAGGATCATGCTCAATGATTGTGTCAATTTCCCGTGTCATATTTCATCACCAACCTGCAGCCCTTGCTTTGATAACAAATCTGTTATCTTGTTTCTTTCCCTATAGATGTGGTGAAAGTGGATATCCTGAAAATTACCTAACAATCTAAACAACTTCTCATTCTAAACAACTTCTCATATAGTGGCTTCAGAAAAATATTCTTTGGAGTTCTCTTGAGCCTCATTTAGTCTATCACAAGCAGGGAGTCTTTGAAAACTTGTAATTTATGTACACCCTTAAAGAGACCAAGAATCATAATTAATTTCAAAGCCATCAACTTTACATGATTGATTGTGCTCCTACCAAAACCTACACAAAAAAAACAAAAAACTTAATCCACTACGAATCGGAAAAACAAATTGTACCACCTACACCACCTCTTAAAGATTTAAAGATTATGAAAACAAAGTTGATTTAAAAATTTCCTAAATTTAAGTTTAGAAAAAAATCCAAAACTATGCTCAAAGGTGGAAAGAATATCCAAATCCATGATGAAATGTGTTAAGATAAAAGGTCTTAATTATCGTAACAAAACAAAATGTTATTTTAATATTTAATGAAAAAAATCACAAAACTAACCGTTCGTGCTTTTGAACTTCCTACTAGATTTTATTTGGACGTTTAATTACGTCGTAAGCGTTTCACCATGGAGATGGTTAACCATCCACGTTGGCTAGATGGAATCCTGCCACGTGGATAGTGCCGTTTCTGTCTGCTGAGGCCAAACCAAACTCTGTTGTTTCTGTCTAGGCGTCCAGCAGCACATTCACAGTATTTACATCCCTGTGAATGATAGGCAGCTTGGCGAATTCGTGCAGATAAGTGAGCCCCCTGTCTTTATATTCGCAGTCTTTACTATCGTTTTCCATTAAATAAGAAATCAGAAGCTACTCGCTAATCTGTCCGTCTTCGTTGAATTGCTTAATCTTGCTTACGCTTAATCTTGCTTACGCTTAATCATGCTTAATCATGCACATCACCAGATACAATTATATTGAAAAAATCCCCGGTAACAAAGTCCCGAACATCTCCTCGGTAGATAGAAGCAAGATAAAATAAAAGAGCAAGCCACAGAATAAACACGCTCAGCCTCCTAACATGGTGATCAGTTCCCATATCACTCACCTTGCTGCCACAAAGAGATAAAGAGAAGCGCGCCCGACTATCTGCATCGTAGTGAAAGAGGGCCATAGCCTAAATCCCATTTCGAGGAAGCAGGTTGCAGTGCTTAATCCTGCTGATGACATGCAATTCGTGGCTGAAATCCGCGTCTCCTTTGATCTTAGTGGAATACTTTAATCTCTTCACGGCTATTCGCGATCCGTTTGGCAGCGTCCCTACCTTGATAAACAGTGCTGAAACCTCCTTCGTCGATCACGTTCGATGCGCCAAAATTCTCTGTGGAATCTCTGATCTCCGATAGGCTGAAGAACTCTAATCCCGTGCTTGAACTCAACAATTCGTATCTCTGCATCAACTTCATCCGTTTCGATTTCCAAAGACAGGACTTTCGACCGTTTAAATACACACATATGATCAATAGCACAATGAGGATTCCTACCCCAGGAAGAGCCACAAGGAAATATGTCTTCGCAACTCTATTTCGTTGCTCAGCATAGACCACCAATGCCGTTAAATTCTGTGCGCTCTGAAGGCAGTAAGCAACGTCCGGGCCGAGACAGTCGTAACAATTGATGCCTCCTCCCACATAGATCATCACGAACAATGGGCAATTCAATTTCCCCCCGGATCCTTCATTCAGCGAACGGAGCTCCATCGCCATGACCCTCAAGCATTTATCACATGAAAAATATCCAGGGCAAGATGCGTTGTAGTTCAATCTCATGTCGGACGAATCCACCCTGCTCTTGAGGGTCCTTAGATTGTCAATACCTAGTCAGGTGCTTGAATCCAAGACCAAGTTTTCAGACCTCACATTGCAGCTGCTGACCAGCTGGGCTCCTATGCCGGTCCGGGCTTCCAGTTGTCTCTGGAATTCATTTAAACACGAAGTCGCCGTGTCGTTGGTGGGCAAGAGGAAGGAACCGGTGGTGTGCATCCATGAAAAGTGAAGGATCTTGACTAAATCGCGAATGCTCTCGCAGCAGTGAGATTTGTCTGGCCCAGAACATTGGTCAAGCATCCATGGATGAGCGTCAAGCTCTGCGCCTATTTGAAGCGGACAATATCCAGCGCCAGTTTTAGATGACAAGTTCATTGTCTCCACCTTAATTGATGCCAAATTAAATAAAAATATAAAACATAACCAGAAGCTCTGCTCCATGACAGTGCTCATGGAATTGATTGTAGCACAGAGATTCATAAAACAGGGTTAAAATAATATCAGTTAAAAACCAAAGGACAGAAAACCCTTGTGAAACCCGGCAGTTGCCTAAATATACAATACCATGCCCCTTCTACTAACCAAGCACTAAATCATTCCGGAGGGCGCAATGAATGGAAATTGACCACACCAAGTCCTACTGACACTCATCAAAACTCTGTGCGCGTGGTGGATGGAATTTGATGACACATGCAAAGAGGAGGGGGATTCATATTAAATTGCCTACTGACACTCATCCAAAACTCTGTGCGCGTGGTGGATGGAAGTTGATGACACATGCAAAGAGGAGGAGGATTCAGTGGCTAACTTTGCTTTGGAGACAGCCAAGTTGTTTGGTTTTCGTAATATATGAAAGAAATCAATTATTTGGAATTTCTCCAGGGTTTTCCAAATTCTTAATTGAGTCCTGCGTAAAAGGGATCTATGAGCGGAGTTCGACGATTCATTGCCTCAATGCTTATCCCAGAATCTCCCAGAATGAAAGCTTCCTTAATTTCTAACTTAAGAAGGTATTGTTGTTTTATTCTGTTTTGAAAAAATTTCTTATAGTTGATGAATGTATTAGAGATTTTAAATTGATGTATTTATGTTGTTGAAATATTTCTATATGATATGTTTTAAGTTTGAAAAATGTAAAGATATTAACCCTTATAATTTTGGTTTAAACTTTATATAAAATTCAATTTACAATTAAAAAAATGTTATACATCAAAAATCCACGATCCATTATCACTCTGGTTTGTTGTATTCATATGGTATGAGTTTTGGAGTTTCAAACTTAAGGAAAAGATAGGGATGAGACAAGGAGGTGTTGTGTAGACACATATACAGTTATGGCAAATGAGTCAACAGCTCTATCGCTACTTTGCTCACCTGGATTCTAATTGGAGAAATATCACTCTCAATCTTCTAACCTGAGATTTTAGAAGACTTCATGAAGGTTAGGATTGAGTCGCCATGGCTATAACGAACTACCAAAATCTTGGCTCCTTGAAAATCCCTCCAGAATGCTTTGAAAGAGTATATGGTGATGTTACCAGTTTGAATTTGAGTTGGAGGAAACATAGTAAAGTTCTGAAGCCAAATTGGAAGTGAATGTACTCAACCAAATGCAAAATTACTAGTTAACAAAGGTTGAGCAACGTGGTAATCCTGCAGAAGTGTGAGTTTCCTGCAGAAGTGTGAGTTTCCTACAGTAGCATTGAATTTCCTGCGTTAACAAGAGGTGGTAAGTTTTTAATGGTGTATAATAGTAGTTCATTACTCGAAGTCAAAACACAGGAATTGAGTCACAGGTGGTTAATCCTATAGCATTCCTTTATGAGATTGTTGGAGGATGATGTTTATGGAATTAGATATATTCTAGTGTAATTGAATGATTGAGTGTGTGAGAAGAGCATTGACAAAAAACTGTGGTAGAGTAGATCTTTGGTTTAGTTGTGCATCAATTTTCAATTCCAATTCAAAGTTGTTCAGGCACAACAAGCCAAAATAGATACAAAGTTCATTTCCAACTCTCAAATTTGAGCATGATCAACATCCAATATTCGATAAGATCAACTACCATTGCCATGCTTGGCCTTGTTAAAAATACCATCGCTGCAACCAAATTTTGCGAGACCAAGGAATAATGTGTTGTAGAGCACCCATTAACGATGTCATTGAGATTCCGATGAGAGATTTTAATCTGGAAATGTAATTTGAGAAGAATATAGTGAATTAATACATCGCCGATTGAAATTAGTTAATAAAAAACCTACATTAGGAGAAGCCAAACACTACTCTCTTGTAATTATTAAAAATGGAAGTGCACGAACTCAAAATTCAGTGTGGCGAGGTGGAAGCCTCTCTGGGAAGCCCGAATTTGAGAGCATTCCTAAAATCAATGTCACATTGTATGTTCTCAATCCCTTCCATTAATTTATATCTTAATCTTGTTATAGATCAATACACTTGTATTTTACTGTGTCATGTTACCTTTAATTATTTTTACATATATAAATATATGCATGTCTCGCAAATTAATTATATCTTCCCATCTCCTTTGTGCTTTTCTTTGTTAGAGTATTCAATAAATCTAATTTAAAATTCAATTACGAGCTAATACACAATCTTCCCATCCTAAACTTTAAAGAATTTCGCCTTCTGAGTCTCCAAACCAATCAAAGCATTAGACTAATTAGACTATTTGAGTCTTACTATTTTTGGCTTTCTTCTTTGCTATAAATTGGCATTTTTTCCTTAAACTTGATCATCCTCACCCTGTTCTATGAATATAATGTCTCTTAACTTTGTAGGTTGTTCAAAACAAGCCATGGTTGTTTCATTTGACAACTAATGCTTCTTCTGGCATGTTTATCTTTCTGCATCTCACACAGGATCCCCCTTTGGCTTTCTTCTTTGCTATAAATTGTCATTTTTCCTTAAACTTGATCATCCTCACCCTGTTCTATGAATATAATGTCTCTTCACTTTGTAGGTTGTTCACAGCAAGCCATGGTTGTTTCAGTTGACAACTAATGCTTCTTCTGGCATGTTTTGTTGGAGTTGAATGTCATCTATTTCAGTTGATTTTAGTGAAGGATGGGCAACACTAACTGGATTTGTCTGTTATAACATTTATTGTTCTTTCATGGGACTGTATGAGATTTACATGCGTACATCTATGCATGGATTTCAGAAGTAATAAACAGTACGATGTGTGTGAAATAGCCTAAACTTGTGTAATGGAATTGCAGGAGAGAGATGTGTAATATATGGCATCATGATTACTAATTTATTTTCATGTTCTCATGGTGGCATGCCATTAGACGTTGACTTCAAGACAAAGTTGTTGCTTAATTACCTTCTTTTTTCTAAAGGAAAACCTCATGGGATCCTCCCCAAGTCCAACTTCCCTAGAATCTCCTAATTGTGGTTCAATTAACCGTAAGTTCTGATTACGATGCCTGACCCCCAGGGATCATTGAGTGAGCCCCATGGAAACAGGGGCAGTCAGATTGGGAATTGACTGTGAGACCTCCTGCATTAGGCATACAGCACTCAACCTCTTGAGCTAACCCCTCTGGGATGATTGCTTAATTACATATAATCAATGCAAATTATATTTACTCATTCATGTCTTGGTGATTTTTTTAGGTCATTCGCTTGATAAGGGAACTTGCATCAGTTGCTGCTGCTGAAAAGAATGTGGCTTTTGATTAAGGTTTAGAAGAGAGGCTTTGTGCTTATTCACAAACTGTTGCTCATTTTCCAACTACATTGAAAGAGGTAATTTTTTGCTGAGATATTTGAACTCTTTATTTATAAGTTTTTCTGGTTGGCCTCAATTTTGATCCCTTTCTTTTCATTTGTTCTTGATGCTAGTGTTTCTTATTTCATATTAAATCAGGTGCATTTGTGCTTAACACTAGTATTTCTTATTTCATTAAGTGTATTGAAGTTTTCTTTGTATTAACTATACCAAAATTGGATCCCCTGTAGATCTCCTATCATACTAATTTTCAGGTCTTAGGTTAAGAACCTATACATCAATAAGGAGCAATACAAAACCTGACAATTTAAATAATAGGCCCAACTCCTGACAAATAAATATCAACCTTAGCCCATATTTATGAAAAGAGTTCAAACTTTCAAAGCCAACATCCAAATATTAGTTACTCTTCTCCATGACCAGGAGTGTCATTAGAAGAGCTTTCATTTCCTGGCAAAGGATAAACTAGATGCAGAGACTATCACAAGGCCGCTTTGTTAAACCTAGCTCTCAAAAAATTTCCCTTGGGACCTTGGTAAACTTTGATGGTTGGTTAATCTTCGTTTACAGTTGAAGATCATTTCCTCTTGTTGGGGTTTATAACTATAACACCATCCCAAAATCTTAACAAAAACATGATTCTATTGTGATAATGGCCAAACTAAGTTGGATGAATATAATTATTGTATCCACATTGCATCACCATTCCATATGGAAATATTTTAGAACAATCTGGATATAATACAGATAGGATACATCAAATTATATATATGCCACACAAATTTGAGAATGCCATTCATGGATTTAAAAATAAAGTCAAAAAGAGAGTTTTCATTCATATTGGCAAATGTGATATGCAAATATTACATGCAAAATGAGTGTCTCATCACTCTACTTAGTACTATCTAGAGTCTACACCAAATTCATTACAAATTAGGAATCGCATATCATAAAAAATATCTTCATCCAATTACTGAAGCACCACATCATTAAAATCCTCTTAAGGGAAGGTAATTTTTGAAGATGCAAAGAATGCCATATCCACTTGAAGAGGCTATTATTGAAGCTTCATCAAGCAAATTTAGGTGATTCATGGATCCCAACACTAAGATTAAGGTTTTTGAGGCTCCCAACCTTAGCAAAAACTCCCAAACTCCTCTAATAATGCACCATTTTTTGTTGAAGTATCCACAAGGAAAAATAGATGCCACCTATTCTTGGAGAAGTTGTTTTATGCCCTTTGGAAAAATAAGTGATTTGGCTGCACGACATTATACTTCACAATTAAAATGATTGATATAGATGACTGCTGGAGATAGGGTGCACACAGAGCAATCGACTTACAGCTGGTTCAATAATTTATATCGACTTCTTGGGGTATGAGAAGAACAAAGAGGCAGCTCCATCTGTGAGGGCAACAAACAAAGGAAAAATGCCACTGTTGTGACTAAGGATGCGATTTGCATTTCTGAACCATTATGTCGTTTGAAGCACCAGAGATAACCTTTAAGAAAAGGTTGTGGAATCCTTTCACTGTCACATGGAAATCCAACAATTCGACCAATATCCGTACTCGTCTTCCCAAGAGGCTTAACTGGATCAAAGTTGCGACATTAAATTCCCTTGCGGGTTGAATCACACATACCCATAACCATCCACAACGATGCCCTCCTATACCCCGAAAAATCGATTTCGGGGGTGCTGCTACAGGAATACATTATATACTCCAAAAATAGATCTGAAATTTGAACTTTGTGCCTTTCGTGAAATGTCCCTAAAATGATGCCAGTCTGCCTTATTTTTGGTGTCTGCACTTCTAAGACCATGGTGGACTATAGGCATAAATAATGATAGAGATGGAGTCCTGCCCTCTCGCTCAGAGTTCCGCCGTCAGGTCGCCAGGTACTGATTTGGTCGTCGCGGCTCCAGCATTTAGGCTGACCATTTCGTAGAGGATAGGCTATTGTCACCGAAACCAGTTTTTTGCTTTCTTTGTGGTCGCAAGTTTTTGTTCATTTTTCGCTGCCCTGTTTCGCAGCGTTTTGACTATTTTAGCCAAAGCTGGTCGCGCAATTTTATTTATTTCTCACCGAAACGTTCACAGTTTTTTAGCCATATATTGCCAACTTTTACTTATCTGTCGCCGATCAGCCTCGCGGTTTGTGGTTTATCTTGGTCACTCGTATCGCAACGTTTTCGCTATCTTCCGCCGAAGGAGTCACGAATTTTAGCCCATCCATCGCCGACCCAACCTTTTCATGCCGACGCCCGTATTTTGTTTGTCGTTTTTACCAGCTCTATCGCTTGTCTGTCACGGCGTTCATTTTTTTCCCCTCAAGGGGAAAATTCTAGTTTTAGTTTCTTCCAAAACTTGCTTTGATCTCATAAAATTTAATTGTTTATAAAAGATAATTTTAATTGTTTTTAGATTGGTTTATAATTTAAATACAAAGAAACTATAAATTCTTCAAAGAATGCTTTTATGGTTTGCACTCACATGAAAAGAACCACACAATTAATTAATTCAAAGAATATTTCCCTAGGTCTATAACAAGTAATTAATTCAAATAATATTTCCCTATACGTATAATAAGTATGATTTGATTTTTTGGGTCCTATTTTTGGCTTTTATGTGAAATAGTGTATTTATGAAAATTGAATAAACATTTTCACTTCAAACTTGTATCAATGTTTTTTGAAACACTTTTGCTTAAAACTTTTACCTAATTTTATTTGTTTATTTAACATAACAATTTAGTTAAATATCGAATTAATGTATATAATATTAAAAACAAACATACCAAAAAAAAAAATTCTTGATATTCCATGAAATTAAAGAAGTAATGCCAATACATAAAATTCATCTGTTTATAGCAAGAAGCCTTAAAAGCCAAATATACTTTCTCCAAACCAGCAAAAACAAGAGTAACATAAACTATAAATCCACTTTAACCATAGATCATTGTCCTAGCCAAAAGGCATTCAAGTTGAATACATAAATAGTCCTTCAAAGACTAAGTACCAAAACAAAACAAGAAGGTCTGTACCCACCACCCAAAACCAAAAATCATGTGAGAAAGGACATTGACCCCTTGCAGGATAAGGCTTCTTCAACATACTCTTCAAAGTATAAAATGCCCTATGTAGAGTCCACAACAATCTTGGAGAGATGATCTGCCTCTACGTTAAAAGACCTGTAGATATGGGAAAATGACACACTGGAGAAGAATGTAAAAAAATGTTTACTTGTCTGATACCAAAAGTCCAAATATTAAATATGTAGGTTGTATATTCCATTGGCCCATTGAGCAATAGATTGCGAGTCATCGAAAACCTGTATAGAAATAATACCATTAATCATTGCAAACTAAAGAAAACACCATAAAGCCAATAACTTGGCTCTAGTTTGTGTCCCTATACCACCACCCATCCACAGCTTGAAATAATGCTCTTAATTTATTCTTAGCCTCATTACACAACCATGGGAGCCTACTTGAGCAGCTCCATCAAAAGAGCCGAAAGCAAAATAAAAATAAAAAGTTGGAGCTATAATCTTTCTAGTCATCTTAGGAATTTATTTCGAAGAAAAATCTCTATACAATCTCAAAACAAAACACTCAAGCTACAGACTTGTATGTTGGGATCAAAACCTTCAAATAACACTCGTTTTCTCATATTCCAAATAGCCCAACACACAAATATAGGAAGATAAGTTTTTGGTTTAAAACGCTCTTTCTCCATCTGCTAAAATTCTCTTCAAGGCATAGAGTGCCCCATCTCTGATTGATATCCTAGGAAACATAAATATCCTACCAAATAGAAACGTTGAATTTGCAAAGAACAAAGAGGTGGTTGACTTATTCTTTCTCTTGTCTACACATATTACATCTACCCAGGAAAATCCAACATCTTCTCATCAAATTATCCCATGTAAGCAAACAAATTTCTAAGCATAACAAAAAATACACATTTCAGCTTTAAGGGAATATGCCACTACCAAAGCTTACCAGTCCCCCATTTACTCTCTTTAGAAGAGTGATGCATAATGATAACATTGTATGCTTCCTTTGCAGTTACATGTCCAATAGTTTTATTCCAGCTCCAGACTAGCATATCTTCATTATCATTGACCCTAATTCCAACTCTCTTTAAAGCGTCTATATAGAAATTCCATTCCATAGACCATTGTCCATGCAATCCCAAATCCTCTGATAGAAACCAATAGGAGCTTGAGTGCCTAAGCCAACCAAGTCTTCTAACATGATTTAAAGTGAAAACCAAACTCTGCCAAATATTCCATTAGAGCAGGAGATAGAAACTAGTTTTCTTCTCCTCCAATAAAAGGATCAATTCCTTGAAGCACATTGTCCCCCTTTCCAACTTTCCAGACTATCCACCCATTAATCCAGGAAAAATACATTAAGAAAACCATTACAAATGGAAGAGACACAAACTGAAGATTTAATAGGGCTTCTAAACCACTGAAGAACAAAACTTTCGTTCAAATATTTTGTCCTCAAAACAATACTCTAGAGACCATGATAAAATAATCCCTGCCAAAATCTTTTCATGCAGAGGGTTGGATTGAAATATTTTAATTTTTTAATGTCCTAGCCTCCTTGGACTTTTGGAAGGGCCAAAATTTCCCAACTTACTAGGTGCAATTTTTTATCACTGCTAGCACCCGACCACAAAGAGTGAAATATTTTCCTCTCGGCCAAATTCAATATTGACTGTGGAATTAAAAAAAAAAGAAAACCAATATATTAGGATCCCCACCAATATAGATATGATTAGTATGAGTATGCCTCCAAATGACAGAAACCTGTAAGTCCAGTTGCCTATTCTTTTATCAATCTTCTTTACCAACCATATCCAATCTTCACACCTGTAGCTATTGGGATTAAGATAGTATCCAAGGTTCTTGAACCCAACATCTAACTGATCAACTTTGTAGGGAAATAAAGAAGTAATATGTGCTAACTGATCAACAACAATACGATTCATATAGAAATTTGATTTATCCTAGCTCACTTCCATACCTGAAGCAATATAGAAGCATGATATAATTTCATAATATGTGTTCCATTTATCCATAGTACCCTTTCCAAATATGACAACATCATCAACAAACAATAAATGTGTTTTATGAAGAGCTAAAGAAAAATTTATACCGGATAACCTTCCATTCCATTTTGCATCATCAATCATCCTACTGAGCCCTTCAATAACCAAAATAAACAGAATAGGAGACAGAGGGAATCCCTGCCTTAGTCCTCTAGAGATCCTAAAAAAAGGTGTAGGAGAACCATTTATCAAGACAACAAAGCAAGATGAGGATACACAAGCCATAATCCAATTTGTGACTGTCAAAGGAAGACCAATATGAATCAGTACTAACCTTAATAATCCCCAAGCAACCTCGTCATATGCTTTTGCAAGATCCATCTTTAGCATCAAGGCATTTAATTTTTTAACTTTTATGGAATGAAGGCACTCATGTGTAACCCCTATGGCATCTAGAATTTGTATGTTTTCTAGAAAACCAAATTGTTCCTTCAATACCACTTTTGCTAGAATAGGTCCGAGTCTATTGGAGATAATTTTGGTAAAATCGTGTACACAATATTGCACAGAGAGATTGGTCTATAGTCCAAGAAGGTATGTGCCTTATCACATTTAGGAATGAGAGTAATGAAATTTGAATTTAAAGCTCCTGCAACAAAACCTCGAGTTCTAGAAAATTCCACTACCTCCAATAGGTCCATTCCCAATAGGTCAAAGAAAGAAGTAAAAAACTCCACAATCCACCCATGTGGGCCTGGGCTTTTATCCTTGACAAAATCAAATAGTACTCCTTCGATTTATGCAATAGTGACATGCCTACCAATATTCAGTCCCTCTTCCCTGGTAAAAAAAGAAGCGCAATGTTTGATGACATTCAGCTAAGCCACAATATCATAATTTGTAGGATCCTTAAAATGTTTAGAGAAAAATTCAATTGTATAATTTTCTATCTCATCTTGAGAATTGATCCATCTTCCATCTCCAACTTTAAGTTCCCAAATAGAATTAATATTCCTTCTATGGCTAGCATATTTATGAAAGAATTTAGTATTGTTGTCTCCTTAAGCAATCTAAATAGCTCTACTCTTTAATCTCCAGGCCTCCTCTTCCCTTTTAAGTAAAAATGTCTTTTTAGATTCTAGGGAAAGAATATGATCCTTTTCATCCTTGGAAAGAGAACTACTAGAATGAGCTACTAAAAACTTGTCAAGAGAATCCTCAATCTCACACAGTTCCTTCTTAAATTGATATTGCTTGAGCTTAATCCACCTCACCACCAAATTTTTAAGGGATTTGAGCATAGTTAAGATTATTCCAATTTGATCTAACTAAATGATAGAAATCCTCCTCTTTAATCCAGGAGTGATTAAACTTCAATGGAAAATTAAAAACTGAAGGGCCACTTTCCACCTGGAGAAACACAGGAGAATGATCTAAAATGGGGGATTGGACAACCCAAGACTTGTATCTAGAAATAGAACTAGCTAGATCTTCAACAATAAGGAATCTATCGAGTATTTTATAGATCCCATCTTGACCCACTCTACCATTTTTCCAAGTAGGACTCAGTTTGGAAGGGACAAAATCAAGTAACTTAGAGTTTTGAAAAATATGTTGAAAATACTCAAACAAGAGGTCCAATCTTCGGCATTGTCCCCATATGATATTTTTGTTTTTATAACAAAGAATCTTGTTTATTTAATAGTTTAACTATTTAATTTACAAATGAAAATACCTTTTCTTTCTTTAAAATGAATTTATAATTTTCAAATAGAAAATAATGTTAACAATATTAAACCCATTCAAATTATTTAAAAGTATTTAAAATTTGCATTTTAATATGAAATTTCTAAGCTATATAAACTTATGCTTTGTTGTGTTGAAGACCCAACTCCAACACCAAGCCAAACACAAAAACTAGATCACTAGAGCAAACCAACCCCCAAAAATCCAACATGGTGCAAACGAACAATGGGTCGGAACACCTAGAACACTAGTAAGACTAATAGAGAATTGCAACCTCAAAAAACCCACCACGGGGCAAGCAAACCACTGACCAAATAATCACAACAACCATTTGACCGATAGGAAAAACATCAAACCAAAAGAACCATTGACAAATAAACCCAAATCATTGAGAACACTACAAATATGTAAATGTACACATAACTCAACTAATTGTCGCCTCAACCGAAGGCCACTAACAAACAATGACAAAATGAATTACTAAAACCAAACTAGAATGCTCACCACAACACATCAAGAAAATGAATACTTTGTTGAAGAACCAAAGGCCACAAGCAAAGAACCATAGAGAAACCACCACACAACACTCCACTCTAGAACCCAAATGCAAACCAGAGATGTGATATCACTGAATAGAGCAAACAACCCATAGGCAGAATAATCATGAAAATCCAACACAAACAAAATGACCTACATGCAAAATAATCATGAGAACATTTTGATCAGTAAGTTAAACACCGAGCCTCAAAGAACCATTGACAAATAAACAAAGATAACTCAAAACAATGCAAATTGGTAAATGTGTGTACCTTAGCCAATTGGCATGTCAATTAAAGGCCAATGACAAACAATGAAGGAATGAAACACCATAGCCAAAGTGAAATGTCTTTTGCAACACCTCAAAACAACAAATATTCTACAGCAGAGCCAAAGAGCATGGGCAAACAACCAAACAACAAACCACCACATGACATTGCACTCTATAACTCAAATCTAAACCACATATATGTTATGATGGAACGAAACACCACAGATAAACAACCACACAACATACCACTGCACTTTACATTGCTCCAGAACTCAAATTCAAACAACAACGCTTGCACTCCAAAAACTCAATTACAAACCTCACAAAAAAAAACACAAACTGAAAACAACCACTCTCTAGCTCTAATATCCACAATACATCAAAACAATCAATGTGATGTATTCATTACAATCCAAAGAAATGAATGTAGAGCCATGAATACATTTGTAAGCACTAAATGCACCATAACCGCCCAATGAGCCACCACCTATTTAGCTATAGGTGTCAAAACAAATAGAATAATTTTTTGATTTATAAAAAATATTTTAAATACAAAATCTCAAAAACATTACAAAACCAAAGTTTACCCAAATTTGTTGCATTGATTTCCCGACAAGGATTCATCACCGAAGGCCATTACTATATGTTCCCTCAAGAAAATAAATTTGAATCATTAAAGCATTAACCCTTTAATTCTTTAACATGGCATGGCAAGAACGCACCGTGGGCTTTTAAAATTTATATAACATCTTTAAACAACATAAGCAATCTTTTTCGTGAACAACGTCATAAAATATTTATAAATAGCAAGATAAGAATCCTAATTAACCCTCTTAGAATAATTAAATTTATATTTATCTCCCAAGGTCTCTTTGTTCTATCAAAAGTTAATCATTATTGACACTTGAGCTTTTGACTTTGGGTTCCATTGATGTTGGAAACTTCATGAACACACTCAATGTTAAAAGCTTCATATGGTTTTCAAGCCATTTTAAATTCTCTAATGATTATTTGTCCTTCTTACATTTAATATATAAATATAGTAGATCAAATCTTATCATATCGCTTTTCAACCTTCTTGGTAGGGTCTCTCTCATCACAAGCCAAGAAATTGGGAATCTTGATGATAACTTATAAAAGTGTCCCCCTTTCGATTTAATCCCAACTAACCCTTGCTTTCAAATTTGTGTCTCATTTTTCATCTCAATTATAACCCCTTTTTCAATTTAGATAATCTTGGTACACATATTGAGACAAATTGGAACATCTCAACTTTTGATGGTGTCTTTGATAAATTGGAACATCTCAACTTTTGATGGTGCCTTCCAATGGGAGGCCACCATTTCATGTGGGGCTGGTGTTGTTTTATTTATGGGCTAAAGTATCATTTTTCATCTCAATTATAACCCCTTTTTCAATTTAGATAATCTTGGTACACATATTGAGACAAATTGGAACATCTCAACTTTTGATGGTGCCTCCGACAAATTGGAACATCTCAACTTTTGATGGTGCCTCCCAACGGGAGGCCGCCATTTCATGTGGGGCCGATGTTGTTTTATTTATGGGCTAAAGCATCATTTTTCATCTCAATTATAACCCCTTTTTCAATTTAGATAATCTTGGTACACATATTGAGACAAATTGGAACATCTCAACTTTTGATGGTGCCTCCGACAAATTGGAACATCTCAACTTTTGATGGTGCCTCCCAATGGGAGGCCGCCATTTCATGTGGGGCCGGTGCTGTTTTATTTATGGGCTAAAGCATCATTTTTCATCTCAATTATAACCCCTTTTTCAATTTAGATAATCTTGGTACACATATTGAGACAAATTGGAACATCTCAACTTTTGATGGTGCCTTCGACAAATTGGAACATCTCAACTTTTGATGGTGCCTCATTTCATGTGGGGCCGGTGTTGTTTTATTTATGGGCTAAAGCACAAGGTATTATTTATCGATGAATTGTGGTTTCGGAACAAATACAAAGGGGGAGTTATTAGGCTTGTGGATGGTCCTTTTTTTGCGAGTTGTCATTTTTTCTTTTTTGCAGGAGATTGTGGGTGACTCCAAAATTATTATTGATTGGGAAAAATATTCATGTTTTGGTTCTTTCTCCCTGGATGGCTGGAATTAAACGTTTCCTCAAGGACCTGCCAGAGATATCCCTTGTACATATTTACAGAGAATTCAATGTTGTTGCGGACTCTATGTCGCGTAAAGGGCTCTCGGCATTGGAAGGTTTTATTCACTTTGAAGAATGGGATGTAGAACTTCAAGTATCCGCCGAAAGCATAGCTCTCTATACTGTGGATTAGCTGGATCATTTTTTGTATTTTTGGTTTTTATATATAATCCTTCCTATAAACTCGTTATATTTTTGCGGCTATATTTTTTTGGTTTTTCCCATGCACTTTTTGGATCGGCTTGGGTGACATGGCTAGTCATGGCGGAATTTTTTTTTCGGTGGGGTGATTCTCTAGTTTATGCAGTCTTGTGATGGTCATGTATGGGGCCACTTATTTCTCGGTTTGTTGTTGGCGTTAGTTTAGTTTCTTGCTTTCCAGTTTTTGGGTTGTATTTGGAACATTTTGGTATACTTTTCTAATATAAAAGTATAGATATTTTATGTTAAAAAAAAATGGAACATCTCAATTAACCCTTTTTCCAATTTAGATATCTTGGTACACATATTGAGACAAATTGGAACACAAAAATTTGGTGTGTCCTATTTTAATGTCAGATATCCTATTTTGATGTGTATCATTTTCAATGTAAGATTTGAATTCGTAATTTATATCTCTTCTTCTTTCCTTTTTTATTTTATTTTCAACCAACTCTTATATCTCAATTTGGATCCTTTGAAATGTAAATTGATATACAATTTGAGCAACCACCTCTTTTAACTATAATCCATCATTGAGCCACTACCTCTTTAACTACAATCCATGAGGTCGATATCATTATTAAAACATATAAAATACTTAAAAAATATATTTTTAAATACAAAATCTCATAAACACTACAAAACCAAAATTTACCCCAATTTGTTGCATTGATTTCCATACCAAAGTTTACCCAAATTTGTTGCATTGATTTCCATATATATATATATATATATGAATGACCAGGATTAATCACGGAAGGCAATTACTATACATTCTCGGGAGAAAATAAATTTGAACCATTAAATATTATTTTCAGGCATTAACCCTTCAAATCTTTAACATGGTATTGCAAGAACGCACCATTCGCTTTTAAAATTTATATAACATCTTTAAACCATCTAAGCAATCTTTTTCGTGAATAACGTAATAAAATATTTATAAATAGTAAGATAAGGATCCTAATTAACCCTTTCGGAATAATTAAATTCATATTTATACCCGAAGTCTTTGTTCTATGAAAAGGTTAATCATTACCGGACACTTGTGCTTTTGACTTTGGGTTCATTGATTTTGGAAACTTCATGAACACACTCAATGTTAAAAGCTTTCTTATGGTTTTCATGGTCATTTTAAATTCTCTAATGATTATTTGCCATTCTTACATTTGATATTAATATAGTAGATCACATCTTACGATATCGCTTTTCAACCTTTTCAGAACTTGGTAGGGTCTTCGAATCTCGCTTTTCCACCTTTTTAGATCTTAGAAGGGTCTCTCATCACCACCTAAGAAGTTGGGAATCTTAATGATAACTTATAAAAAGTGTTCCCCTCGTTTCGATTTCATCCCAAGTAACCTTTGCTTTCCTATTTGTGTCTATATTTTCATCTCAATTAACCCTTTTTCCAAATTAGATCTATTGGGACACATTGAGATACAAATTGGAACGCACAAATTTGTTGTGTATCTTGTTACACATCCCATTTTTAGTGTTGTGTGTACCATTTTCAATATGAGATTTGAATTCTTATTTTATGTTTTTTTTTCGACTAACCTTTTCATGATCTCAATTTGGATCCCTTGAAATGCATATTGAGATGCAAACAAGTGTCATGAATCCCATTTTAATGTCATGAGGCCCATTTCAATCATCCCATTTCTAATGTGGGATTTGAAAACCTATCCTATTACTTGTCAACTTAGTGACTTACCATCGAGTGACATATTTTTTTTTTCATGCGGTTCATGGCATTGGATATCGATGCTCGCTACATCCACGAAAAACCTCCCCCAATTTCGCGAGAGAACATGGGGTGGCCGAGCATTTACAATATAGTGGGGGCTCAACAACAAGAGCATCTTATACACCCATTTAAGGGCTCAAAAATGTCACTTACAAGGATTGAACTTGGGTGGGGACAATAATAATCATTCCTCCCAACCACCCAAGCTACATCCAATGGACCAGTGACATAATAATTACCCCATTGCTCTAATTTGTAAGTGGTAGGGTGATTATTATTTTTATTATAATGTAAATTAAATAGTTGGAATGACACAAGAACTTTCCAAGGCCATAACTTTTCACTCTAATTGTAACTAAGGTGCATAATAGCTCATTGAAAAGATCTTGATTAATTATACAACATGGAAATATAAATGCACTTTCCCCATGATTTTGAATTAGGGCTCAAACACATAAGTGATGTACTTAAGTAACACACATACACAACACACCATAAGTAATGTGCATGTAAGTGAGACAATCACATAACATAAATGGTGCACTTAAGAGATGCATCATGGTAACCGATGCACTTAAGAGATGCACCAAAAGTGACACATTTAAGTGAAGCAATTAAGCAGTGCACTTAAGCAACACATAATCAATGCACCATAAGTGACACACACATGAACGATGCACTTAAGTGTTGACACACTTAAGTGATGTGCTTAAGTGACGCACATAAGTAACAACACACCATATTAAGTGACACACACATTGATGTGCCTTTACTAATAACACAAAAGAGATGCACCATAACTATTGACACATAAGCTATACAACATAGTAGATGTACATGAGCAACACACATAATTGAGGCATGACCATAAACAACACAACCATGTAATGAACTCAAGCAACATGCATAAGTGATGATGCACCATATTAACCAACACACATAATCAATGCACCATAACTAGTGACACATAAATGACACATCCTATGTGGCACACTTTAGTGATGCACTTAAGCACCAATAAATGTACATAAATAACACACCAAAAGGAATATAGATAAGCATCGCACTCACACACTATAAGAGTTTTTCTTAAGAAACACACCATATAAAACAATAAAATTAAGAGACACATATAAGTGATGCACCATAACCGATGCACTATAAATAATGTGTGTACATAGTGGTAGAAATCTTTAATAAGAGATGTATGGAACTATTGTCATATATTCCCGAAGCCTTGACCATGACAATAGTTTTATGAATTTACTTATGATAAAATGTAGTATAAAGGTAAAGACAAGAAGGTTAAGCCAATGTAATTCATGCCACCTTGATTCTCTAGAATAACAGGTGGTGACCCTTTCCCAGGTGGACTAACCCTCTAACAAATGGCGAACCACCTTCTTTAAAAAAAAGAAGGTTAAGCCGCTAGAAACTAGAATGCCAAGAATTGAGTGAGTCAAGTCGAAAAGCAAATAGTTAACTTCTTAAACCATAAATTCTACATATAAACTTAGCTTTAAACACACAATAAGTTAGTAGATATCTCTCAACAAAAAGATCAACATGAGATGTGAATTGGGATATAAATAAGGACACAAATTGATATTCGAGTACAACTAAGTACATTATGGACACCTTGGGATGCAAAAGAGAGAAAAAAATATAAATGTGACTCAAACTAGGATATATGACATAAATGGGTTTAACAAAAGGCCATGTATCCAAATATATTTTTCCGAGCATGCAAGACAAAAAAATAAGATGCTTGAAACTTATATTGTAGTTACAACGATCTCAGATATAATAGCTAATTTTTAATTTCATATGAGACTTATATATAAATATAAATACCAACTATTTGATATGGTCATCCCATTAGACAATGACAAAAATATATACGTACTTAGATCTATGATGCTTACATTAAGTAAATGCATAATAAAAAATAATAATTACATGTAAAATACCATGCTTCACATAAAAGTAAATGATTAAAATCGGCCCATTAGCTGTCCTAAGATAAAACATATAACATATGTCCAATGATGGTGATTGTGATGTTATAAGTCACCAAACGATTAAAATGGTGAGAGAGATGGTGCTACTATTATGTATATTGGGTGCTTGGTTAAAATGGTTGAGAAGTATGAACTTTCTCTGCATTTTGTTTTTCTAATCCATCGCCATACTACATTGAAGGTTCATTAGGTTCCATTTTGTTTTTCTAATCCATTACCATACTACATTAAAGGATCATTAGGTTCCATCCTTGAATTTATAAATGAAGAGTGTAGCTTCATATGCTTAGTGAGACTTCAAGTGTTGGAGTTGGTTGTGTGAACTAGGTTTTTGAAATGTTTAAAATTTTGATAGAAATATATTTTTTGTTATAATAAATGGTGTAAATGATTATGTTGAAATAACATATTAATCTTTAGGTATGATGGTCCTTTGTCATGTTAGGATGGAGTTGGAATAACATGCTATGGTTTTGGTTAATGATTAAGATTATAAAAGTTTTGGCATGGAAGCTATCTGGGTGAGTTGTTTTAGTTTCAAGAAAGTCAAATCAATCATTTGAATAAATTTACAAAATTGAAGATAAACATTTACTCAAAAGATTGAAATCACCAAAAACCTTATTGTTAATTGATGGTATAGGTGGCAATTAATTAATATCAAATAGGTATTATAGAAGGTTACAGAGATAATTGCATCCTTGTGATTGGTCAAACATACCACAAAATGCATATTCTAAGACTATGCAAAGTTTGGTAGGTATGGCCTCTCCATTTGAAGAGGGGATTTCTAACGCACAAAAGCACTCTAGTCCCACAACAATAGCTTAATGTCAGCACTATCAAATCCATGAAATCTTATGAAATTACCACCTTCACATCGACTGATTACGAGGCCTACTAAATATAGAGTGAGAAACCAAAGATGATTAAATATTGAAAGAAGGGGTGTTCATTAAATTAAGCACTATCAAATCCATGAAATCTTATGAAATTGCCTCCTTCACATCGACTTATTAGGAGGCCTACTAAATATAGAGTGAGAAACCAAAGATGATTAAATATTGAAAGAAGGGGTGTTCATTAAATTAAGGATTATATGTAAGCAATAACAACTCCAACCTAAGAACAATCATATTCTAGGATAATAATGATCCCACCTCCACTTACTCCCAATACCAAGGCTAAGACTGGCAATTTTGTAAAAAAACATTTGTTGTGCTTTGACCTTTCAAAGGAATATCCACAAAAACAATATGTGGCGTAACTTTACCATATATGGTCAAAAGAAAATTTATTAACTAAAAGAAAGAAATTTATTTCCAAGTGATGTGATTAAAAGTAAAGATGAACAAAAACCATACTCTACTTAACGATTTAATGTCTCAATTTAAGTTAAAACCCCATTAGATAACATTAATACAAATATAATCATGCAAAATATAAAATCATAGGTAACAAAAACCACACCAAACTCAAGCATTATTAATCCAACTAATGTATCCTCTAAGAAATAGAGCCATTTAATGTGTGTAATACAAAATCAAAGGTAACACAATTGCTTAAAAAAACTAGTTACACTTCCTAGTTATTAAAAATTGAGAGAGGGAACTAACACACATCATAATAGTAATATCTATAATCATATCCTCAATATGCGGGTTATTGCATTGAGAATAATCATGTGCTCTACAACTCAATATGGGGGAGATGTTGTCATGCAACGTAACATAATGTTACATTACCAAAAATAAAAATTAATTAAAAATGCATTCATGTCGGCTCACAAAATAAAATAAAAAATAAAACCAAATGAAAAGCAATTAACAAGAGGAATCAAATTTAAAAATTACACCTCAAGAAATTGGATTCCTCTTGGTGCTTAGTAGATCCAGGTTTAAGATGGATCTATGCTGGTGGAATTGTAAGTCCATGTCTCTCCCATTGAAATTTGTGACCATACATGTCATAAAGTGGTAGGTTCATTTTTTATAATTAATACTTTAAATAAATACATAAATGCCATAAGAGAGAAGACTAGAAGAATGCAATTTAAATTTTAAGTCCTTGTTTTCATTATTATTCTTAAAATGTTAAATATAACAATTCTTGTTATGATTATACACGATTATACAATCATATAATATCATGAAAAAATTCATAATAAATAAATAATAATCATCTTTTTTTTTTCCATGAAAAAAAAATCACAACTCAAAATTTATACTAAATTTTGAACCATATTATTCAATTTAGCAAAAAAAAACCATACACACATGCTTCTTCCATTTATTAAAATGCTACTCATCATATTTTTAGCTTCACTCTCTGTTTTTTAGAAAACAATGTAGAAAATTTTTATGTAACATTCAAATTTTCTTAGTGGAATGCATTTTATTCATTTAGATTTAAACCTCCATACTTATCAATCCAACATATTTAAATTATCTTTTTTATTTACATTTTGAAATCAAATTAATGCCGATTCATAACAACGTTAGTTGTTATTGTATCTTTTGTATAAAGGTAGTAGTTAATTATATAAAAAAGGTTAAATAGTTTAGGAATTTAAAATTTTTAGGTTTATCATCATAGTTAGGGTAATTTTGTCAAAATTACAATTTTGGATGATAAAATTGTTATTTTATTGACAAATAAATTCTATCAACCTAATTATTCAATGTTAACATATGATATCTACATTCTCATCATATCAAAATATTTTTTATTAAATTTCAAATTAAAAATACCAATTTCCCTTCCTATTATTTTATTTTAGATAACTGAAAAAATTATAAAATATTTAAACTACTTAATTTATCCATCATTATAATTTCATGCACAAGCTCTCCCACTACATTATGTTCTATATAATTTCATGCACAAGCTCTCCCCAATACATTATTACATAGATAGGTGTAATGCGGTCGATGATCGTCCCTCCAAACGGGATTTAGGCGAGCCGTTGGGTATCTGTTTTGTGGAGGAGTTTTGCTGCGGCACACTTTACAGAACTTCCTCCTTTTCCGTTGTTGAAGGTCTTTGAGTTTGTATCAAATTTTGTGGATGTTTTCTTGGTTCTTTTTTGAATCCCTTCGACTTTCTTATTTGTATTAGACATTGATCAGTTCGCTATGTTTTAGAATAGTATGGGTTCATGTATGGGCAGCTAGCCCTTGGCGTTCTGATGTAACTATTTGACACAACTTCTTTTAATATACGTTGTTTTTTTTTTTCTTTTTGTTTGAAAAAAAAGAAGCTGTTCATATCTTAGAATTTAGGGTGGACTAATGTTTTTGCTTTTCCTAGATTGCACGAGGATGACACAAATGTACTGTCTAGATTGTTTTTATGGCAATCCTTCCAAATTCAAGATAAATAATTATAAAAATAGAATATCAAAAGTAATGATGGATAATTAGTAGTTGATGCATGAATAACTCATAGTTGATGCATGGATAAAGGGCGGTCAGTGGCACGAGTGATTACAACTACACAAGCATAGAGAACAAGCAACAAATAACTTGTTTGTGGGACTTAATTTGCTAGTAACACTTAACTTGTGAACTATCAGTGTTCACCAGCGAAATGGTTGTGCTAGTACTCTATATAACACTGTCATAATATATTCTCATATTGAGTAATACCTTAGTGTTATAAAAATAACTTTTCAGAAATAAAGTTAAAACATAAGAATGCATTATTTTTAATAACATTGAAGCATATTTTAAAATTTATTTTAATGGTATCTAATGCACATCTGATCTGTTTTGCCTAGAACCGGTTTGTTAGTCCTTTCCTACAACATACACTATTGGCTTTGCTTCCTTTGTTCGTTAGTTAATACTAGTGAATAGAATATTCATAAGGATACTTAATTTTAATTTTAAATCAATATGTATAATATGTATTTATCTTGGCTTTGTTTCCTTTTGTTCGTTAATTAACAAGAAAACGCTGCGTTATAGCATATCTCTGCCAAAAGAATGTCAGAGCAAAAAAGGATAAGCCATGGGCCACGTGCGGTGCAATGAAGTGGCTACGGGAGAGCAGTTCGATGAACCAATAGTGGAGGAAAAATATACAAACAGTGGAGCACTAATGTAAAAGCCTCCAACAATTATTGCAAAATATGTCGAGGAATGATGAACGAATAGAGAAGGAAAATTATACAAGAAGTAGGGTAGTACTAATGTAAAAGCCTCCAACAATTATTGCAAAATATGTCGAGGAATGGAGCACGTGTGCTAACCAACAAGCATCAGAGCACACTATTGTACAAACCTTTGACGAATACACCGAGGTAGCATTATAATCGGGGTGTTGTTTCAGATCACATTCAACTGTTGCAAGCCAATTGGGTGTCAATTAGGTTAGCAGGAATTCACAAAATGAGAGATATTGCAAGGGTAGCAGATTCACTGAATGTAATTTTCGTGTTTAGTATCTTTTTATAGGAATTGCTATCTTTTGTTGTATCTTTGTTTGTTTTCTTTCTAATGTTGCTTTGAGTCTGACCTGGTCCCTGAGATCTTGTTGGCACCCCAACAACCCACCTTTAAAATTTCACAAAAAATTTTAGGGTCTCCCATTTAAATTTGTAAACACATTGTTTTGATTGCTGTTCACTTTCTTTGTGTGGTTTCATTGCTTGTTTTGATGGTATCCTTTTGCTCACATGCTTGTTTGTTTATCAATTCTTTCACTTAGCTTTCATGAGATGATGCTTTCACAATTCATTGGTGATTTAGGAAATTTGGGCTCGTGAATGTTCCTAAATGCTTGCATGTGCATCTTTGACATCATTTTAGTCGATTATATCCTTTGCTTTCAAATAATTGGATTAACATTATGTTACGTCAATATTTTGATCTTCAAATTCATCTATTAATATTTGAGTATTAATGTTAGTTGAAATCAGTTAATTAAACATTTAATTTTATGATTTCAATCTTCGTCTTAAAAAATTATAAGTTAATTTGGATGATTTCAAATATCATGAACATCAAATTTCCTTTAAAAAACTATAATTTTGTTCATAATTTTTGTATTACTTAATGAAGCTAAGATAATCCTTATCATATTCATTTAATAGTACTCCATTTTTTACTTTTGTAAAACCATATATAAAGATTTTGTTTTAAAGAAAAGAGCATTTTACCTTTTTTCATAGTTTAATTTTTTTTTAAACATTTTAAATCTTTTTATAATTTTGATTAGATCTCCTATTTTAAAAAGAATAAAAAAAAAATAACTTGATACTTTTATCTTTAATTAAATTTATGAAATTTACTATACTTATAAAACTTTTACAAAAGCAAAGGAGATTTTTCTCATTAAAATAATTTTTTGATGAGAATATGAATACTCCAATGATATTTACGTTTTATCTTTTTTGAAAAAGACACTAAAATGGTTTTATGTGGCAAATAATATAATGATTTTAAATTTTCAAAAGTTATTTTGTTTCATATTGCTAACTTGTAATTATATAATGTGATTCATTAAATATTTAATATTCATGACTTTGAACAATTTTTTACCTGGTTTCTTTATAGTTGTGTATGATCCATGTGTACCCTATTTTATGAATGATGTTTAATACGTCAAATTTTCATTGAACAAATAAAATATATTATGATGAAATCATAGTTTTTATTTACGTTTGGTATGACTCATAGCTTTTTTAAGATTAACAACATATTTTAATTGTCTTACTACTCAATGCTTAATTCTTTCCTCTAGCATTAGAGAATGGTTAAAATTGGATACGATATCCAATCGGCATCATATAAAGAAGTGGATGATCACATTAAAAGCGATTGGATTGTTATATTATCCTATAATTGCAACCAGATATTTGTTGAAGAAACTCTACTCAAATTTGGCTACGAAATACATGACAAGGAATCAATACTCCGGATTTTACGGTCACCAAAACACCTTAAATGAAGTCCGCAATATTGATTTATGGGATCACTAGAATTTGGCTACGAAATACATGACAAGGAATCAATACTCCGGATTTTACGGTCACCAAAACACCTTAAATGAAGTCCGCAATATTGATTTATGGGATCACTAGAATATGGTTTTATGAGAAAAGGGATAACACATCATAACATTTTTTGAAGTCTGCCAAATATGATGGACGGTTATTAAAATTGTTTCACTATTTTATAGTTACATTTCCACGTGTCTGCATCATTGAAGGGAGACTCGAGAGGATACTGGCCCTTTCCCTACAGAGAAAGCGACCTACCTCGAAGGGAGACTTGAGATGATACTAGGAGTAAGAAGGGAACGCGGCTTCTGAGTATCTCCTATGAATGGCCTGAGTAAGAGGGCACACATAGTGTACATAAAAAGATATTTGATTACATGAGTCTTTTATAGAGTTGGCTTAACTTCTTTGATGGACTTGTCTATTTTCCTTCTATGGTTTATGTTATTCCTGTAGTAAGGAACTCACCATCCAATGAGTAGTCTAGCAATGAGTCTGAGTCATATATTCGATATTGGTGGTGGTGTTAATGGAGGGTGTTTTGTAGTTCAAATTTATTTGGGTTCACTCAATTTGCTTGTGTGAAGCAATTTTTCTAGTTTCTTTCAATGTTCACAGCTCTGCTTCCTTTCCCATTTAGATGTTGCAAACCTTACTGCCAAGAGGAATTTGAGCAGGTTATGATAAAAAAATTTATGAATTTTGATTGATTGTGTTATGTTATTTTTATTATTAGAGAGAATTGAAAATGTGTTGGGTTTGAAAGGAAGTTACATTGTTTCTTCTTTTGATACTTGTTCTCATGCACCTGGGTTGTAACAATAGGGGTTTTACCTCCTACTACACATTTCACCTTCTACTACAATATTTTTGCCATCATTCTAGTGGTTGAGTAGGCACGGGACAATCCCAAGCTCATTTTACATGCAATTCCATATGCAGTCCTTGCATATGTGTTAAAAATTCATCTGCCCATGGCTTGGTGCCTCAAAAGTGGCATGCATCTTTCTATTGTTGTATTTGAAAATGAATATAGCCACATAAAAACCACATAGATACATAGTCATTCATTTATTTCTAATTGTTTAGGCATGTCATGCGTCTTTCATAACATGTCTTCGACGGATTCCAAGTGCATAGATTGGCCATGTTGATATTTGCTTTCCTAAATAAATGATTTAGGTCTATGAGTCTATATTTTCGGTAGAAAATCCACACCCTTTGCAACATGTAGGCATAAATTCAGAACAAGGTGGATGCCAACCTTTTGCAATTATTTTCCTTGGTTAAGGTATATAGAGGAACAAATTTTAGCAAATTTTGGTGAGGGGTTGTTTCTTTGTTGGTAGCAATGAGACCTCCATAATTGTTGAAAGGTCGCCTCTTTTGACAAATTAATCATTGGCTCTTCTTTTTAGTCGCTTTCAAATTGGTAAATACATCAATATTTGCAAGCTAGTATCTGTCCCCTTTGAATAAGGTAACTGTCACAACCCCAATTTACTCAATTAAAAAAATATATATATATGTACATGTTGACGACATTATTCCTTATGTTGCAGGTATGAAATACGAAGAGGATGCAGCGTGACTCTGCATCATCTATCTATAAGGTATAACTTGTATTTCTATAACTATACATACGTCAAATATTTATTACATTTTGCTTGCGGAATAAAATCCATCCTTAGCTTGGCGAATACATATCGTGTAATATTCATATCTGACTTCACTATTGTCGTGATCCATTAAGATTACTGCTGTTGTCTTATATAGCTTTTAATAAAACTCTTAATGTTATTCTAGTTTAATGGCCCATCCATAATCCCATTTAAACTATCGAACTTGTTCTTTTAATAATATTCAAGAGATTAAGTGGAGATTCTGACTTATGGTATCACTACCATAGGTCGACTTCCTCCACAAATTATACTATGTATAACTCCTTCTTACTATGCTCATCGAGCTTTATGCAATAAATGCCAATGTATTGTAAACTATACAAACCTTATGTATCATATGCCAACGTAATGAAATCTATACAAAACCAACATATGGTTAATAACCATAACTATGCATAAATCCTAATGCATGATCTCTATAGCTTATAACAAGGATTATGATTTTATGCATAAACTATACAACTTATGAACTATGTAATGAATGCGACTATATGGAACTCGGATTACCAAGGTCTAAACTATGGTCGTAAGAATTCATCACCCTGAAAATGTGATATGAATCTCGAGCTTACAGTTATAATGCATAAACCTGAAGTCATATCGCTGGGTTATTAAGATCTTGTATTAATGCGATGTTGTGTGAATCTCTGTGTATTAATGTTTGGATTTCCATTGTTTACCACAGGGCCGACGTGGATGTCATTGTAGGTTGGGTTGGTGAAATCCCATGTGATAGATTTTAATGTAGGATGGTCGGTACAGCCTAGCCTCTAGCTTGGCAACTCGTGGATCATTGATCCATACCATTTCAAGATCCTAACCAAGTCTTGCAAGGTTTTGTCAAGCGTTTGGAGGGTTCCTCCTTCATTGTTTTTCCGCGACATGCATTATGTTGCTGCGATGAGATTTGGATCTGTGTAGAGCTCCTCCAAGCTTGTATACAGATTGTATGATGGTTACCCAGTGTTAGTTACTGCTTAAGTTGATTATTAGCAGGGACAGCTTCTACAACCTCCCTTGAGGGGTTTTCCAATGCTTGAATGGCTAACAAGATAGTCTCGGCTCTGTGTCGTATTTATTAAATGGGTGAAGCTTGTAGCTTGGCCCTCGAAGATGCGTTGTATGTAATTCTGGATGCCATGGTAAGGCATACCTTAGCTCTTCTTGTTACATTTGGTAAATAGATTTTTGTTTATGATATAAGTATGCAAAAGGTTTTTAATACGTTTTAACTGCTGTGCAGGGTTCACGATACTAGAAACAAAAAGAGCTATGCTAGGGAGCAATGCTTAGGGTCTCGGCATTTCCAGTCGTACACTGGATTCGAAGGGTAAGTTTGAAAGCTTCACTTGTTTGAACAATCCGTAGGGTTATCCTCAGTTTATCATTACTATATTTGAAATACATTTCATCATAGATGATATTGATATTTAACTTGTGCATACAGGTGTTTGCAGGTTAGCCACAGGGTACGTCGATGCTTAGGAGTAGGTTAACTATCGTAACCCTGGTAAGAAATCCTTACGAATTCCTTTAAAGATTTTAGTTATAAGTATTGGTTTCACAACCCTAACTAACTCATTTGAAAACGTGTTACAGGTGGTTGCGTGAACTCATGGTAATGTTTTATGGGAATAAATGCAATATCAGATTCAAGCTAGTTTCAGGCATTTAAGCCGGTAGCATCTCTTTGGAAGCTGTAATGGGTACATTACCTTTATTTTCGTATTCTGCGTTTAACCTAAGCTGAGACAGCCCTGCGGCTTCTTTATAAACTTTATTAAAGGATTTACTTGTTTTGTATTAAGCCTGTTGGCACATCTACTCTGTTTATGGTATGGAAATAAAATCCCTGCCGGCTCTTTTCATAACTTAGGTTACTACGTTTGTTTTTCCATGAATGCATTAGTTTAAGTTCCTAAATGAACAGAGATGTTATCGCTGGTTTGATCATGGCTCTATTTAAATGCTTGTAATTAAATCTTAAAGGCTTTATAGATCTGTATTATTGTTTAGATTTTAATTATTTAACTGAGCCAAGTTGTACTTATGAGTCTCTCGGCTCTGTATGAGGTTATAAGTTTGATATGAAAACCCAAAGAGCATTACGACTCTAGTATACAGTTTTGTATGGTTTTTAACCTAGCTTCAGCAGTAAATTCGAGCCTCTCAACTCTTGCATTTGTGTAATTAGAATGAATACGTTTCAAGCCTTACGACTATTTATATGCTATGCGTTTGCAATGAAAACCTTAAGAGCCTTATGGCTCTGTTTAAACATTAGGTTATCTACATAGATGCAATCACATTTATATTATTATTGGTTAAATGTTCCATGATATTTTTTTGTAGCCTCATGACTTTGTTATAAAATTTGAATGGTAGTTATTTAACTATCAAATGATTCATACGAGCCTCACGGCTCTGTATGATATCAATGGTTGGATGTATGCCCTTGTATTTGTGTTTAGTAAAGGGATTAACCTTGAATATTTTCTTATACGATTATTGTGGCCTCTCGGCTTTGTAATGGAATATGGAGCCTCACGGCTCTGCCATATAATGTTTTGTTTATGTTTAGTATTAATATAATACTAACTCTGTTATTTGTGATTTTAGTATCATTCTATATTTATGGTATTAGTTTATAACACAACTATGTTATTGCTTGTTTATTATATAGACAATGGATGGTTTGTGATAATACAAATACTAACTCTATATAAAGAGGATAGTAATACTTATTCTGGTACAAACCCTATGCTTACAGATATAAGAATTTTGATGATAAAACATAAATGAAATAATGCAGTGACATAAACATAGAAAACATAAGTAAATCTAATTCTTAGCAGTAAAATCATTTGCAGACATTTAAATAGTATAAACTATAGTTCATTAATCTCTAATAATTCTACACAGTAATTATTAAACAAATAGTAAGAAAATGTACATAATACTGCTAAAACAATAATAGAACCTGACTGAAAGAATATACCGAATCCAATCTGAAGTTCGCCATTCCTCCCAACCAATCTTCCAAAACAACCAAGTTTACTTGTTCTGAAACCTCCGAGCTTGTTTGTTGGACCACAAGGAAAAAGATTCCTGAAACGACCCAGAACTATCGCTCAGTTCCACTTCTAAACTCAACACAAATATTTTCCCTCTTCCATCCAAGCCTCATGCTTGTCTGATGGGAATTCTTATTAAAGCTTTTCCTAGGACTTAGGTCTATCATGAGCCTCCTTCTCTAGAATCTCCATCTGGAGTTCTGACCTTAAAAATAGGGATGATGCCTCTTGCACCTGTTGAGGTATTAATTAGCAGTTTTCACTACTATGGGAAATCTTTCCAACACATGTCATTTCTCCTTGTGGGCCAATAAACACTCTTTCAATAGCTACTTCAGATTGGATTCTCTTGTGTTATTTTATTTAATAATAAAGATAATACAATATCCTCAAACAAGTGTCTTTGACCACACTTGGTCAAATAATTGTTAAACAACAATTAAAAACATTATTACAAAGTATTTAAACTTTAGCTAAGGTTCTAAGGGTATTACATACACCCTCCCTTAGAGATAACACCGTCCTCGGTGTTATTCAATCTTCCATTGTTTCATCTTGAAACAGAATTGGATATGCCTCCTGCATTTTACTTTCCAATTCCCAAGTAGCCTCTTCTGTGCTAAGGTGCATCCCTTGCACTTTTACATGCCCAATAATGCGGTTCCGAAGGATAATCTCTCTCCTGTCGAGGATGTATTTTGGTACCACTTGGAATTCTCCTTCCAATTCCACCTAAATAACATTCCAATCCATAACATGAGTAGCATCATGTATGTACTTCTTTAACAAAGAAATGTGAAAAACATTATGTACTTTTACCGTAGGAGATAATGCCAATTGATAAGCTATCGATCCAATCCGGTCTAGTATTTCAAAAGGACCACAATACGTGGGTGCTAGTTTAGCACACTTTCCCAACCTTAAGGAACTCTTTCTCAACTTTACCTTTACATAAACATGGTATCCTACCTGGAACTCTCTTTGAGTTCTTTTTAAATCAACGTAGCTCTTTTGTCTATCTTGAGCTGCCTTCTTATTTTGATGTACCTGTTTCATGGTTAGTTCCATATCTTTTCACAATTCAGGACCTAATATCAATCTATCAACTGGACTACTCCAAGAAACTGGAGTATTACACTTTCGTCCATAAAGTATTTCGAATGGACTCATCTTAGCAAAAGCTTGAAAATGGTTATTATAAGCAAACTCAACCAAAGTTTCTATGCAAACCTGTTATGAAATCCATACTAATGACTTCTCATTTCCATTCTGGAATAGGTAAAGATTGCAATAAACTTGCTAGATGTTGATGTTCAGTTTTAACTTGCTGACACTCCATGCATCTAGCTATATATTCAACAACTTCATTTTTCATATTAGGCCAATAAAATTCTTTCTTTAACATAGTAATCATTTTTTGGTATCCAGGGTGTCCTGAATAAGGTGTTATATGCCTTTCATTCATAATTAACAGCTTTACTTATGCAGAATTAGGTACATACAACCTGTCTTTATACATTGATAATGCATTTATGCTAAATTTAAAATATGTTTTTACTTGACGTTTATCATTTTCTGTTGTTTTAACTTTTATTTTCTGATATTCTTCATCATTTCTTGTTGATGTTTTTATTTTAACCTCTAAATCAGTTTTGTAACTGCTACTTGCAGCAAACAACATGTTAGCGTGACGACTCAAAGCGTCTGCTACCTTATTTTCTTTCCCTTTAATGTGTTTTATTTCGAAATCATATTCACATAGAAAAGACAGTCATCTTGCTTGTCTTGCATTTAAATTTTACTGGTAAAAAAGATACTTTAGACTAACATTATCTTTTTTTAGTAGAAAAGGCCTACCAATCAAATAATGTCGCCACATTTTTAATGCGTGAATTCTAGCATGTTGACACAACTCTTCTTGACAGGGGTTCACTCTGTTGTCAACAAACACCAACAACCCTTACACACTAGCCTAGAAGGGAGTTACCCTTCCAGCAATGCCTGCGAAGCAGGAAAGGTCTCACCCGAAGCGAATAAGGGTGCTGCAGGAACCAAGCTTCCGCAGTTGCGAAGGAGATATTTGCACGTTAACTAGAGATCACAATATTTGCCGTAGTCTATTTAAGCAATCATTCGCATATTTATTTCAAGTCATATTCAACAGTACATTTGCGTTAACCAACAACATATATAAACAAAAATCAACAGAAAGCATTTAAATAACCCATCATCGCATAACAAAGAATTCATAGCCGAACATCTTCATTCATTAACATCTGTGGAACAAACCTTGCAACGAATAGTCAACAGAATCCAAACGATCGCATTAATCTCCAAAACTTAGATTCCCTTAGGCTCACAATCTTGCTTTATTTATATGTTTTTCTCTTATTACAATTTGGTCCACATGACCGACTCAACTAATCTAACAACTCTTATCTTTCCATAAAACGTGGCAAAAGGTCCTTCTTCTGTGGAATGACCCTTTCGCACCTGTCGGCTTCTACACTTCCTACAGATCTATCATATGCCAATAGGCCCCCAACAAAAACTTGTGGCTCGTCCCGAGCCACTTCAGTGGGACACTGTCGATGTGCATCCATACTGTATTGTGCTTGGTCGTCTCGAAACTATTCTTGTTGTCTGGAACTCGTTGTTGTGTACTTCGCATCCACATTTGTTGGTCGCTGGTTCGCTGTCATGTATTTTCTGGACTCATCCTCCAGTCTCTTGCAACCTTCATCATCTAGCTCTCCGGAGTCTGCTGGATCACTCCCCATTTGTCCCTTCCAGAGAAAGGGGTTGTCAACGATGCCAAGGCGGGAAACAGGCCGACTACTCCGGCACATCTGTTTTGTGCCTTGGATTGCTTCCTCCCAGGGTCAGGGGCCTGCTGCCCTTGCTCTTCTGGTGTTCGTTGCGGCCATGAAGCTGTGAACTACTACCACGTATTTAGACATCTCGGATGAAACCTCAGTTTTGTGATACTCGAGTGTCCTGGCTTCCTGTTTCTCCATGCGCTGATGCATAGTCGTCGTTCGAGCCCGTAGCGCCCACGATGCACTACCACACGAAATGCAATGGAGCATTTCCACAAATGATGACCGTGGCTCGGATTGACAAACCGTCAAATCCGTTGGATTCAGGACGTCGGTACAGTGCTAGGGTTTCCCCTATGTTTCGGTCCCGTGACCCAGATGTCATCTTGTAGGTCCATATTGGAAACTAGGGTTTTGCTCAGTAAGGGAGTGTGCAATTTTTGCACACGGGGGTCAACTTTGCAAAATCGTCCACCGGGAACTTATGGCTATCGTTCCTAGCTGGAACCTTCCTAGACACACTTGCAGGACTCCCCGGAACCCGTTTTTGTTGCACAGTTGGAGTTCTATGCCCCCGGTAGATATCCAGCAGGTGTCCCTGAAGGCCTTTTGGATGCGAGACGGAACGAACCGTAGAATGACGACCGTGGCTCGGATCGACAAACTGTCGAATCCGTTGGATTCAGGACATCGAGATAGTGCTAGGGGTGCCCATCTCCTCCAGTTTCGTGGCCCAGGTGTCACATTGTAGGTCCATCTTGGAAACTAGGGTTTTGCTCAATAAGGGAGTGTGCAATTTTTGCACACGGGGGTCAACTTTGAAAATCGTCCACCGAGCACTTATGGCTATCATTCCCAGCCGGAACCTTCCTAGACACACTTGCAGGACTCCCCAAAACCCAGTTTTGTTGCACGGTTGCAGTTCTATGCCCCCGGTAGGTATCCAACAGGTGTCCCTAAAGGCCCTTTGGATGCAAGATGGAATGAGCTGTAGAATGACGATCATGGCTCGGATCGACAAACCATCGAATACGTTGGATTCAAGACGTCAGGATAGTGCTAGGGGTGCCCCTTTCCTCCAGTCCCGTGCCCCAGGTGTCACTTGGTAGGTCCATTTTGGAAATTAGGGTTTTGCTCAGTCAGGGAGTGTGCAATTTTTGCACACGGGAGTCAACTTTTCAAAATCATCCACCAGGCACTTATGGCTAGCGTTCCCAGCTAGAACCTTCCTAGACACACTTGCAGGACTCCCCGGAACCTGTTTTTGTTGCACGGTTGGAGTTCTATGCCCCCGGTAGGTATCCAGCAGGTGTCCCTGAAGGCCTTTTGGATGCTAGACGGAACGAGCTGTAGAATGACGACCGTGGCTCGGATTGACAAACCGTCAAATCCGTTGGATTCAGGACGTCGGTACAGTGCTAGGGTTGCCCCTATGTTTCGGTCCCGTGACCCAGATGTCATCTTGTAGGTCCATATTGGAAACTAGGGTTTTGCTCAGTAAGGGAGTGTGCAATTTTTGCACACGGGGGTCAACTTTGCAAAATCGTCCACCGGGCACTTATGGCTATCGTTCCTAGCTGGAACCTTCCTAGACACACTTGCAGGACTCCCCGGAACCCGTTTTTGTTGCACAGTTGGAGTTCTATGCCCCCGATAGATATCCAGCAGGTGTCCCTGAAGGCCTTTTGGATGCGAGACGGAACGAACCGTAGAATGACGACCGTGGCTCAGATCGACAAACTGTCGAATCCGTTGGATTCAGGACATCGAGATAGTGCTAGGGGTGCCCATCTCCTCCAGTTTCGTGGCCCAGGTGTCACATTGTAGGTCCATCTTGGAAACTAGGGTTTTGCTCAATAAGGGAGTGTGCAATTTTTGCACACAGGGGTCAGATTTGCAAAATCGTCGACCGAGCACTTATGGTGATGATGATGGTGATGGTGATGAAGATGATTATGATGATGATGAAGAAGATGATGATGATGGAGATGTTGATGAGGAGCCTAGAGATGACAGTGATGATGAAGATGGTGATGATGATGATGAAGACGTTGATGATGATGGTGATGGTGATGAAGATGATGATGATGAAGAAGATGATGGTGATGGGGATGTTGATGAGGAACCTAGAGATGACAATGATGATGAAGATGGTGATGATGATGAAGATGGCGATGATGATGGGGACATTGATGATGATGGTGATGGTGATGAAGATGATGATGACGAAGAAGATGATGATAATGGAGATGTTGATGAGGAACCTAGGGATGACAATGATGATGAAGATGTTGATGATGATGACAATGGTGATGATGATGAAGACGTTGATGATGATGGGGATGGTGATGAAGATGATGATGATGGTGACAAAGAAGATGATGATGATGGAGATGATGATGATGATGATGAAGATGATTATGATGGAGATGTTGATGAGGAACCTAGAGATGACAATGATGATGAAGATGTTCATGATGATGATGATGGTGATTATGATGAAGACGTTGATGATGATGGTGATGGTGATGGTGATGAAGATGATGGTGACAAAGATGATGATAACGAAGAAGATGTTGATGAGGAACCTAGAGATGAAAATGATGATGAAGATATTGATGATGATGATGATGATGATGGTGATGATGATGAAGGCATTGATGATGATGGTGATGGTGATGAATATGATGATGATGAAGAAGAAGATGATGATGGAGATGATGATGATGATGATGATGATGATGATGATGGAGATGTTGATGAGGAACCTAGAGATGACAATGATGATGAGATGGTGATGATGATGAAGATCGTGATGATGATGGGGACATTGTTGATGATGGTGATGGTGATGGTGATGGTGATGGTGATGGTGATGGTGATGGTGATGGTGATGGTGATGAAGATGAAGATGATGGTGATGAAGATGATAGTGATGAAGATGATGATGATGGAGATTTTGATGAGGAACCTAGAGATGAGAATGATGATGAAGATATTGATGATGATGATGATGGTGATGATGATGAAGGTGTTGATGATGATGGTGATGGTGATGGTGATGGTGATGGTGATGGTGATGGTGATGGTGATGGTGATGGTGATGGTGATGACGATGATGATGATGATGACAAAGAAGATGATGATGATGATGATGATGATGATGATGATGATGATGATGATGGAGATGATGATGATGATGAAGAAGAAGATGATGATGATGGAGATGTTGATGAGGAACCTAGAGATGACAATGATGATGAAGATGGTGATGATGATGAAGATGGTGATGATGATGGGGACATTGATGATGATGGTGATGGTGATGGTGATGAAGATGATGATGACGAAGAAGATGATGATGATGGAGATGTTGATGAGGAACCTAGGGATGACAATGATGATGAAGATGTTGATGATGATGACGATGGTGATGATGATGAAGACGATGATGATGATGACGATGGTGATGAAGATGAAGACGTTGATGATGATGGTGATGGTGATGAAGATGATGATGGTGGTGACGAGGAAGATGATGATGATGGAGATGTTGATGATGATGACGAAGAAGATGATGATGATGGATATGTTGATGAGGAACCTAGAGATGACAATGATGATGAAGATGGTGATGATGATGAAGATAGTGATGATGATGAAGACGTTGATGATGATGGTGATGGTGATGGTGATGGTGATGAAGATGATGGTGACAAAGATGATGATGACGAAGAAGATGTTGATGAGGAACCTAGAGATGACAATGATGATGAAGATATTGATGATGATGATGGTGATGGTGATTATGATGAAGGCATTGATGATGATGGTGATGGTGATGAAGATGATAATGATGATGACGAAGAAGATGATGATGATTGAGATGGAGATGATGATGATGAAGAAGATGATGATGATGGAGATGTTGATGAGGAACCTAGAGATGACAATGATGATGAAGATGTTCATGATGATGATGATGGTGATTATGATGAAGATGTTGATGGTGATGGTGATGGTGATGAAGATGATGATGATGAAGAAGATGATGATGATGGGGATGTTGATGAGGAACCTAGAGATGACAATGATGATGAAGATCTTGATTATGATGAAGATGTTGATGATGATGGTGATGGTGATGAAGATGATGATGATGATGATGACGAAGAAGATGATGATGATGGTGATGGTGATGAAGATGATGATGATGAAGAAGAAGAAGAAGATGACAATGATGATGGAGATGTTGATGATGATGATGATGGTGATTATGATGAAGACGTTGATGATGATGGTGATTGTGATGAAGATGAAGATGATGATGATGAAGAAGATGATGATGATCGGGATGTTGATGAGAAACCTAGAGATGAGAATGATGATGAAGATGTTGATGATGATGAAGACGTTGATGAAGATGATGATGATGATGATGGAGATGTTGATGATGAACCTAGAGATGACAATGATGATGATGGGTTTTGCTCAATAAATTTATCAAGCTTTTGAGTTTCATGATAGTGGCACCATTGTGGAGAGGGTGAAGAGGTAGGATTAATTGTAGGGAGGTTAGGACATATTGGAGGAAGTATCTAAAGGGTACAGAGGGTTTAGTACTAGGTTTTGGGTGAGGGTCAGGGTTAGAGTTATAGAAGGAAATTAAATTAGGTCATTTCTCTAATGTACATTTTATATTAATGGCATGGCTTGGTCTAAGGTGGTGCTCTCAAATAGCTATTTGATTATGAAATATTTAACAAGACATGAATTGAATTTAAGATAAGTGTGTTCTTAAATATAGTGAGCATTGAGCATGGGGAACCAAGTCTAGCCATATGTGTATTGTTAAATATAACTTTGTTGGGTGAATCCAATAACCAACATAATGAACATAATATAAGAGTTTTTTGGGTTGGGGATATACCTCAAGGTACCCAAAGCATGAAAAACGTTTGGGTGGGCACAAAACCAAGAGAAAAAAAATGTTGAAGAGGACATGTGGGGTGGGAGGTCGGCCTCCAAAAACTCAAGCATTGACATGAGTGAGGTAGGTCTAAAGAAACTTCTCTCGTACCAAATGATAGAAGTGGTAGGGAGGTCTCTAGGTCTCTAAAGCAGCTTCTCTCATACCAAATGAGGTAGGTCTAAGGCAACTTCTTTTGTGGAGTGTTGTTGCATTTTGAAGTTCCCTTGGTCATTGTGTTCTAGTTGCATTGTTGGTTTTGGCTATTTGTTCCCAATGTTAGGAGTTTTTCTTTTGTTTTCTTTAACTTGTGTGTAGACCTCTAGGCATTCATCTAAAATTTTCCCAATCTATCACTCCAAGTTCATTCTACCTTCATTAATGAGTTTTGACCTCAAATTTCAATCTTCTTCTATGGTCATGTATTATTTATCTTGAGGAATTTATTTATATCCAATGTATTTGGCTCTAAGAACCTGTCACGAGTGATTATAAAAAATCATGCCCTAGCATGTGCAATAGTTAGTTGATTCCTTCTTGCATAATTTCTCATGTAATTTTCCAATTTACTTTCCCACCACTAAATAGTCTCCTTCTCACACAACATATATGCATGTATGCATCCATTATACAATATGTGTCGTAATTAGTATTATCGATATGTGTCATTATGTGTCATTATGTGTCCTGCAACAATGCCAATAGAGGATTTTCAACACAAGGGATGGGTCTCTAGACCTCGAGCATGGTGATTAAAAAATATAAAGGTTATTAGGACCTAAATGAATATCTGCATGCTCATGAGCCATGAACAAGTCCTTGAATCACTACACAAGCTCTCTAGACGGGACACATGGCCTTTGTTTTGGATATGGATTCCATTTGGAGGTTTTGTCCACTAAGGATGGGTCTTTAGGTATTGACAATGATAAGGTGAGGACATATGAGGCCTAAAATCGAATATAAATGTTTTAAGGATATTATCCATCAAGATTCCCTCAACCCCCAGGCATGCCCTTTAAAAGAATTTTTTATCTTTGAGTGTGATATGGGTGCCAACATGAGGTTTTGACTACTAAGGATGGGTCTTGGCGTCTTGACCATGGTTGAGGTGATGACAATGAGGTTCATATGACTCCAATGAATCTTCCATGGATCATGGGGTAAAATGATGTCTTCAACCATTGAGTTAACTATGTTCAATATGTGTCTTAACATCAAAAAATCCAAGATACGTAAATTACAAAGAGTGATTATCAATATTACAAAAACATTGAAGACATTATCAACACTAAGCGTCTATGCCAACTTGTGCAAGTAGTAGTTCAACACATTAACCATGCTTTCATTAAAGGCACATACTAACACACAAAGAACGATCCATATGTAACTACATTAACAATTCTTTTTTATTGCTCAATCCAATTGCACCTATGCACACCCCTCATGTTTGAACTAATTCAAGTGATATGGTTAACCCTTCCATCCAAGCACACATATGAAATTCTCATATGTCTAGGTTAATTTGATATAATTTGTGATGCAATGCTTGTTAGAATTGACTATTATAGCCATTACAAGGTTAAGTATGGAAGAAGTCATCGTCTCCTATTTATTTTTTTGTAGCCCTAAAGTCACAACACTTTGTAATGTAAATATCACTCCTTGGTTTGCTTGGTTAGGTATGTTGTTGCTGAAAGGAAAAGATGCAAGACCCATTCAAATAGAAGGGACTCATATTGAGGTCACTTCAACTTGGTGTCTATAAATAACATCTATATGTATGTGAAAACTTTTCCATAACATTGTTATTGAAGACAAAATCATGTATGCAAAAATGTAATCAAAGACAAATTCATATAGACAAGTGAATATCCATCTATTAATATGCAAAAATGATCCAATCATGTACACTTTTTGGAAAAATGGAACATCGTTCCCAACGTCTATATAATGGAAACTCGTGCCCTCTACAAAATATGGCAACTCGTGCCCTATACAAAATATGGCCCATGGTTCCCTATACAAAAATATGGCAACTCGTGCCCAAAATGCCACATCGTGGCTAGTGTCCATAGGAGGGTCTCTCAATCCTCCTGCCCACCCTCAGAGCTCCCAGGTGCATCTCCAAAATCGATCTTCCTCTTCTTCGTGCTAGAGGAAGCTGGGTCCTTCGAGCGTCTTGGACCACGTCCCCCTGAGCCCTGAAACGAGAACAATAATATGTCAACTTTTCCTGGCAATTATACAAGTATAAAAAATAATTTAAAAATAAAAATAGTTTTCAAAACTTAGATAACTCACCGCATGCGAGACTGTAAGTCGTGAGGGGGTCTACCTCCTCTGTGCTCCTAGTCTCTCAACAATGCCACCCTGCAACATTTAGAACAATCAGATAAATGATGAAATTAGATGGATATAGTAATTTTCATTAAAATTCAACGAGATTTTCATAAACTAGTCAATCTCACCGTGAACACAACCGACTGGTATTCAGGGCTGGAGGATGGAGCAGTCGGATGGACAACCTACTCCGATGCTAGGGTGGACGCTATAGGGGAGGATGTAGCCACATCGACGATGGCTACACCACTAGGGGGCACAGTGGAAGAAGGGGGGGTGGCAGAAGGAGGCATGGACTGGGGTGGGTAAAGTGGAGGTGCATGTCTAGGGCTATAAACCCCAACTAGTTGTAGTATGGATCGGGGCACCCTGGAAGGGGAAGCGAGTGTGGTGGGGGAATGTGGGGTGGGGGGTGAGGTTTGTGTTGCGGTGGAGGGATGGGTGACTGTGGATGGGTGGTGTGTCGTGGTCGGATGGGGGAGGGTGGGAACATGGGAAACTAATACGGAGGTGGAGCTGGATATGAAACGTAAGGGGGAGCTGGATGGAACTGTGGTGCTAGATAGGAAGGGGGGGTTGGATGGAAGGGGGTGAGGAGGGATGCATGGAATGGGGCATGTATTCCAGGGGATACAAATGGAATATAAGGTGGCCGAAAGTTCAGGGAGGGAGGAATAACGGCACTGCCAGGCCGAGGTGCTCGCACCTGCATACACATTTATAACCTCATAGTTTACTATAGAAAAATATAAATATACACGGACAAGTCATCATATTTGAAATTAAATTTATGCTTTAATACACACGATACATGCGCACGTGGAGATCTGATGATCCCCGGTGGCGATGGCTGGTCGCTGGAGCCTATGGACACCTGTGCGAACACTACAATTTTTAGACTGAATTTATAAAAACAATATTAAACACAATGCCAATGAGAATGACAATGATGGTACTTAAAAACCATGACTGCAATATATTTATTTTCAAGTTAGATGATAGTGGTTTGATGGGTTTTGGATATTATATAACGTTTTTATTGTATTGGTGCAGTCCATTTGTTCAAGACTTGGTAAAGAACATGGTTGTGGGGATCGTGTCCTTTGACCCACAATGGATTGGGCCCATGATAATTTGGCAAAGAAGGTTGACTATTTATGCTTGAGGTGTTTGATGGCCAAAGTTTTCATTGATGACAACACTTTAAGGACAAAGGGGGAAGTGATGACATGGCAAAGACTTGACTGGACAAATGGTAAACATGACAAGCTTTGATGACTTGACAAGTGGCAATAAAGGATGACAAGTGTAGAAGACTTGACAAAGTGGAGATATGACAAAGGATTGATGAAAAGGACTTGATAATGGCATTGATGACAATACATTAATGACAAAGACATGGAAGAGTTAAGAACATGGAGCATACACATTATGGCAAGCACAATGGAGATGGTGGCATGGCTTGAGGGATGGAAAAGGTGACAAGTATGACAAACATGGCAAGCATGAAAAGTGTTTATGACAAGCATGGAAGAAGGACGTGGCAAGCTAAGGACAAGACAAAGACAAGTGACAAGCAAGCAAGATTGATGACTTGTCAAGCATGGTGTTTGATGACATGGAACATGACAAGGAGGACATGCTTGGTGACAAGAAGGATTGATAACTTGGTGACATGGAGGACAATGAATTGGCCAACATAAGATTAGAGTACAAAGACAAGATGATGAGGTGGACAAAGAAGATGTGCGGGCATTTGGAAGGCCCCTTGCGGGAATTTCAAAGCACCATTGTGGGCATAATCAAAAGGACCCTGCGGGCATTCTTTGAAGCACCCACTGCGGGAATTTGTGGTGTATTGCGGGCATTCTTTGAAGCACCCACTGCGGGAATTTGTGGTGTATTGCGGGCATATTGATAAGGGCCTGCAGGAATTTACATGAGACCATTGCATGCATAATCTAAGACCAATACATGTATGTGTTGATGGCCCTTGCAAGCATCAAAGTGGAGCCCTCTGCGGGCATTTTTAAGAGTGCATTGCGGGCATCTTAAGGGCATATGTGTTTATCACATTTAATATTCTGAAAGGATAGAAGGTGACATGGCATGAAATTAAAATTAAATAAGGTGACATGGCATGGGCATAATTAATTAAATCATATTTGATTTATTTAATCATCTTAATGATAAAACTATAAATAGAAGACAAGAGTATAAATAGAAGACAAGTTTCATTTTTAAGGAAGCAATGTGTGAAGATTTTGGGAGATTGAGGAGAGCTTGATGAATATGATTGTCTATTATTGTCATTGATGACAACATTAATGGAAAACTTTAAGCTTGAAGAACACATGGCAGCAAAGGTTGATTTGGTGGACAAAGTGATGGGCATTGGAGCCATTGGCACACCTATTGAGCCAAGAGTCAAATGACCCATACTGTGGTCATTTGAAGATGATTTGGAAAAGGAGAGTACATGGCAAAGATAACTTGGATGACATGGTGACAAATGGAAAAGCATCAATAACACCCATGGCATTGGTAAAGCATAAGAAGAGCAAGCAAGCATTGGATGGTAGTCTGAGGATGAAGGACACTGCAGGCATCACCAAAACCCCAACTGCGGGCTCATCATTGGTCAAGTAAGAATGATAGATTTTGGAAATTTCTCTCCCTTTTATATAATCATTAGAGGTCTAGGATGCCTAAAGTGAACATGAACAGATGTTTCTAGTTTTCTTAGGTTTTCATGTTTTATAAGGTTTCATTTTTGTTTGGTTGGATTATATGAATTTATAGCTCTCAAATAATTTAGACAATATGATAAACACAACTGTAAAATACGATGATAATATGGTAATTACTCAGTGCTAATTAATTTGTAATTACTGAACACAAATTACTCCTAACGGGATCTAATTATTCAAAGTAAAGAAGTTACATGTGTGTATGGTGCCGCAATCTCCTCTGTTGTTGCCATGGCTCGGTTGAGGTCAAAGGAACCGATGTCCTCCCACCTGGAGGATGGAGACTCGACCCTGAATAACTATACATTAAAACAAATAAAGTCAACAATGTGTAATTCAAAGTTAAATATATTAAACAATACGATATCAAATAAAATACAACAAATACTTGAACATTAAATAAAACAATAGCTAACCTGATCCATGTAGCCCCCTGTGGCATGTTGCTGCGTAGGACCATGGCAAGAATGACCACAGTGAGAACAACGATGTGCCGTTGTTCCAGTAGAACTAGAAGGCCCCGCCTGGGTTCCACCTGTACCCGGCATGTCCCGGCCACCACCCATAGACGGTGCAGTTGTGTCTGTCTGATCGATGTCCTCCCGGATCTGTGAAGACATAGCCACAAATGTGGTATGTCTAAGCAAATGATGTGTGGCACGCTACCAAACCCATCAATCTCATCTAGGCCGCTACCAAACCCGGGTGGCTGAGGAGGGGGGTTTGGCTCTCTCCTAGGTGCAGGAGGTCCTCTAAGTGGGTTGCGGTGGGCCTGAGGTCGATCTTGGGCAGAGCCAAGACCGACACCCTGAAACTCAGTGATGTCAAAATAGTTTACATGGTAGCCTAGCTCAAACTCAACCCACAATTTTTGAAGGAAATACTGTGGGACCTCCAAATTGTTGCACAGGGGCCTGTCAAACACCATGAACCATCTCTTTCTCCAGTTATCTCTCCATGGCTGGTAAATACACCAGTCCATGCAAACCCATTTCCTCCTCACATCTGGAGGCTGTCCTGTCGAGGGAACTATGAATTTTCTATACAACTGGACTTTGGTGATGTTGAGGTCTTTTATTTGTTCTTTGGACATCCCAGTGGAGTAATGTTCCCTCATTCGAGCCCTGTATTGGCTCATATTTGTGATCTTGCTATGTGCAATGTTGATGGATTTGATAATGTTTTGCAATGATGAAGCCAAGGAAACCCGAGAGGGTTCCTTGGTGCTCTTCAATTCATCGCTCAATACCCTCAATTCATTTAAATCTTGGTGTAATTGGTCTTCGGGGTTTTCATTCGGTTCATTGTCTGTTCCAATGTTGTCTTATGAAGGTCGGGTTTCATTGGTTTCATCTGATGGTTCAGGTGTGTTTGTCATCTTGTTAGGTGTTTATGGCCTACAATGAATTTTTTTTGGTTTTCTAATGGATTGTAATTTTTTTTTTAAATTTAAATTTAAATGCAAAACAAAAAGAAAACAAAAACAACAACAAATGAATGCTTCGTTGCGCACCTACGTAGAGACAACATTGGCAAGGTGGTGGAGGTGCAAATTGGTGGCAAATTTAGAGCTCACGGGTGCTCCAAGACGCGTTCACGGGGTGATTTTTGGCCTCTGTGCGCTCGCGGGTTTGTTGAAAATGACAAACCCGTGAGCTTTGTTTCTTCTTTATAAAAAACACAGGTGTGCGCACGTGTCATTAACGCGTACACGCACCTTTTGTCCACGTGGGATCAACCATGTTTGCGTTCGGCATTGCTGAAGCCACGACGCGTGCGCGCATTTGGAAGCGCGTGTGCATCAATTTTTTTTTTCCGCTCACGCTCTATTGTTGCAGACGTTTTTGGTACCACCTTCGTGCAAAAATTGCACACTCCCTTACTGAGCAAAACCCTAGTTTCCAAAATGGACCTACAAGGTGACACCTGGGCCATGGGACCGGAGTAGAGGGGCACCCCTAGCACTATCCCGATGTCCTGAATCCAACGGAGTTGACGGTTTGTCGATCCGAGCCACGGTCGTCATTCTATGGCTCGTTCTATCTCGCATCCAAAAGGCCTTCGGGGACACCTGCTGGATACCTACCAGGAGCATAGAACTCCAACCGTGCAACAAAACCAGGTTTCGGGGAGTCCTGCAAGTGTGTCTAGGAAGGTTTCAATTGTGAACGCTAGCCATAAGTGCCCCGTGGATGATTTTGCAAAGTTGACCCCAATGTGAAGGACATGCCAATCTTGCTCAAGGGGGCCATTTCTCGCCCGGAGGCCCCCGGGCGTGCGTGGCCACCATGGACAGGTCCACAATCGCCACGTGGACCTGTGGGAGCCAACTAAATCCAATTCTACTCGCCGGTTTGGGTTCTGTGCCCCCGGAGCAAATCCTCAAAGTGTCCCCGAATGGCCCCGGGGTGCCCGACTAGAATACCCGCAGCACCCAAACCATGGCTCCGTTGGAAAATCCATCGACTCCGGTGGGTCTGAGATGCCAGGTTTCAGCTAGGGGACCCCCCATAGCGTACCTCCAACCCCCGGAATCGGTGCCAATGAGCCATCTCCGGAGCTAGGGTTTTGCTCAGTGAAGGCCATTCCAAATTCGCTCAAGGGGGGCATTTCTCGCCCGGAGGCCCACGGGCGTGCATGGCCACCGTGGACAAGTCCACAATGGCCACGTGGACCTATGGGAGCCGACGAAATCCAAGTTTACTCGTCGGTTTGGGTTCCATGCCCCCGGAGCAAATCCTCAAAGTGTCCCCGAATGGCCCCGGGGTGCCCAACTAGAATGCCCGCAGCACCCAAACCGTGGCTCCGTTGGAGAATCCATCGATTTCGTTGGGTCTTGGGCATCGGGTTTCAACTAGGGGACCCCCCAAAACGTGCCTCCAACCCCCAGAAACGGTTCCAATGAACCATCTTCGGAGCTAGGGTTTTGCTCAGTGAGGGCCATTCCAAATTCGCTCAAGGGGGGCATTTCTCTTCCCGGAGGCCCCAGGGCGTGCGTGGCCACCGTGGACAGATCCAAAATGGCTGCGTGGACCTATGGGAGTTGACGGAATCCAATTCTGCTCGTCGGTTTGGGTTCTGTGCCCCCAAAGCAAATCCTCAAAGTGTCCCCGAATGGCCCCGGGGTGCCCGACTAGAATGCCCGTAGCACCCAAGCCGTGGCTCCGTTGGTGAATCCATCGATTCCGGTGGGTTTAGGATGTCGGGTTTCAGCTAGGGGCCCCCCCATAGCATGCCTCCAACCCCCAAAAACAGTGCTAATGAGCCATCTCTGGAGCTAGGGTTTTGCTCAGTGAGGACCATTCCAAATTCGCTCAAGGGTGCCATTTCTCGTCCGGAGACCCCTGGGCATGTGTGGCCACTGTGGACAAGTGGATGTGGCCATTTTGGACCTATCCATGGTGGCCATGCACACCGGGGGGCTTCCGGACGAGAAATGGCCCCCTTGAGCAATATTCGAAAGGCCTTGACTGAGCAAAACCCTAGCTCCAGAGATGGCTCATTGGCACCATTTTCGGGGCTTGGTGGCACGCTGTGGGGGTCCCCTAGCTGAAACCCGGTGTTCCGGACCCACAGAAATCAACGGATTCTCCAACGGAGCCACCATTTGGGTGTTGCGGGCATTCTATTCGGGCACCCCGGGGCCATTCAGGGACACTTTCAGGATTTGCTCCAAGGGCATAGAACCCAAACCAACGAGCGGACTTCAATTATGTCAGCTCCCACAGGTCCACATGGCCATTGTGGACCTGTCCATGGTGGCCACGCACGCCCGGGGCCTCTGGGCGAGAAATGCCCCCCTTGAGCGATTTTGGAATGGCCCTCACTGAGCAAAACCCTAGCTCCAGAGATGGCTCATTAGCACCGTTTCCGAGGGTTGGAGGCACACTATGGGGGGGGGGCTAGCTGAAACCCGGCACCTCGGACCCACCGGAATCGACGGATTCTCCAACAGAGCCATGGTTTGGGTGCTACGGGATTTCTAGTCGAGCACCCCGGGGCCATTCGGGGACACTTTGAGGATTTGCTCTGGGGGCACAGAACCCAAACCGTCGAACATAATTGGATTACGTCGGCTCCCACAGGTCCACATGGCCATTGTGGGCCTTTCCACGGTGGCCACGCATGCCCAGGGGCCTCCGGGCTAGAAATGCCCCCCTTGAGCGAATTTGGAATGGCTCTCACTGAGCAAAACCCTAGCTCCAGAGATGGGTCATTGGCACCGATTCCGGGGGTTGGCGCCATGCTGTGGGGGGTCCCTTAGCTGAAACCCGGTGCCCCGGACCCACCGGAATCGATGGATTCTCCAACAGAGCAACGGTTTGGGCGATACTGTAAGCATTCATTTTTCAAAAGTGGTTCAAAGGATATTGCATCTTGGAAGTGACCAAGAGTATCTTGCAATGTGATAAGTATGGCCTTATCCTTAGGCCTTTCACGAATTTGAGGCCAACCGTAACAACAGAGGAGAAACCTTAGCTATTTCTCTAGTTCGTGGGTTTGATTGTTCTAGAAATCCAAGGAATCGTATTGGCATAGGATTGAAGAAAAATAATTCGTCATGATTCAAGTGACTCGGGCCATGTGACTCTATTCTGTATTTTCATGTCCGCTTATATTGAACTGGGTTTTTATTTTTATTTTTTTAATGACAGGTTTTCCCATGAGGATTCTACTGTAAATTATGTTTGGTGATAAAGGATTTTACTGTGGATTTTTTTTGGTGACATTTATGGCGACCCCCAAGGAACATATTGAAAAGATAAGGAAAGACAAGTTTTGTGTTGGGGAAAAAGAAAATCCACTTATAGAAGATTTACATCAAGCAGTTAAACAATTATCTGTTGAATTATACACCAGGGATGTGCATTTTCTGATGGAGATGATTCAGGTAATTACTGAGTTACAATTTTAGTAGTCATTTTATAATCTTATATGTTTTCTCTGTTTTCATGGTAAGATCAGTGTTTTGTTTTGGGTGCAGAATGCGGAGGACAATGACTATGAACCACATGTGGAACCTTTGTTGGAATTTGTCATTACAACTGAAGATGTCGCTGGCGTAGGCGCTCCTGCGACGTTGATAGCTTTTAACAATGAGAAGGGATTTCAGAAACAGAATATTGATTCTATATGCAGCGTGGGACGATCCACCAAAAAGAATAGTAGGGAAGGTGGTTATATTGGAGAAAAATGTATAAAACGAGCCATAGAATGACGATTGTGGCTCGGATCGACAAACCGTTGACTTCATTGGATTCAGGACATCGGGATGGTTCTAGGGGTGCCCCTCTCCTCCGGTCCCGTGGCCCAGGTGTCACATTGTAGGTCCATCTTGGAAACTAGGGTTTTGCTCATTAAGGGAGTGTGCAATTATTGAACACGGGGGTCAAATTTGCAAAATCGTCGATCGAGCACTTATGGCTAGCGCTCCCAGCCGAAACCTTCCTAGACACACTTGCAGGACTCCCCGGAACCCGATTTTGTTGCACGGTTGGAGTTCTATGCCCCCGGTAGGTATCCAACAGGTGTCCCTGAAGGCATTTTGGATGCGAGACGGAAAAGGCCATAGAATGACGATCGTGGCTCGAATCGACAAACCGTCGAATCCGTTGGATTCAGGACGTCGGGATAGTGCTAGGGGTGCCCCTCTTCTCTGTTCGGGTGTCCCAGGTTTCATCTTGTAGGTCCATTTTGGAAACTAGGGTTTTGCTCAATAAGGGAGTGTGCAATTTTTGCACACGGGGTTCAACTTTGAAAAATCATCCACCAAGCACTTATGGCTATCGTTCCCAGCTGGAACCTTCGTAGACACACTTGCAGAACTCCCCAGAACCCGGTTTTGTTGCATGGTTGGAGTTCTATGCCCCCGGTAGGTATCCAGCAGGTGTCCCTGAAGGCCTTTTGGATGCGAGACGGAATGAGCCGTAGAATGACGACCATGGGTCAGATTGACAAACCATCGAATCTGTTGGATTCAGGATGTCTGGATAGTGCTAGGGGTGCCCCTCTCCTCTGGTCCCGTGGCCCAGGTGTCACATTGTAGGTCCATCTTGGAAACTAGGGTTTTGCTCAGTAAGGGAGTGTGCAATTTTTGCACACGGGGGTCAAATTTGCAAAATCGTCGACCGGGCACTGATGGCTATCGTTCCCAGCCGGAACCTTCCTAGACACACTTGCAAGACTCCCCGGAACCCGGTTTTGTTGCACGGTTGGAGTTCTATGCCCCCGGTAGGTATCCAACAGGTGTCCCTAAAGGCCTTTTGGATGCGAGACGGAACGATCCGTAGAATGACGACCGTGGCTCGGATCGACAAACCGTCAAATCCATTGGATTCAGGACGTCAGGATAGTGCTAGGGGTGCCCCTCTACTCTGGTCCCGTGGCCGAAGTGTCATCTTGTAGGCCCATCTTGGAAACTAGGGTTTTGCTCAATAAGGGAGTGTGCAATTTTTGCACACGGGGGTCAACTCTCCAAAATCGTCGACCGGGCACTTATGGTGATGATGATGCTGATGGTGATGATGATGGAGATGTTGATGATGATGGTGATGGTGATGGTGATGAAGATGATGATGATGATGATGGAGATGTTGATGGGGAATTTAGAGATGACAATGATGATTAAGATGTTGATGATGATGATGATGGTGATGATGATGAAGACATTGATGATGATGGTGATGGTGATGAAGATGTTGATGATGATGATGATGGTGATGATGATGATGATGAAGATGTTGATGGTGATGGTGATGGCGATGGTGATGAAGATGATGATGACAAAGAAGATGTTGATGATTGGGATGTTGATGAGGAACCTAGGGATGACAATGATGATGAAGATGTTGATGATGATGATGATGGTGATGATGATGAAGACGTTGATGATGATGAAGGTGATGATGATGAAGATGTTGATGATGATGGTGATGGTGATGAAGATGATGATGATGATGACGAAGAAGATGATCATGAGGAACCTAGAGATGACAATGATGATGAAGATGTTGATAATGATGGTGATGGTGATGGTGATGGTGATGAAGATGATGATGACGAAGAAGATGATGAGGATGGGGATGTTGATGAGGAACGTAGAGATGACAATGATGATGAAGACGTTGATGATGATGGTGATGGTGATGGTGATGGTGATGGTGACGAAGATGATGATGACGAAGAAGATGATGATGAGGATCCTAGAGATGACAATGATGATGAAGATGGTGATGATGATGAAGACATTGATGATGATGAAGATGGTGATGATGATGAAGATGGTGATGATGATGGTGATGGTGATGGTGATGAAGATGATGATGACAAAGAAGATGATGATGAGGAACCCATAGATGACAATGATGATGAAGATGTTGATGATGATGATGATGGTGATGATGATGAAGACGTTGATGATGATGGTGATGGTGATGGTGATGAAGATAATGATGACGAAGAATGTGATGATGAGGAACCTAGAGACAACAATGATGATGAAGATGTTGATGATGAGGATGATGGTGATGATGATGATGACGTTGATGATGATGGTGATGGTGATGGTGATGGTGATGGTGATGAAGATGATGATGACGAAGAAGATGATGATGAGGAACCTAGAGATGAAAATGATGATGAAGATGTTGATGATGATGATGATGGTGATGATGATGAAGGTGTTGATGATGATGGTGATGGTGATGGTGATGGTGGTGATGATGATGAAGATGATGACAAGGAGCCTAGAGATGACAATGATGATGAAGATGGTGATGATGATGAAAACGTTGATGATGATGGTGATGGTGATGGTGATGGTGATGGTGATGGTGATGGTGATGGTGATGAAGATGATGATGACGAAGAAGATGATGATGAGGAACCTAGAGATGACAATGATGATGAAGATGTTGATGATGATGATGATGGTGTTGATGATGAAGATGTTGATGATGATGGTGATGGTGATGGTGATGGTGATGGCGATGGTGATGGTGATGGTGATGGTGATGGTGATGAAGATGATGATGAGGAACCTAGAGACGACAATGATGATGAAGATGTTGATGATGATGATGATGGTGATGATGATGATGATGTTGATGATGATGGTGATGGTGATGGTGATGAAGACGATGATGACAAAGAAGATGATTATGAGGAACCTAGAGATGAAAATGATGATGAAGATATTGATATGATGATGATGAAGATGTTGATGATGATGGTGATGGTGATGGTGATGAAGATGGTGATGATGAAGATGATGATGATAATGGAGATGTTGATGAGGAACCTAGAGATGACAATGATGATGAATATGTTGATGATGGTGGTGGTGATGATGGTGATGATGATGAGACGTTGATGATGATGGTGATCGTGATGGTGATGAAGATGATGATGATGGAGATGTTGATGAGGAACCTAGAGATGACAATGATGATGAAGATGTTGTTGATGATGATGATGATGGTGATGGTGATGAAGACGTTGATGATGATGGTGATGGTGATGAAGATGATGATGATGAAGTGGTAGGTCTAAAGCAACTTCTAAAGCATTGACATGAGTGAGGTAGGTCCAAAGCAACTTCTCTTGTACCAAATGAGAGAAGTGGTAGGGAGGTCTCTAGGTCTCTAAAACAGCTTCTCTCATACCATATGAGGTAGGTCTAAGGCAACTTCTTTTGTGGATTGGTGTTGCATTTTGAAGTTCCCTTGGTCATTGTGCTCTAGTTGCATTATTGGTTTTGGCTATTTCTTCCCGATGTTAAGAGTTTTTCTTTTGTTTTCTTCAACTTCTGTGTAGACCTCTAGGCATCAATGTTTGCTGGTTGATTAACATAAGCTTGTTGTTGAAGCCAATGAGGGATTCCTAGATGTTTTAGAGATTATAGGTTTGGTGAGGAAACCCTAGGAGTTATATGGTAGGGATCATGAAGATATAACCAATGGTGAAGATAAGGGAAGAGACATGGCTAGAGTTTGCATGAGAAGAGATTATTTCCTTTATTTAGTAGAATGTGTAATTCTCATCATAAATGTGTCATAATGTCTAAGAGTAATATGCCATAACTATGAAAAAATATAACATAACCTTATACAGAAAAAGTGAAGCTATTAATTGTGATAATTGTAAGGAATCTATCATACTAGTATACCCACTTGGAGTCCAAATACCCCCTAATGAGGGTACATGTGGTGTTTCACGGATTCTAGGTCTAGATTAGGTTTCTAGGATTCTAGATCAGTTTCCTAGGGTTAGATTAGTGTTTCTAGGGCTAGTTTAGGTTTCTAGGACTATATTAGGTTTATAGTATTCTAGCTTAGTTTTCTAGTGTTGAATTAGTGTTTCTAGGGTTAGTTTAACTTTCTAGGATTTCTAGGGCTAGATTAGGTTTGTAGGGTTATATTAGTGCTTCTAGGGCTAGACTAAGTTTCTAGGGATAGATTAGGTTTCTAAACATTAATGACAAAGGGTGAAATGATGACATGGCAGATGGATGTATCTCTACGTATGTATCTCCATGTATGTATGTATGTATCTCTATGTATGTATGTATCTCTATGTATGTATCTCTATGTATGTATGCATGTATGTATGGAAAAGACATGTATGTATATATGTATCAACAAAAATGCATGTACCAACAAAATAACATAAAACTACACATACCTTGATGTAGAACATAACATTCTTTGATGCAATTCTTTCTCTTATGTAAAGTTGACTGGCCTCATCCAATAAATCCATCTGGATCCTCTCTGTTGCTAATTGTCTCCATCGATCTCTCGTGCTCTGAATGAGGCGGGTAGTAGCGTACCTTGGTTAAGCTCTTGCTTGACATTGTCTGAAGATGGATGTTTGTGCCAACGATCAAGTTTGTGAAGTGATACACCACTGAACTTGGTATGTAATCCATGAATACATGCCCACTAGTCTTTCTTGACTTCCCATCTAGTGTAAGATATTTCCCCTTAACCACCATCGATCCAATAGGAAATTCAATGCCTTCATCGTCGATTAATGATGCGTAGAGGGTTTGCTTACCTTGGATGCACCGTGCCAACCAATAATGCGTGCCCCATTCATTGTCTTTCGGGGAAACAACTGCGTATATGTGTCCTGGTTGTACAAGATCTGAGATATGGTCGTAGTCTGTCGAAATCGTTGACTGACCCTCCTCTAACTGAGTTGTTTCAACAACTGCACATTGGTTTAGTACAAGTGACACACGATCCCACTCATCAACCCATTCCATGCATTCGCATTCATCCCATTCGCCACTACTGCAAGGGCTGCAAAAGCATGCAAGCTTTCGCGTCCATATTTCAAATAAGGGGTTGTTTGAGATTCGAATTGAATGAAATCCATATGTTCCTTGTACTATGCCGCAACTATAGGAATGCGATCGATCTATGTCAACCACTCACCAAAAATTTCTTACCACACGTCCTGCCACTGATGATGTTTGTTGATCTCTTGCTCGGTCTGAAAATGTTGCAAAGCACCATTGAACTATGGATTCTGCATCTCGGATATGAGGTTCCCTGTCAAACCTCATCTCTTCCCTTCGTAGTTTGGTCTTGATGCATGCACTGGCCCCATCATGCTCGCCTTTGCTGTGCCCGATCTCAAAATAGTTCCATATATGCAGCACACTATAAGTCTTATGCAAAATACTCATCCATTGGAATACTTGGGCATTTTTTAACTGGCTCGCACAACCATCTAACCATATCCAATGCTGATCCATCTGTATATCTCTCTCCTTCAACTGATCATAGAAAATTCGAAAACAATGTTGCACATAATGCAGATCATGGGTTCTATCATCACTTATGTAAAATTTTGTCTCCTTCAGTATTATCCTCTTGTCATTGCTACTCTCTGGCTCATGCCTATACATAATATGTACCATGATGCTAACTTGGTCTGAATGGTAGTATTGACTCTAGATTTCATTTTGTCGTTGAAGGGTGTAATTTTTTGCAAAATCCACAATTGACACTATGGTTCCAACAGGAAATGTGTCCTTGCATTTTCTGTACTGCTCATCTTGCCATCGCGCTACATGCACATGTTGAACATACTGCTCTGTTTTCTCGTAGAACTCCATCAAGAAGTCACATACGGATACCTGTTACCATGAAAAAAAGGGAAATATTACAATGTGGCCTTTGGAAAAATGTATATGTCATAAATTGAATGTGTAATATGAAAAATATGCAATATTTATTTGTACATGTGACTTCACTAATGCAATCCTTTTACTTTCCCTGGCACTGTCTAATTGATAGGTTACGTACTTGAAGCTCTGCATCTCCATGCCCATCCTGCCAAATTTGTGCTCCTTGCTTTCATGAATGCAATGGTTCAAAAGAGAAAACCCACTACACCTAGAACATGTCCCATATAGACACGATTTTTCATAATATTTTTGTCCTTCGAGCCTTGGACACATGATGTTGTGGATAAAGTCTCTTGATTCATTCGGTGGTAGTATGGATCCATTGCAGCCCTGCATAATGTTAGTATGCAAATCACAAAATATATGTTTATATGTGTCAAAATAATATTCATATTCTATGTGGTATCTACAACAACAAGTGTTCCGATCAATGCATATACGAACGTACCATGGTTTTCATTTCTCAAAGGACCTTTGGCCCAGGTTCAATTGTGTGTGCTCATTCCTGAATCTCTCATAGATTTCAGTCTGTGTGGTGTCAAGGAAGTGCTTAACATGGGGTTCACGTTCAGTAGAACCTTTTCTCAGCTTTAGCACATCTCTTTGGTTTGATGAAGGTCTAGTATGATCATGCCAAAAAATTTGTACTAACTCCTTAACAACATCAATTAGCTTCCTATCTGCACAAGGAAACCTACCAACAATCGTTTCCACCTGAAGTGTCAAGATTTTCTCTTATAATAGAGTACTTTTTAATAGTTTTTCTATTTAATTTGAGTATGTGAGAAGTGTGTGACAGCAGGCGACGTTGCCTTGTGGAATTGCTTACAACTGATTCCGCTAAAACACGACAAGCAACACAAAGATATTGTGTACGAGACGTCTTCCCAATCGCATTAAATGCAGATTGGAGATTTCTAACAATATGACTGCTAGCCTCTGAAATTTTAACCATCTTTATGCCCAAAATTCTCCTAACAACAGCTAAACAACGTGACTTTAACAAACATAGCAATAATTGACATTTACCTGCATCACCTTTGGATTCAAAATATTCTTTGACAATATTTGTTGCATTGCCATTCGATAGTGCGTTTTGGCAACTTTCCTTCAATCCCCGACATAGCACTTTCATCCACATGAATACGTCTAGGAGTTCTTATTCTTGCACTGGATAGTCGAGGTAGGGAGGGTGGGCATGAGACATGAATACCAGAGCTTGTTTGTTGTGGTGCTTCGTTCACAGATTAGGCCATAATGGGAGTGTGGTCGACATGGTTGTGGTCTTCTTGGGGAGATTGAAAATTAAGCAAGGCTTGTATATCCATCTCTACACATGCAGTATCTCCCAAAATTCTTGTGTCGTGAGGAACTTCAACATGACTCGTTGATGGATTGTTGGTTGGAGATTGTGTTGATGTTGGAAATTTAGTTGGGTCCATTGGACGCGACTGCTTTACCTGTGGTTCTGAACAAGAGTTTTTCATGTCAACAACTGTGTTAGGATCAGTGGCAAGATCCGGGGCAATGATAGGACCATGTCTCAATCTTTCCATTCCCAACCTAGCCTTTTCTCTTAAGTCATTGACCTTTTCAATGGGCAGATTCCTTCTATATTTTTTTGTTGCGTTGCGTGATTTTCCCATCTCCAAAAGTCTCTTTAACACAACTATCAGGCCTACCCCTGCAAAAGAAACAACAAATCAGATATTAGTGCCATTATACAATGAACTTGACACATTCCAACATAACTTACCACTTTACAAATTAACACATACAACTACATACTATGTTGGTTTATTTGTGTTCGAATAAACATCATTATCCCTTACAATTCCAATCAATATAGATGATGGTTGGTCAAGTGTAGAGTGGAGAAACTAGTGTCTTGCCTAGCCATGAATTCATAAAAATTATGGTAGTAACACCCTACAACAGAGATGGCTAGAGATGCCTTGGGAATAGTTTGATAGTTTTTCTACATCAAATAAGGTAAAGAGAATAAGTTTACTAATTACACAATGAGGAGGTTGCAAATTCCCCCAAGTAATTCTTATTGGTTTACATCATATTTTTCACCTTAATTAGTTGCATTTTTTCCTTTCTCCCTTAATGTTATCAATTCTAAATTTTGCACCTAGTTTGATTGCTTTGTCTTCATAATGGAATGGTATATCCTTCCATTTGAGGCAATGTCCTTTACCATCATAAATTACTAGGTTATATAACACCTTAAGGAGTTGAAGAAACAACAACAAACTATTTCCTTATCTATAAACCTTGAGATGATAGAATGTGATTTTGAGTTTAAAATACCCATGGTTGAATTCAACAATGCATCACAATAGAATGAATGTATACTTTGTATTGTGCAAAACCTTAAGAAGGATGCAAAGGTTTCTAACAAGGATCATGGTCTTGGGAAGGGTGATTAGGGGGGATATAATTTGACCTTTCAATGTGCAATATCTGGGTAGGGAGGTGTTGGAAAGTGGGGAACTAGAGACTATACCAATGATCATGTTGGATAGAGCATGAAGTGGGAAAGTCTTGGTTTTTGGAAAAAAAATCATTATTAAAGGTGAGGGGATATTGTAAGGACGGTGAATATGGATGAATATTATCATATTTGGATTCATAGAGAAAGGAAATGTGCATATACTTACAGATATCCTCCTTCCATACAATGGTATTGAATAAGAGATGAGAGAGTTGAGGTTTTGTGGATGAGTTGAAGTGATATCTTTAGTCATGTTTAGTGAGTGTGTAATATTTTTTGCTAGCATAATATGAGGTGGAAAGAACAAAATTAACTTGGGAACTAATTACACAATGAGGAGGTTGCATACTTCATCTTGTCTAGTGTTCATATGATTTTTTTAGATGTGAACTTGGGAAATCTTCTTGTCAAATTCATTGTTGTCTATGCATGGATATTGTTGTGGGCATATGATAAAAACAAAAAGGCATGGAATAATCTCAAATATTGTGAATGAAAATACGTATTTACAATTCACCATACCTCTATAGAAATGATCTCCACTTGCAATGGAAACTGGTAGCTTGAATGTATCCACTAGATTCCAAGACCACTGAAGATGTTTGTTAGATTCCAAGGGTGATTTTGTGTCCAATAGATCAATGAGTGTCCAAAATATCAATGAGTGTGAGCCAATAAAAAACCTGTAAGAGCTCGAAACTCGTGGAAGAAATTAAACCCGTGTTTTTTGGTAGAATTCCTGGGAAACAGAGAAATCTATTTTTTTTAACTAGTAACAGGCACACACATGTGTTCTTAAACGTGCGCACGCGTGTTTTTAGCACATACACGTCACTAGCACGCACGTGCTAAAACACGCGCACACGCCTCTGTATAACGTTTACACCATTTATTCCCCAACATTTACACCATTTAATGCCAAACCTTCCCCCACTTCGAAAATATTTGCATAAATTGGACTCGGTGATGAAGTTTTAAGGGTGGGTCTTAATTTATATTGGAAGGGATTACTCTTTGCGCCTTGACACATTTGATCATTTATGGTTGTCTATGCGCCTTGACCCAATTGATATTGTAAGGTGAGGATGTGCATGCATAATAATCCTTATTTATGACTATGCGATGAGGATTTAAATGGAAGAGGATGTAAAGACATGTTATTTTTATACGTATTTTGATGGTGAGTGCCGAAGAGAAACGTGGTGATAAATCACATATGTTTGGAAGGACGGAGGGAGGTTACATGATCATGATCATGCCACCCATCAAATTGAAGACAATTCCTGAGCCAAAAAATGTTTTTTTAATCCAAATGTTTTTTCTAACTCATTGTTTCTCCATATTGTGTGCCTACTGCCACCTCTCTATATCAATGCATAAATCAACCTCTCCTTGGTTTGTAGTTATAGTTGCATGCCATTATTTGTAGTTGCATGCCATTGAGTTTTGTTTAGATTTTTCGTGAGTTTGTGACATTCATGCAATAAATGAAGTCTTGTAGAGGAGGACTCATTAAAGAAGCAATTTGAATTTCATTTGACAAAAAACATATTTTGTAAAGATCAAATGCCATGAATGCATCCTCAGCCTACCATGCAAGACCATGGATATGTTGAAAATCATTGAACATCATCGAAGAATGAAAACAGGTTCCTCGAGATCTTATTGAAGCATATTGAGCTCAATTGAATTCCACTTGGGCCTTAATTGAAAATTTTGGACCTCAAGCGTCATCAATAACACATAGAATCCATGACACTATAGCTCTACAAGGAGCCTTTTGCATATGAATTGAATATTGCTGCCATTATAATGTCTTGGACATCAAGGATTTATCTTGGCTCCTTAACCATGGCTAGTGGAGGGAAACAAGAGCCTCCAACACTAACTCTTGCTTCTTAGGCACAAACACCATGAATGAGTCCCTGGACCACCACATATGAAATCTATAGGGTATTAGTCAACTTCAAGTGTGTTATGTGTGCGATGACTAGGTTAGTTGTGAACCAAAAATGGGTCTCGAGGTCTGACCAAGGTATATGGACAACAAGAAGCTTCTCATGCCTTAAATGAAGCTTCTCAGGCTCAAGCACCATGAACAATACCTGCAACTCAAGAAGCTTCTTAGGATACAATGTTGAATGCATCTTCAAACCACCACACATAACCCTTGTGGGGTATCTCTAGAAAATGTAGAGGGATACATATACCATGATTAGGCTACATTGCATTCCTTAAACAAGATGATGATGATCATCATCATCATCATCATCATCATCATCATCATTGTCATCATCATCATCGTAATCGTCGTCACCATCATAACTATTGTCATCATCAACATCATATTTGCTGTCATCCTCATCATCATCATCATCCTCATCATCATCTTCTTCTTCATCATCGTCATCATCATCAACATCTTCGTCATCATCATCATCATCATCAACATCATCATCATCATCATCTTCGTCATCATCATCATTATGACGAAGATGATGTTGATGATGATGATGATGATGAAGATGATGATGATGATGATGATGGATGATGATGAAGATGAGTACGAAGATGAAGATGTTGATGTTGATGATGATGAATATGATCATCATCATCATCCTCATCATCATCATCATCATAATCATCTTCGTCATCATCACCATCATCATCACCATCCTCATCATCACCATCATCATCCTCGTCATCAGCATCATTATCAATGAAGAAGATGAAGAAGATGATCATATTCTTCATCATCCTCATCCTGATCGTCATCATCATCATCTCCATCATCATCAGCATCGTTATCACCCACTTCCTCATCATCATCCACATCATCATCATCATCATCATCGTCTTGGCCATCATCTTCATCATCAACATCATCATCATCGTCATCATCATCATCAACTTCATCTTCATCATCATCATCATCTTCGTCATCATCATCATTATCAATGATGATGGTGAAGAAGATGATGATGATGATGAAGATCACGGATGATGATGAACATGAGTACGAAGATGAAGATGATGATGATGATGATGAATATGAGTACGAAGATGAATATGATGATGATGATGATGAAGATGACGGATGATGATGAAGATGAGTACGAAGATGAAGATGATGATGTTGATGATGACGAATATGATCATCATCCTCTTCCTCCTCCTCCTCCTCTTCCTCATCATCATCATAATCATATTCGTCATCATCAGCATCATCGTCATCATCCTCATCATCATCATCCTCATCATCGTCATCATCCTCGTCATCATCATCATCTCCATCATCATCATCATCGTTATCACCCACTTCCTCATCATCATCCTCATCCTCATCATCATCATCATCATCATCATCTTGGTCATCATATTCATCATCATCATCATCTTCGTCATCATCATCTTCTTCATCATCATCATCATCATCATCATCATCATCAACATCATCATCATCATCTTCGTCATCATCATCTTCTTCATCATCATCATTGATAATGATGATGATGACGAAGATGATGATGATGATGATGAGGGATGATGATGAATATGAGTACGAAGATGAAGATGATGATGTTGATGATGGCGAATATGATCATCAGCATCAGCATCAGCATCATCATCCTCATCATCATTATCACCCACTTCTTCATCATCATCCCCATCCTCATCATCATCATCATCATCATCTTGGCCATCATCTTCATCATCAACATCATCATCATCGTCATCATCATCATCAACATCATCATCACCATCTTCAGCATCATCATCATCTTCTTCATAATCATCATTATCAATGATGATGATGAAGAAGATGATGATGAAGAAGATGATGATGATGATGATGAAGATGAGTACGAAGATGAAGATGATGATGCTGATGATGACGAATATGATCATCATCATCATCCTCATCATCATCATCATCCTCATCATCATCATAATAATCTTCGTCATCATCATCATTATCATCATCATCCTCATCATCGTCATCCTCATCATCCTCATCATCATCATCATCTCCATCATCATCATCATTGTTATCACCCACTTCCTCATCATCATCCTCATCATCATCCTCATCATCATCATCATCGTCATCACCCTCTTCCTCATCATCATTATCATCATCATCATCTTTGTCATCATCTTCATCATCAACATCATCATCATCATCATCTTCATATTCATCATCATCATCTTCATCCATTCAATAGGATTTTTGTATGGATGCATATGTGCTTGAGCTATGGTTTGGTCTGATTTTACTAAATAGCGCGTATGCACAACATAGCGTGTATGCACTACATAGCGTGTACGCACGCACTACATAGCGCATACGCGCTATTTATGCGTACGCGCATTTAAATCAACGCGCACGCGCCATTTAAATTTTTAATTTTTGGCGGGTAATTCATTTCCCACCAACGTGGTGGATGACTTGGCCGCTATGGTTTTAGGTTCGGGTTGCCAAACACTGTGCTATAACAAAATACATCTTATTCTATAACTTCTTTTGTTTCGAGCATGATTCTGCGTATGCTACACTAGTCCACTGCTAATAAAATTGCACACACTTGTAGAACTATGTGTGCAAATTCCGAATATGTAATTTTTTATTAAATCTATTATTTGTTAGTATTTTTTAATTAATTTCAATTGCACTAACGTCAATCTTACACAAAAAGTAGGTTATTTCTTTCATCTATAACTTTTGATTGGCTCACCTATTGAAAACAGAAAAGAACCCACACAAGTACACAGAAAGACCTACATCCTTAAAAAAAAAAATTCATTGATTATGTTAAGACCGTGATGTTGTGGACTAACGCTCAACCTAGTCATTTTAAGGCTTGGCTGACTTCCTTAATTAAAAAAAAAAATTAAAATTAATATAAATAAATATGGAAAAATAGTGTTGTACTAGAACGGCCTTTTATCTACGACTATATATAATTTTTTTCACAAAATTCCACCATTTGCATACCGAACCAAGGAACTAACGCAAACATATTCATTATGTTTTCTTAAAAAAATAACATACCAACCTTAGGAGAACCCCATTTTTGGGGAGTTATACTTAATTTCCATAAATAATATTTATATATTCCGGAAGTTAATCCGATTGTCTACGTTTCATCTTCTTGCGCCATATTCCAAAAAGTTGTGTAGGTAGCTCCAATATTGCTTTTTGACGTTCAGATTTCTGTTTTTCCAAAAGTCCAATGCGACTAACGCGTCATAAGTGGCCAGCATTAGCTTGCACCAGCCCCCTTAGACCAAATTTCAACATACTTAGGTATTCATTAATATTTTTAGTGATTAAAAATAAATAAATAGTTAGACATGTCTAACTATTTTTAGTGATTAATAACTTTGTTTCATGCTAGTTAGACATGTCTATTAAAAATAAAAAACAAAAAAACACAATAAATATTTATTTTGCACCATATCTATCCTTTATTAAATATGTAGATGCTCCATCCTCATTAGATGCAAGTCATTAACATTTAGGTATTCATTTTTTTGAAAATAAATAAATAAATGTCATTTTTAAGAAGCCATTATCAAATTTTATAGTTAGGTGATATTTTTAATGATTAAAACAAAGTAAATGGTTGACTTTGCTCCATGTCCATTCTCCATGTCCATTGTATATAAAAAATAATATAAAAAAATAAAATAATAAGTTGACTTTGTTCCATGTCCATTGCATATAAAAAAACAAAATAATAAGTTGACTTCAGATGTTCATGAGATGCAAGTTCACCCTTGGGTATTATTTTTTATGACAAAAATTAATTAAATAAATATTATTTTAAAAAAACCACTACAAAATTTTATAACATAGTTAAGGATTTTTTTGCATAATTAAAATTATATAAATAGTTGACTCTGATCATTATACCTAACATAGTTTTTTTTTTTCCGTGAAATATACCTAACATTGTTTTTTTTCCCGTGAAATATACCTAACATTGTTAAGGTTTCTATCTACGCTATTTTGTTGAAAATTAGTAGCAGCATCACAGGATGCCAAAACGGATACCCTACGTGTTGTTCTACACTGGCGTACTTGTTGCCGTGGACTGTGCTCGCGCTCCAATTTCAGATGCGCCACCACCAAATTTCCTCGAATTACTTGCCAACATTGCTAAGTAATTCAAGTGTACCAACATTGCTCTAAGCTAGGTCAAATACAATCGATGAATTGCTAAGTTCAGAAATTTGATACCTGGAATAACAGGCATCATTTCTCAACAACAACAGATTATCAAATAAAAAAGGTAAAATAAATTATGTCAATGGGGTTAGGCTAGAATCCACATAAATCTAGATCGCATTGAGAGGAAAAAACAGCTGAAGATCCAATTTAAATTGGAATTCCCAGAGATCTGCATTCTGCAATGCGTATTGTGAGCAGATCCAGATCCAGTGATTTGAAGCCAATTTGAGCAATTTGGTGGTGCTAATATGTAAATATGTTCTACATCTTATAACGTAAATATGTTACAAACCTTTATTTGAAAAAGGAGTATATTCAAATATTGGTCAAGTGTATATTGGTGAAACTGGACGCTCAATGAAAGTTAGATTGAAGGAGCATTGCACGCACATCATATATGGTATAGCCAAAAAAATCAGTTGTGGTTGAACACTCTCAAAAATCAAACTAATGGGGCAGGTTCTGACTTAACTTATGAGCATCTATCACTCTTCAAAACAAAATTGGAAGTTATTACAGACAATGGAAAAAGAGGTACTTACCATTACTTAGAACATGGAAGTTGTTAGTGATAATGGAAAAAGAGGCCCTTACCATTACTTTGATCTAATAGAACATATTAATTGTGCACAAAGCTAAGATTTCATTAGACTAATATTATTATGTGTTTTTGATGAGTTAGACTAATAATATTATTTATCTATTGTGTTTTTGCTTACTCACTAGAGTGTGTACTTCCAAAGTTACATATAGTTCCTCGATGCAAGAATTAACCTGCTGGAAAAAGTGCATGCCACCAAAATAATTTATTAGATACAATAAGCATAAACCAAATGTTTTCTCTAAAAACTTAGTGGTTTGCAACATTATTGGAAATGTACATTGATCAATGACATCATAACCTACTTTCAATGCCATCGTAACCTACTTTAGAAGATTAGTTTTAATTATATTGAACATATCAAAAGCAAATACTATCCATGCATTAATGAACCAAACTAGTTTCCTCTGGCAATGGTTGGAAAACACAAATAAGAGTCAAAAAAGTTTGTAGTGGAAAAATACCAAAAGATTTTGTGGTTTAATGTCTCTATGACATATACCAAAAGCATGATGGATATAAGTCATTGTTATGTAAATCCAAAACAAAGTGAAAATAAAAGGAGCTTTTTTGTATAACTAAGTATTATATCAAAGAGGGAGACCATTTACTCACTTGGTAAGTATAAAACCTTATTGCATAGAAAGTAGTGAGGTGCTTTACAGCCCAGTATGGGGAGAGATGGTGTAACAATACAAATTATGTCTGCTTAAAAAAATTAAATATAATGATTTCAACTTAAACTTAGATATATCAAGCATAGGATCAAATTTCTTGAAGTGTAACTTTTATCTTAATGTGTTAAAAATTGAAGATAAAAAAAAATAACACCTCAAGAAATTGGATCCCTCTCGGTGCTTGATAGAGCTAGGTTTAAGATAGACCTATGATGGTAGAAATAATAGGCATTTGTGTGTTCATCTTAACATAATGTCTTTCAACTTTAATACCAACTTTAAAGAGCCTATTACACATACTTTAATACCAAATTCATATGCAATTCGATGATCTAGAAAACATATTATCTGCAACTCTCTATTTTTGCACCATTTATCTTGGAAAACCAAGTTATGGATATAGCATTCTAAGCTAGAATGAGGTTATTCTACATAGAACACTCACCAAGTTGTTGTAAATCTTTGCAAATGTTAGATGCAAGAGTGCAATCTATTGTTGCTAAATCAATTTGGCCTTATTTCCACCCTATTTTTGCTTTATTCCTTATAGATAAATGTGCACTGTAATATAATTCTCTTTTTCTAAATCCAATCCTACCACTTGGAAAAACATGCCATGTGGCAGACTTTCTTGCAGTAAAGGAATTAAGAACTAGTGCCAGTAAGCCCATTTGCTTGTATAGCTTATTATAGCAATCAAGCACTGCAACAAAAATAACTATCAAAGACATTGCAAATATAGCTTTCAAGATATATCTACATGCCATTTCGAAGACTAAGTACAGTCACATTGAACAACAGAATAAGAGTTGTGGTCCATTTAGAACTTATTTGAGGTTTCCTATAAAAAGAACTTTGGGACAGAAGAACCATTTTAGGAGGCCTAAAACTCAGAGATGCACCAGTGCAAGAAAAGCATTGTTTAGATAAGTATGATATTATTAGCTAGTATAGGATAGTATGCAATAACCATATATTTGAGTATATGACCTTGCTATGAACTAAGGGTTTTGTGTAAAGACTTGGGTTACTGAGAACTAGTCATGTGTAGAAACAAACAAACCCAATTGATTATGGCAGGAACAAAGAGCCATGTAACTAATTGCAGTATGGATATTCCAGGGGAAATACCATAAAAAAATTTGATAAAGTGTGCTCGATTAAGACTTATATATTTATTTGGTATCAATATTTCGAAATTCCAAAATGGAAAACTATGACATTACTGTAAAAGCCAATTCTGTTGAGCCTATACCAAATGCTAATACTTGCAATTAAATCAGTGTGACCTATTTCTAATTTAGAGATTGCAGATTTCAAAAATGGAATTTACCATTGAAATTATAAGACATGAACCTTGCTATATACATTTAAAGATATTGTAGATTCCAAAAGTAGCTAACCTAGTTGCCAATTGTATAAATTTGTAGGCAGAAACTGCTTTCGATACAAAGCTATGAACACCTAGTAGAAGCTCCAAATAGCCATATAGTCATACATCAATTCTAAAACTTGTTCTAACAAGCTTAAATAGTTATTAATGGACAGGTAAATAGTTATTAAAGGACAGGTCAGTTATATGTAGAATTTGGAAAGCAAGTGGATACTCCATTACAAATTGATATCAAAACGACAAGTTCTAAGATGGGGATCGTTAGAGCTATATCAATATACTATATTACAAATTTATATCAAAACAAGTTCTCAGAAGGATATCATTAGAGCAATACCAATAGACTATGAAAGGTAAATCATTGTAAAACCAAAGGGAAATCATGAAATAAGATATATTTGGCCATGTTTTGATTTGCTAACTTGGAATATTCATTTAAGCAACATAGAAGACAATGATAGGAATGAATGAACAAGTATCTATTGGATTATTTCTATGTAATTATTTTCTTGTTAATCCATATCCAACAAAACATAAAAATTCTTCTAATGTTGAGTCTGATAGTCTATCTACAATTAACTTAAGCAAGGAAGTCTTCTTATTTTGGCATTTTTCATAGTAGGAAAATGTTATTTCAACAACAACCATAGTTGACAAAATCTATGAACGTTAAGCAAAATAACATATATGGACCAGGGAAGATTGTAAACTGCATATCTAATATAACAGATTTTTCAGGCACAGTTATGCATGTATACATGTAGAACAATATCAATGAAGCCAATGCCAATAGAAAATATCTAGTAATTTTTTACCTCTTTTTTTTAACTTAGTTCTGTCAAAATTTCTAAGATCTCACATGGTGTAAAGCAAGTTTTTCCTATGGAATTTTAGTAACAATAATACAAACTGTAGCTTCATTACAGGGGAAAACCATTTAATCAAATTTTAAGAGACATGTAAAACCAAGTACAAGCACCATTCTGCCAAAATGAAAGGCTTTTCTGACAAAATAACATGTCTCTAATTGCAGAATCTGGTTGTATGGCATTAAACCAATGGTCATAGTTTCTTGCCCTCTGTAATACTGTTATTTAATGTCAATGTAAATAATCGTTTCTAACACAACTTTCGTAAATGGTACACAATGGACAAGATGCTTTTTGAGTAATCTAAATCTTCATAGCAAATTTTTGCAATTGCTGGGCAGCAATCCTCTGGTGCTGGACTGCGTAGAATGCATTCGATTGGTTCGTTTTCTTCTCTTGCCGCCTCTCCCTCTCTATTCTAAAGGGGCTATAAAATAATTGACCTTAGATATAGGGCGCATTCCATCCTTTTGCCGCCTCTCGCTCTCTATTCTAAAGGGACTATAAAATGATTGACCTTAAGTATAGGGCGCATTCCATCCTTTTAAAATAGAGAGGGCATTTTAATAGGTTACAAGGTGCAGTCAAAGTTAGCCAATTCTCTTTTTTCTTTGCTGGCTTCACTGAGAAATCCCTCCCAGTAAAGAGTTGTTGATAACGATCCCACCAACCTTATATTCAGCCAATTCTCTTGTTTTTTTGCTGGCTTCACTGAGAAATCCCTCCCAGTAAAGAGCTGTTGATAAAGATCCCACCAACCTTGTATTCATTCAAGTCCATCCATCCTGCTTTTAAAGGTTACTCTAACGATAATCATTCTGGTCGGTACTTTCTACTTCGAATCCAGTCTTATAAGAGCCTTAGCTAGGGTATTAATTCCGAAACTGATATTCACTTTAAAACTTTTCTACCTGTTAAAGAATGCTACTATAGCAGTGAGTTGGGTTGGCTCTCTATTTGAAAAAAAGTTGTTCTCCGTTGTTTTAGAGAGAGGGACCAACGGGGGCGGAGGAATATTGGACCAAGAAAGTCCTGGGCATTTTGGAATAGAGGGGGGAAACAACTCGATATATGAAACAGCTTAAGGGGTTGAGAATGCCAGCAAGGAAATATTGGTTGACCAAACAAAAAGAGAATATCTGAACCACAGATCCTCCAGTGCTTCTGGGACTGTTTTAGATGAAGTAAAGATGGAAAATTATTGCAATTTGCAGCATCAATTGACAGCAGCCAATATTGATGATATCGCTCTTGATATCATTTAATTGAAAAGGATGGCCAAAGACGAGCAGGATCAGATTGATCTTCTAAGTACAAAATGAGAGTTGCTAAATCATGCCTTTAGAAGATACAGACCAAATAAAAAAGGCTATTTCAGCAGCAGCTACTAAATTAGGTAAAAGGATGGAAGTTTTAGGCAGGCTGCTTGCCCAGGCACGAAGAGCATCAGATTGGGTCGTGACATTCGTCTTACTGAGAGGCCCCTTTATCTATAAGCAAGCAAGAGTCCTCTCTATTTTTAATAGGGGAAGGGACAGCTGCCAGCTTTTAAGGAGGAAATGAATTACATTATAGAGCCGTTTTTATGAAGGGGGCAGAGAAGTGTTTTTTTAGAGCTGGAGGGACCTTTAAACAGCGCGAATATGGAGACAGGACTGACCCATCATTCTTATTAACAAACTTCACAACCACAAGATAGGGCATAAATGGGACCATACCTATGTTCAACAATAGGTTCATTCCTGTGTTCAACAGTAGGTTCATTGGATCTATGATGAGAATACCGGAAGGGCTTAAACCTAGCGAAAACCTCTGCCTAGTTGTCTAAAAAATTTCAATTAATAATCAATGCAAAGATAGGTTTCTACCTAAGAGATGTGAATCATGTTGACCTTAGGCGTGTCTATGCAATTGCTACAAGATTGAAAATAATATCAGAATGAGTGGCCTTACAAACCATGGAAGACAAAGTGGACAACCTTGTAAGGTTGGTTGAAATGATGCTAGAGGCTACATAGAATTCCTCGAGTGCTTCTTCTTCTTCTATTCCCCAAATGCCTTATCCTCAAGATAAGGGAAAGAGGTCATTCCAGAGACAAAAGAGGTCCTGAGGGAAGGAACTCGTTTAGCCTGAGAACAAACCTATGACTTGGAAAAACCAGATCCTCTCTTTGCTAATATTAATAAAATGCACGAGATAGAGCAATTTGACTGGTATGATGCATGTTCTATGCCCCCACATTCCCCGACTATCTATCGTTGGGGTCAGTAACAACCATTCCAAAGAGTTGGAAACACCTGATCCTCTCTCTGCTAATATTAATGAACATGAACTGCACGAGACAGAGCAATCTGACTTGTATGATACATGTTATATGCCTCACACTCCCCGGGTATCTATGGTTCGGCCCTTGTTAGAAGAGGAAATTGGAGAGGAGGAATTGTATAATGAAAACACAAAAGAAAAGAGAAAATAAACCTGCACGACAAGTAGATAAAGGAGAAAATGAATGAACCTCCATAGAAGCCAAACTACGAGTGCCTTGACCATGCACTATCAAAAATGGTTCTCACAGCAACAAACAAAACCGGTGATGTTTATTTCTAGCCTAACTACTGTGGTTCCTGGTTAGTGGGGTTACCCACATCAAATAAGTCTTTTAAATTAGTACTTACAGTTTTTTAAAAGAAGTAATCCTTTCATTCATGAATTATACACTGTGAACAATAATGTGTTTAAGTTTATTATAATGATTGATTTTTACAGGAGGTTGTTGATGAAGAGAAAACTAATAATAAACAAGCACATATCAGTATTGATGTTATATCACTTATTTATAATATGATAAGAAATATTTAAAATCTATTAATAATTTGTATATGCATTTAAAAAAACCTTTAATCTAATAATACTTTTTAAGTATATAAAATATATCAAAATCAATGAAGTTGTGATTTAATGGTTACATAGAGGCAACATCTTATATGATATGTCAGTAACTTAGTGAGATAAAACTTAAATATAAATAAAATTCAAATCTCATAATTAACAAATTTCATAATAATAATAAAATTATAATACTATGATGTTAATAAAAATAACGTAGGTTATTGACAATAATATTTAACTGTTATTAACAATAATATTTAAATGTTATTTTATTTTATATTTATTTTTTATATATGAGATTATTAGGGATTACACTATATTTGAACACTCTATACATCTACTATCTGTTATGATCAGAGATTATGGCAAATGCTTGAGACGTAACATCCAAGATGTTTCTCATGATATCCAGTAGAATCAAATGCAAATGATATGCAGAAACACAAAATAAAACATATAAACTAAAATAACAAAACAAAAACAAAGTTAAAATATAATTGATGTTAACTCTTCTATAATATGATATAATATTTTCAAAAAAATAAATTAGCATATTGTAAGTGCTTATCTTGAGGGAAGGGTGATAATTAGATACTAGTAATTAAGAGCAATTGCCTTAACCTCGTGTTATTTATTTCACAATCTCCATGTAATTAACCTAATAAACTCACTAAAAGAAAACAAGAAATATGAAAACACCTACATACCATTATATTACATTTATGATACTCCATGTAATTAACTTAATAAACTCACTAAAAGAAAACAAGAAATGTGAAAACACCTACATACCATTATATTACATTTATGATACTGGTAAGTTGTTAACACTTTATTGTAATGCCAATTCCAATGTTGATAAGTAATACTTCAACCCAATATATATATAAACAAACTACAACACACAATAATACAATAATATTAATATATTGATTGTGCAATTCTGTATAATGAAATGAACCAACAATTAATAAACATAATATGAAATGAAAATAGAGCAATGAACAAAACAGAACAACACAAATCAATGAATCGGTACAAACTCTTCTAGCCCTAGATACACGTTTGATTCTCCACGTAACCATTTATCAAAACCTCTGCATTCCTTAAGAAAAGGAAATACAGCAATACACAACCTTCAACAAACAACTGTTGAAACTCCAAGTGGACAGAGTAATTTCTAAGGATTTTTGGATTTTCCTACAAACCTTGAGGGAGGAGGTAAAGGCAAAAAGGCAAGAAAAACAATGGTATAACAGTGATTCAGACTCACTGAGCAAGGACCTACTGGATTTGTGAATAATAATGAAAAATCATAAAATCTGGCTGATGATGAATAAAAATAAAGTTGAGCAAGCATTGAAATTTACATCAACAATCAAAATCAAGTATTGTGAAGCAGTCCAGCCCAATGGAAAGCAATCCAGCGCAATGGAACAAGATTTATAAATGGAGGGGACAATTAAAGCATGGGATTCAGATTTCCCTGCACAACCCATACCCAACCCATATCGCAAAACTTGGCTGTAACTTTCTGTTAGGCGGGGATATAGTAGTGTATTTCACTCTTGCCCGAATTGTGTATTTGATAGTTAGTCTACAGGATGCAATGCTTTGCAGAAGTAATCAATCAGAATAGCATTCAAGTTTCTTTAAATTTCAATATAAAAGCAGAGCGGTGCATTGTTGGTATGGAAACAATGCCTAATTCTACTAACGTTGTTTTGATATTCAATATTGTTTTGTAATTATATAGCATCCATCAGAAATTTCATAATTATTGTCTACAGGAATCCAATGCTTTGCAGAAGCAATCAATCAGAATCAGAAGAGCATTCATGTTTGTTTACCTTTCAATGTAAAAACATAGGGCTACATTATTGATACTGAAACAATGCTGAATTCCACTAATACTAATGGTGATTGGGGTGTAACAAAGGATATTTCAGAAGTAATTATAGACTATTGATGAGGGTGTAACACAGGACTACACATTATACTATGTAATTATAGATTCTCGAACTAATATGTCAGAAGTAAATTTTTGGATTGTGTGTATGGTGCAAATATAAATGCATATCTTGTAATGTCCCTTGTTAGGAATTTTATTAAAATGGCAATTTTCCACTTTTTTTCCCTAGTTCGACCTTTGACTAGTTTGATCTCTAGGTCCCAAATTTGCCCCAAATGATTTCAAATCTTCTGAGAAGGTATATGAATGAGATTAGAACATAAATATGTGTTTTAAGGATGCCTTTGGACCTTTAAAATACTTCTGCAAATACTCTTTCAATTCTGGCCAATGTAGGGAACTTTACTAGTAATTTGCCTTTGACTAGTATTGGTCTCTATGTCTCGAATTGACTCCAAATGCCTTCAAATCTTCAAGGAAGGTGTATGAATGATATTAAGACTTGAATATGATGTTCAGGGATGATATATGGCCACCAAAATACCTCTGCAAACTCTCTTAAGATTCTGGACCAAGTATGCAATTTTACTAGTAATTTGGGGTTCAAATCCCCCTGGGGTAAGTATTGAAAATGGCTTCCCAAATGCCTCCAAAGCCACTCAAATTTCTGAAAAGAGGTAGGGAATGTATTAAGGATGTTATTAGGGTCTCATTTGCACCATTAATTGATTATTATATCTGTTCCAACCCTCTCCCATTCAACTGCAAAAATCACCAATTCGACCCTTGGGGAAATGGCACTATTTCTTCTCCCAGTGCAATTAAACTAAGTAAAAAATACTTCAAATGCTCAAGTACAGTACATGAAACTTGTAGAAGACATCCATGGAATTATATTGACCACAAATATATCAGAGAATCATCCATCCATTCGAAATCATCATCAATACATTGGCTCACAACAAGGTAGTGGGGAAATGGCATTGTTCTTCCATTAAAAATGAGATTTATACATTTCTACTTGGAATTTCGACCTGAAACTTTTTGGAGATGAAGAACAGAGTATTTAATTCATATTACAAAAGAAATGGGGCATTAAAAGCTCCCCCAAAGAGTACAATAGCTCACCAAAAACGCCCTCCCTCAAGGATCAAGAATATGCCATCAAAACCGGAAATGGTTGAAGGAGTGAGCTGCAATAGAAGAAACCATGAGCTGCCCTGTAGCTTACACCTGCAAATAAAGACTCCATTAAAGCTCCAAATGAAAGGTCTGAATGGCCTTTCCAATTACCAACTTGGATGGGAATCTTTCACCCTCGAAATTGGCTAAGGCAAGAAACTAGTCATCCACTAGCTCTCCCTCTTCACAAATGCAATTACAAATTCTACAAATGATCAAAAGCTGGTTTCATTCTTTGTTATTGACATTTATAAAGTTCTAATGGCCTCCATGGGTCGAATTCCTTCCAAGAGACTCATGCCAACTCAAGTTGGGAAGAGATTCCAAAGAACGCCACTTGTACAACAATTCCTAGTCTCCCACTTCCACCAAATCACATGTGGAAGCATCTTAGCTGCCCTAACACCCTTGAGCGCCCTCTTGGAGTCTATTTTTAGCCCTGACATGTCATATATGTCATATGTCAGCCCTCAGGTCTGATTTGTGTCATAGGTGTCATAGCATCTTCATCATTGTTGTCATAGAGCTAGGGAATCTAGCCCAAGTGTCTCACTAGCTCCAAATTGCCTCTTCCTCTTCCATGGGAGTTACTCTTCCTCTATATTTCGACCTTGGATGAGTTATGCCATGAATAATACCTTTTGGACTTCCCCAATTATGTTACCATTCACCTTGAATTCGAATTGGTGAGAGAATGATGCCAAATGTAGTGGGGAAATCTAGCCATATGTGGGTCCCACTTCCTCCATGTGTCTTCATCATGAAATGCCACTTTGATTTTCACTTGTATATATTTATTTATCTCCTTTATTAAATATTTATGCCACTCTAATGTTCAAACATCATTTATTATCCCCATTATTCCAAATCCCAAAGCTTCCACCCCAAACCTAGGAAACTAGTAATTTTCCTCCTTGGCAATTATTTGACCTTTAGCATCAATTTGACAAACTCTAATGAATAAAGCCAATGTGATTAGGCCATTGTGACCCAATACCAAATTTGGGACATGACAAATCCTCCCTTCCCAATATTGCTTGTCCTCAAGCAATTTTAAATGTGGGTGTTGAAGAACCTGCTTTCTGTATAATTCTTTGAAGTTGCCATTGAATTGCCCAACCTTGAGTCTTTGAGTTTCCATGAAGATTTTAGAGAGGAACCACCATGCTTGCTGCTGCACTACTCTGATTAAAATCACTTTATTAAGTGGGGAATCCATCTCCCATACTGCTTGCTTCCCCAAAAAATATGAAACCACTGAGATAAAAATTATTCCAGGGTCCCATTGCTTGTATTGCACCCCAACAATTAAAAGTGCTCTCCAACCCATACCATCAGATAAGAGGATTCCTGGATCCCATTTTCTTGTATGCATTCTTCCAAACATCATGAGTACAAAATATATATCATCAAAGTACATAACAACATAATGAAAATGTACATAAAGGAGATGCTTCATCAAAGAGTCATGAAAGTGCTTATACCTCCAAGCATGTAGACCACCATTTTCCAAGTGCATACAATCTTCAAGTGACCCATCAAATCTGCTCCAATGACATAGGTGAGGATCCCATGTCCAATAGTGCTGCTCCAAGAGAATGTGATATGCATCAAAATATTCCGCCATGCATTCTTTCATCCAAGAAGTGAATGAAGAATCTCCACTAAAATCTGAACCAAATAATGAGCAGGAAAAACAAGGAGAATTCAAAGGACTCAAAGAAGTCTCATCCATATATCCATGAGGATATGTATCATCATAAGGTAAAGCAATATTCTGCTGCAATTCTAAATAATGAGGTTCTCCATTCATGTCATCATCAAAAGGAGAGGTAGGAGTTTCATACCCCTCATGTGGCACCACTAGGAAAAAACCTTTCACCCAATTTTCATCCCAAAGTGATGTGGTTGGAAAAGAAGTGTGGGGTGAGGAATTATGAACCAAATTTAATTCTTTACAACTCTTACCCATTGAAATATTTAATTCATCTTCTCCATAATTGGTTGGTCCAACTATTGTGAGATCATGTACCTCTTCCAAGGCTTTGTAACTCTCTCCATGAGGCAACTCATAATCCCTTTGAACAAGGACAAGTGCTTGTCCTTCTTCTTGTTTCAGTGTAGTATCTTCAAGAACCTGCATATCAACATGTACCTCATGTTCCACAATTACATTAGGTTCCTCTTTTGTGGCATAAATTGTTTCATCCTTTTCCTTGAAAAGAGAACCATTGCTCATTACTTTTTCCGAGTTGCTTCCAATTCCACTAAGCAACAATCTGAACTCTTGAAAGTATTGTCTCCACTTGTCTTCAAAGGATGGTTCAAGTAATTTCCTAAACTCCTCATTCTCCTTTAAGGTTCCTTTCTCATCCTTACTCATGGTGACCAATGAATGCACTTCTTCTCCTACTTCTTCCCTTTCACCAAAGTACATCCAGTTTCAGTTTCTAAGGGTGGTGGCTTATTTCTTTGACTCCTGGTATTCATTAATGTTCTACCACATCAGGTGCCAAGACCATGCTCTGATACCACTGTAATGTCCCTTGTTAGGAATTTTATTAAAATGGCAATTTTCCACTTGTTTTCCCTAGTTCGACCTTTGACTAGTTTGATCTCTAGGTCCCAAATTTGCCCCAAATGATTTCAAATCTTCTGAGAAGGTATATGAATGAGATTAGAACATAAATATGTGTTTTAAGGATGCCTTTGGACCTTTAAAATACTTCTGCAAATACTCTTTCAATTCTGGCCAATGTAGGGAACTTTACTAGTAATTTGCCTTTGACTAGTATTGGTCTCTATGTCTCGAATTGACTCCAAATGCCTTCAAATCTTCAAGGAAGGTGTATGAATGATATTAAGACTTGAATATGATGTTCAGGGATGATATATGGCCACCAAAATACCTCTGCAAACTCTCTTAAGATTCTGGACCAAGTATGCAATTTTACTAGTAATTTGGGGTTCAAATCCCCCTGGGGTAAGTATTGAAAATGGCTTCCCAAATGCCTCCAAAGCCACTCAAATTTCTGAAAAGAGGTAGGGAATGTATTAAGGATGTTATTAGGGTCTCATTTGCACCATTAATTGATTATTATATCTGTTCCAACCCTCTCCCATTCAACTGCAAAAATCACCAATTCGACCCTTGGGGAAATGGCACTATTTCTTCTCCCAGTGCAATTAAACTAAGTAAAAAATACTTCAAATGCTCAAGTACAGTACATGAAACTTGTAGAAGACATCCATGGAATTATATTGACCACAAATATATCAGAGAATCATCCATCCATTCGAAATCATCATCAATACATTGGCTCACAACAAGGTAGTGGGGAAATGGCATTGTTCTTCCATTAAAAATGAGATTTATACATTTCTACTTGGAATTTCGACCTGAAACTTTTTGGAGATGAAGAACAGAGTATTTAATTCATATTACAAAAGAAATGGGGCATTAAAAGCTCCCCCAAAGAGTACAATAGCTCACCAAAAACGCCCTCCCTCAAGGATCAAGAATATGCCATCAAAACCGGAAATGGTTGAAGGAGTGAGCTGCAATAGAAGAAACCATGAGCTGCCCTGTAGCTTACACCTGCAAATAAAGACTCCATTAAAGCTCCAAATGAAAGGTCTGAATGGCCTTTCCAATTACCAACTTGGATGGGAATCTTTCACCCTCGAAATTGGCTAAGGCAAGAAACTAGTCATCCACTAGCTCTCCCTCTTCACAAATGCAATTACAAATTCTACAAATGATCAAAAGCTGGTTTCATTCTTTGTTATTGACATTTATAAAGTTCTAATGGCCTCCATGGGTCGAATTCCTTCCAAGAGACTCATGCCAACTCAAGTTGGGAAGAGATTCCAAAGAACGCCACTTGTACAACAATTCCTAGTCTCCCACTTCCACCAAATCACATGTGGAAGCATCTTAGCTGCCCTAACACCCTTGAGCGCCCTCTTGGAGTCTATTTTTAGCCCTGACATGTCATATATGTCATATGTCAGCCCTCAGGTCTGATTTGTGTCATAGGTGTCATAGCATCTTCATCATTGTTGTCATAGAGCTAGGGAATCTAGCCCAAGTGTCTCACTAGCTCCAAATTGCCTCTTCCTCTTCCATGGGAGTTACTCTTCCTCTATATTTCGACCTTGGATGAGTTATGCCATGAATAATACCTTTTGGACTTCCCCAATTATGTTACCATTCACCTTGAATTCGAATTGGTGAGAGAATGATGCCAAATGTAGTGGGGAAATCTAGCCATATGTGGGTCCCACTTCCTCCATGTGTCTTCATCATGAAATGCCACTTTGATTTTCACTTGTATATATTTATTTATCTCCTTTATTAAATATTTATGCCACTCTAATGTTCAAACATCATTTATTATCCCCATTATTCCAAATCCCAAAGCTTCCACCCCAAACCTAGGAAACTAGTAATTTTCCTCCTTGGCAATTATTTGACCTTTAGCATCAATTTGACAAACTCTAATGAATAAAGCCAATGTGATTAGGCCATTGTGACCCAATACCAAATTTGGGACATGACATATCTGTTGTACTACAATCTAGGTCCATTCTACCCTCCTATGAGATGCCTTTTCCTATCAGCTATAATCGATTCAGCTGGAATACAATATCACAACAATTCCAAGTTGAAGTGAACTCGAACAGAGTAATCTTTAAGGATTTTTGGTTTGTGGTGGATATTCCAACAAACCCATAAAAACATCTTCAAGGATTTGTGGTTTGTGTTGGATTTTCCAACAGACCCATAAATACCTTGAAACCATGAGTATAACCATTTATTACAATGTTAATTCTCTTTCTTTTTTGGGACAACCGCCATAGAGATTCTTGGAGAAAGATGACTTACTTGTCATGGGCCTAGGCATTTATTGCTTCAGATTTAGGCCATATCATCTTCATGTGACCGACCCCTGGGCTCTTACAACTGTTCTCCAGAGGCTGATCTGTTAATCACATTCCATGGCATCTTTATCCAATTCTTCTTGATCAACCAACCTAAACATGATATCAGAATCAACCAATTCTTCATTATCAATCTACCTAAACAGGATTGACATCATTCTAATAAATAAATATGAGAAAACCATCCATTAAAAAGGAATACACAGCCACAGAAACATAGAAATATACAACCACGGAGATAGACACAAATATAGATAAAAAAACACACAAATATATGACAAAACACAGACACATAGGAAGCGCTTCCAAAACAGACACAGGGATACACAATCACACAGAGATAAGCACATAGGGATCACTTCCAAAACAAAACACAACACAGAGACATTTTGCAATGGAAATTTGGACACATATAAATTCCATCCCTCCTCGACACATATATAAATTCCATCCCTCCTCGACCGTTGGAGGAGCAGATCCGAAAAAGCATGACCAGCTGTCAAAAAAGCTAACAAATAAATAATAACAATCTCCCCAAAAAGGCTTGATCGGCTTCCAGAAAGCTGACGAATAAATAACATCAAGCTTGATCGGCTTCCAGAAAGCTAACGGATCAATAACATCAATCTCAAAAAAAGCTAAGCTACTTTTTGCAAGGATCATTTATGTATAGAAATTTATGTAATTCCATATGACCATGACATAAGAACCACTTGGTTTAGTAAAGGTTTAAAGCAATGGGTCAAAACCGTTACACAATATGAAGTACCAAAGCATTAGCCCAGATTTTAATTTCAATCATATGGTGTGATGATGAAGGAGTATTTATTTTATAAAACATAATATGGAGTAAAAAGAAAGTAAAGCTAAATAAAATAGGTTAAGATTTTTAAATATTAAGTGTTTAAAATTATTTTGTTTTATTTATTATTATAATTTTTAATTTAAAAAATGAATTTTAATTAATGTATGATGATGTTAACATTATTTACAAACATATAATAAGATGTAAAATAGTTATTTATATGCAATAATTTGAATCTACCACATTAAGATTATATAGCTTAATTAATTAAGCATGTTAAATGGTGGAACTAAGATCGAGTATGAACATGTAAAGGCTTCTAGATGTAAAGGTAGTAGTTGGACGTAGCATTAGGACAAAACAGTTGAGCATAGCATTTTTGCAAATCATTTGAATGTGGATCGTTGGTTGTTCATGGTTGGATCATTGGAAAATTAATGTAAAGACACATTTAAACATGTGGAGATCAAGTAGAGGGATCGTTGGATATGAGCTTGTTGAGCTTGTTTTTTGCAAGATCTTGAGCTTGATATTGTGAGGTAGATTTGTTGTTGCATATTCTTTGGAAGATTGTTGGAATAACTTGATCGCAAATTGAACAAGATGAAAAGCTAGATAGGGTTTTATCCTAGTATCTAAACCTGTGCAACCTATGAAGTTCTTGGGATGTTGAGGTGTATTGCTTCTTATGGTAGAGTAATAGAAGGTTTGGACATGTGCTTTAGTTCCCAAGTCGAATCTCTAGTAGTTACAAGAGGTAGAGAGGCATATAGGGTTTTGTACTTAAGCTTAGAGGTTTCGCCTTTTTTCTGAATTAAATGGAAATTAAATAATCATAAAGAAGAGGTGGCATCAAAAGAAGCCCACTATTCTTGATGAAATCAAATGAAGAGTGGTCGTTGTTAGGTTTGTAGCAAAAATTTTCTCCACCAAAATATGTGTTTTGTTTCTCAAATTCAATCATCGTGAATGAATTTGTCATTCATTACCAGGGTATTTTTTAAGGATTCTAATATTATACATAAGTGTAGTATTCTAGGTGATTATTTTGGATTGAAAAAAACATATATCTAGATAGGTAGGCGAATATTAAATATGAAACATACAATTTACTATTGAAAATTGAAATTTTTGGCGAATATTATGATAAAAAACATATTTTATGTAAATATAGGCGATATTAGAGACTAAAAATGACTAAATAACAAATTTATTTTTTGAAAAAAAAACCCAAAAAAAAAGTCAATTGCCTAAATTTCGCCCCTAAAATTTACCCTGATTATTACGAATGACTTTCCTGAGTCTAAATAAATTTTTTCAATCATTGAGGGATGAGGCCTAGGGTTCCTGTAGCTAAGGCAATATTTTCCTAAGGATTTTGTCCTAGTCTTCCACCTTGGACGAAGACCTAGATATTGTGGATTACATCAAGGAGGACTTTAGTCCTTATACCATCTTTAGGTCACACAAGGAACTTTTGAAAGTTTGGAAAAGGTATAAAGTCCCCAATGAAGTACAAAATTTTAGTCCTGGTCTTGTACCTTGGACGAAGACCTAGATATTGTGGATTACCTCGAGGAGGAATTTAGTCCTTTAGGTCACAAAAGGAACTTTTGAAAGTTTGGAAAAGGTATAAAGTCCCCAATGAAGTACAAAATTTTAGTCCTGGTCTTGTACCTTGGACGAAGACCTAGATATTGTGGATTACCTCGAGGAGGAATTTAGTCCTTATACCATCTTTAGGTCACACAAGGAACTTTTGGAAGTCTAGAAAGAGTCTAAAGTCCCCAATGAAGTACAAAATTCTAGTGTTCTAGAGAAAGTAGGCCCATTTGATTGGCTATGTGACTCACTAGATGTTGCAGGGATCTATTTGGAAAAGACTACTCTTGATGGCAATTTGTTAGATGATTGAGGTCACCTAAAGCCTTCAAGATACCCTCATTCCCGAGGTAGTGGAAAACTCACCATTGGTTCAGGGATATTCAATAATGAATCTGCAAAGAACAAAACTAAGTCATGTGATTCACCAAGTGAGCTTTTGCAATGTAAGTGTGATAATGTCGAGAGTATATTAGGGGAAAAGTGTCAGAGAGGGTCTCAAAATATTTTTGTATAGCAATGGAGGAGAAAAGGCTTTTCGAGACCAAAACCTGCATATATATATATATATATATATATATATATATATATATATATTCTAAACTAGTTTCTACAAAGGAAGGAAATAGTGGCAAAGTTGTGATGGTGACCACGATTGTGGAAGGGGGAGGCGAAGTCAAACTAGATAGTGTTGAAATAGTTAGTCTAAGTTACAACCCTCAAAGGGATCACAATTGGAAGTGCATTAGAACTTGACTGAATTCAGTGAAGATGGTCATGGGACATGAATTGAATATTTTAGAGGTAAAAGAGATGGTGGATTTGGAAATTGTTGGTAGATTCATGGGCAATAATGTGATGGGGGAACCCTGAAATATTGGCTAATAGATAACTAGCTCTCAATTTTGGGATATATTCTTAGGTCCCACATTTTGATGTGAGGTTAGATGTTCTTTAAAATGAGGGATATTGAGGATGTGGCAATAGTACTAGGTAAGGAATGGTTGTGACCATTGAGCTTATGCCTAAAACCCTAGACACCTAGTTTCTATCCTAGGAGGAAACCCACATTCATACCAAAAAATATGGGTCCTTCTTCCAAGTTTTCCCTATATTTTCTGGAACATAGATATTATGGAGTGAGTGAGAAATACTATTGCACATTTTGTCACTTTTGAGGAAGGATGGCTCGAAAACGTGGATAGAAGGATTGGAAAAATATTATTTGAATTGGGCCTTTAGGAGGGTTGGCTAGAGGAGTTAGACATAGAGTATGTCTCATTGAGTTTTCATTAGAATCTCGATTACTAGAAATTTCCCTTTCATTGTATTATTTTTCACGAGGTGGGTCATTTGCAGTTAGAGTGTCCTTGTGTCGAGAAAGGTCAAGGTTGTGGAAAAAAGTGTGGGTTACAAAATAGTTGAGATTTAACAAGCCTCCCAATGGTGAAATAGAAGTGAAGTTTGTTGCGCTACATGCTAACTCTATTTGCTCGGAGTTAGCGAAGTGTAGCTGAAAACAATATTCAACAAGAACCTAATGCTTTGGAGGCTAGAGATCTTCTATTGTCATCTTATGCTGAAGGTATGATTCAAAATCCTGATTGTGCTCTTTGTCTTCAGTTGAAACTAAAAGTCTTACAATCTTAAGTCCTAAGTAAATATACAAGGGAAGGTTCTCCATCCCCCTCAAAATTTCCTAGAAGATTTAGTTGCCTTGGGGGGTGGGCCACATTTTCCTATAAGGAGGAAGAAATTAGTATGGAGAGAGTGGTTGGGATCGGGGATGTTTAATTTCAAGGGGGTGAACCTGCACGTGTCACTAAGGAATAACCTAATACTATCGTTAGTGGAATTGGATTGAAGCTCATCTTGGAAGATAAACTTGTCAACCCTACAAAAGATGTAAAAACATCAAGGATCTTTGACTCTTAGGGTTCGAGCCATTGTGCCACTTAGTGGGCTTGTTTCTGAGAGGGTCTTCAAAACAAAACAATTTATATTTGAGAAAGGATGAGGCTTGGTTGATATGATGGTAAGTTGAACTCTCATAGTTTTTCCAATGAGGTGAGTGTAGCCATAGCTTTATCTTTTTGTTTATTGTGAATTGAATAGAAATTAAGTATCATTAGCAAATTGAACTTGTTTCTCGTTGTAATAATATTTTCCTTTTCTATTTAAGTACATCATAGTGTTGCCTTTATATTTCAAATCTTCTATGTTGAATAAATGCTTCCTTAACTACATACATAAAAGTTGATGATGATATGATGTTTGTCTTTAAGTTTCGTACACAAGCAGTTTGAACATTTATTTATTTATTTTTGGTATAATTTGTAAGTCTTTGGCTTGTTGACTATTTACCTAACTTCTTTTGAAGGTAGTCAAGATTTATTTGATAAGAGCCACATCAAGATTGTTTGTTTGAAGCCAAGCAAAGATTGGTTGATACAACCTTAAGACCTAGTTATGGATACTAAAAGGTTTTATTATATATGTGTGTGTGGTTCACAGTGTTGGATATTGGTGCTTTCTACATCCACTAAAATACCCCCCCCCCCCCCCGACCAAAATACAGAGAACATGGGGAAGCCCATCCTTTCTACGAGGTAACCCTCCAGCTCTGATTATAGAGTCTAAGTCGTTGGGGACATTGAGTGAGGCCCTATTACAATATATATATATATATATATATATATATATATATATATATATATACTTGCATTCAATATTTAATCCCTTTCAGTTCCCATGTGGGTTTACACCAACCTATCAACTAGGAGCCGCATCAACCTCCTAGCTCCAATTCGGTTTATTGGCCCTCTATTCCCACGACTTCCAAAATAATGATGCACCTTTGTATGACTGTGAATCATGTTCCCTCTTCCCGGGGTTCTTCCAACCCTCCCAACACTTCTCTATCCCCCAAACTTCTGAGCTCCCTTCCACCTATCTCCCTTCACTATTTATTCCCAAAACATTTCCACTGCCTCATTTCAATAAAATAGTATTAAACAATCAATAAATAACTTTTCTCCAAAAATACAAATGAGATTCAAATTAAATAATAATATGATGGATGCAAAGTCTCATTTCACATGCTATTATTTAAATGCAATATGCCAGTCTTATCCATAAATTTATGCAACCTTATCCTTCCATTTATTTATATTGTTCTCCCATACGCAAGATAATGAAGATATATATATATATATATATAACGCCCTATTTTGACATTACTACCTAAACTATCATTATATGTTGTATCTGCTTGATTGTGAGACTTCGTCAGTTTGACGACACTGTGGACATATGATTCTATTATTTTGCCGAGATATATATGTGTGTGTGTGTGTGTGATGTTAGTGTTTTGATATGTAGTCATGTTTCGATATATATCATGTGTTAATTATGTCTCTTGCATGCAAATTATTGAATGATGGGTACGTGGATACCCCGTTAAAAGTTATATGTTAAATGGATAAATGTTATACCAGGTGCATGGTAAATAGAAATGATTTGCTTATTGTTTCTTAATGAAGAAACGTATATATACATGTCAATGATTTTGCATGATATTCCATATCGTATGTTGGAGACTAATTTACAGGTAAAAATGGGTAAGTGATAGTTGGATCCTACGAGGTGGGAGTACCTCGGGGACATGGACTCCGAAAGATAAATGGTATGCAAGTGATGCATTATTTATTTCGAATGATTATTATGTTTATTATCATGATGTGTGGGTGGGGTAGGGTTTCAGGAAACTCAACCACCCATATTGGTTATACGATGACAAACTGAGTACAAGTCGCAACACATTCATTATGTCAGTGTAGACATAGTCCCTTGTTCCATTAGGGGAGTGGAGGCTTTACCCATCGTTTATCACCGAAACCCAAAGTCATGGGAGGGCTATGCTACAATGCGCTCCCCAAGGTGTGTGATGATGACTAGTGGTTTCTTTTTGGGGAAGCTTGGTCTATGTAGTTGACAATTCCGCTTACGGGTTCTAACTGGAGTCGGTCATTGCGTGACACTTTAGGGTAGTCCAGCAGAGGAAGGATAGGATGTGGAAGTTAGTTGAGAACTAGATACACGGAGTAGGTAGATAGGTGTACCATGATGTTAGGAGGGAGGACTTGATTAACTATGTATTTTGAAGACCTTGTCGAGTCATGTGTCGTAACTTAGTAACTGGTATAATTGTTCGTCAGTTAATTGTATTTAATTAAGTGAATGATCCAACAGTCAAATTATATTAAGAATACGTCAGTGACCAATAACTTAAGTGATTAAGAATGTTGTGTGATTAATATTATTATTGTACCTACGCGATGTGTGTAAGCATTAGCTACGCTTACATAACTCATCTACATATGTGTAAACTTGCATGAAATAATATTGAAATACGTTGTTTAGGCATTAATACGTTATCAGTATGACTATTTTTTTCTTTTGTAAATCTGCCCAGTGTATTAATCAAAACAGGAGGAAAACTACAGAGCCCGTAGGCCTCTAAGGCGGTCTGGGACGATGGAACCACCATTCCAATCTATCAAAAATATTACAATGACTTTTATAGTCCATACAAAGAAACTGCCTCTTAAAGGGAGGCCAACTAAGATTTTTCTGATCATAGTTTGAGCAGTAGATGACTAACTTATACAAAAAACAACATAAAAACTGGAAAGGGCAAAGAGAACCAGTCTTCCAAGCTGACATGAGGAAGTTATTCAGGAGGGGTATCTTCCAGAATTGGGAAACCTCCCTGGAACTCTTCGTTGGGCTCTGGCAGCTTGACAGGAAGCGGCACCATTTTACGAGCATCCATGGGGTCAGGTTCCGCGGGGTTGCAGAGTTTTTTGTTGGGAGGAGAACCAATCGTGGAAGGAACCGAGAACGAATCTGGAGGAGCCGTGGGCCCTTTCAAGGGCACGCCCTGGCCATCATTCTGAGCACCCGAAGCATTGCCACTCCCAACCTCTGCATTGTTTCGGCCGCGACATCCAAAGGCAAGGTGGTTCCAAGAGAAGGTGGCGTCCAAGGTTTCAAGACAGTCGTCCATATCAATGAGCTTGGCTCTGGCATCCAGCACCAAGTTTCTTGCAGAGCCCCAACTAATTAACATGTCCTCCATGAGCTTACCCATCATGTTCTTCATGATCTAGTAATGGTTGATATTACCACCATCTTTCCACAAGGCCAAGTAATCTTAGACCAATTGCGCTTCCCATTTGTTGATTAGAGTGCAGACCTTAAAGGAGACTCCTAGGTCATACCCGTCCCCATTGATAGGTGCATGGGAGCACTGGATTTTTCCCCTGCTACCACTTACCCGACAAGGAAAACCGCGCGGCCTGGTCATAATTGAGAGCACAGAGTGACACCAAACCAAATTCCACAAACCAGAACTGTAATTCGCAGGGAAGAACTAGCAGAGGCGAAGACGGAGTCGAGGAAAGATGGAGGTTATGTCTTTATCGCAATCCTTTGGCTCGCTTAAAGGGCGACAATCCCAGCTCGCACACGCCATATCAATGAGCAGAGAGCCGAAGTAAATGAGCGTTGTACTAGGAGCATGTCCAGCCAACAGGTGAGGAGACGTCCAAGCAAAGCGGCTTGAATGAGCCATCAACTTCGAGTTAAGGCAGGCTTCCAGGAGGATTAATGCATGCAGTGCGTGGTGCCATGTCGTGGGCTCCCATGCGGGGTCCCTCCACGGCATGCTTCCCAATTGTCATGGTGGAGCCCGCATCCGAGGATGAGTATGACTAATTACATTACTATTACTTATCTAATTAGGAGATTATATTATTACGTCAAGTTAGTAATTAATGGTTGATTAATTGAGGACGGTTGGCTGCCATCGGCTGGTCTTGCAGGTGGAAGCGCAGGCCCTTTGACACTTTTTCTGTGGGTATACTCATGCAGGTGACGTTTAGAGGGTAGGAAAGTGATGTAGACAGTTTGCCTCGTTACTTGTGTCAGGTAAGCTATTTCCTTTGGGGGGTTTTACTTAGTTGTTTTTGTTTTACCCTACCTCCATTTTTTTTCCATTTTCTGCTACCTACGCCGTTTGAGATGGGGTATGAGGAGCTGTTGGACTATGGTACTGACCATCTAGAGGCTAGTGAGATCTGGGCCTCGCCAGGAGGAGGGCTGCGAGCTAAGGTGGAGGCAAGTTCACAGTTGGGTGCATTGGATGATTCGGGGAACCAGTCGACGTTACCGTATACGACTAGTTTCTCCTCTATGGGTAGCGATTTTTTTGTTGGGTCACCGGCTCGTTCTAAGGGTTTCCTGTTTCCCAATGGGGAGTCGGAGATGGGTACTTTGGGTGTGGCTTCTTGGGACTTTGAGGGGCCTCATTTTCCACTGTATCCCTCATCTGCGGCTCAACCAACTTCGGCTTACTCGCAAGCGTTTTTTCATGAAGTAGGGTTCAGTTTTTGTCAGGGATTGGATAATTTTGGTGGAGATTTGTCGGCGACTTTTGAGGACCCAGTGTTTGGATCTGTTTCCCTGAGCGATTCTCGGTTAGTGGCAGATTTCTTAGGCACCTGTGAACATAGGGGTTGTTCGAGCCCTTTGGCAGAAGGGATTTCGGATGCGGCGCACAGATCGGCTGGGGTTTTTTATGGAGGTGATACTAGTTATAGGTTAAAGGTTCGTAGGAAGTGGTTAAAGAATAAGGGTAGAGGGGCGAACTACACCCTGGGGGAAGACATAGCGTTTCATCAGCTAATGGAGATGACTAAGTTAACCCTGGTGGGTCGAGCCTATGGTCGCTCTTTCACCCTGAAGACGGTGGTGGGATGGGCAGAAAGTCACTGGTTGGGTCAGCTAGGCTATGTCCCTGAGGTGGTGGCTCTTTCACGGAATTGGTTCGCTTTCCATTTTCACAAGGAGGACCATGCGGTTTGGGTGCTGGGTCGGAATTGGAACCTCGACTATGCACCATTCTTTCTCATGCATTGGGACCCTCTTTTTGATGCTAGAAGGGAGAGGATGGATACTATACCACTCTGGGTAAGGCTGCGAGGGCTACCCCTGCACTATTGGTCTAAGGAACATTTCATGAACATTGGTAATTTACTTGGCACCTACCTGGAAGCGGACTACTCTTTCAGGGAAACTAAGCAGCGTAAGGTTGTGCGGATTTTAGTCAGTATTGATGTTCGTGAGGGTTTGCTGGAGGGAATGGATTTACGCTAGGGTCCTTACGTCTTCCCTTAGAGACTGTACTATGAAAATGTGCCTTTTCACTGCAAGCGATGCCATGAATATGGGAATCCATTTGTTGAGTGTCCATTGTCGTTACGGACTCTTGGTGGTTCCAAATGAAAACATGGTAGGCTAGAGAAGGCTTCTCACTCGGCCCCGGTTTCGCCACCTCAGGGGGGGTCGCCCCTAGTTTCGGAGGATGAATGGGAACCTGTTTCGTCTTGCTCGCCTTCGACTCAGCTTGAGGAGTCTGTCGGTGGACTGTGGGCGGCTCAGAATCTTCAGGTGCCCTCCTTTGTTGGTATTACTTTTCCCCCTCGCACTCAATCCTTTAATTTTTTTGTTAAAATTGTTTCTATTCCTGGCCCTGACTGGATTGAGGGTCTCTGGAATTTGACCATCTCTTCCCTTTTTTTCTGCCCCCCTCACCTCTCTCCTCCTCCACGGGTGTGAGCAAGGCTATCTTGTCACTCACTTCGGCTGCTTCCCCTATCCCGGACCCTGATCCTATTCTCTCACCGTCTGCCCACTCTTCCCCACCCTCTTCATCCCCCGAATCCTCACAGTACGGCTATTATCTCCGCTCCTCGGAAAAATCTTCATCGGGAGGTCTTGGGAAGATTAAGGTGAAACATACCAGAGGCATAGGTCGTCATTCTTTTATCTCTAAGGCACAGTCTAAAGCTTGCACGGATGTGTTGGAAGGGAAACAACTCTCTATTGAACGGGCACTTAGAGCGATGCGAGCCCAAAACAAGGGCAAGTAATGAATATTATGTCCTTTAACTGTAGGGGTCTTGTTGGTCCCCCTAAAAAATCAGCACTGCGAAGGGTGGTTAATCTTGAACACCCTGATATCATTTTGCTTCAAGATACTATGGGTGCTGGGGATGTTGTTGTTACTTGGTTGAAATGTTGGTTCCTGGGTTGGAACTTTGAGGCCTCAAATGCCAGGGGTCGGTCTGGTGGACTGGCTTTGGGCTGGAATGAAGCGAGGGTTAAGGTTTCTAACCTATGGCGGATGGAGTCTGTACTGGGAGAGACTTTTTCGGCTTTAGACATTGTGGGATATTTTGAGGTTATTAATGTCTATGGGCCGTATCTGGAGTGGATCCCCTTCTGGGATTCTCTCTTCTCTAAACTTTGTTGTGTTCTGATTCTGTGATTCTTGATGGAGACCTGAACTTCTCTTTGGGACATGCGGAAGTATGGGGTCCTCGTGCTCAAATTGATACTCTTACGGATTATTTTACTTCAAAGCTGGTGGAGAAGAATTTGATTGACTTGGAACCCGTTCGTATTCATTCTACTTGAGGAATAACCTTGCTGGTGACAGTCGGGTGGCTAAACGTTTGGATAAGTTTATGTTGGCGGAACGCCTGGGGGATAGGTTTTTTCATCTGAAACAGTGGGTGGGCAATGGGGGTGGATCTGATCACTTCCCTATCTTTTTAGAATTACTAGAGGGACCCAGTAAACTGCCTAACCCTCTCAAGTTTAATAAGGTTTGGTTGAAGGACCCGACTTTTTTTGAGGTGGTAAAAGCAGTTTGGATCCCCTTCAGTGAGGGGGCCCCCTGCTCGGCAGCTTTTCAATTTGCTGCAAATATCAATAGATTGAAGAAGCCCATTAAGCAGTGGGCCTTTGAAAAAGGGTGCGAGAGGATTCTGATCTTAAGAGAATTGAAGAGGAGTTGGTACTTCTCTATGTTGCGGATGGTGGGGGTTTTCTGACCCAGGATTCAAAGGATGTTTTGGTTAGGTTGGAAGGTCGCAGGAATTCTATTGTTCTTGAAAAAAAAGAAACCTGGAGGCTGAAGAGCAGGGCCATTTGGCTAGAAAGTGGTGATGATAACTCAAAGTTTTTTCATGCGTATGCGAAAGGCAAATGTTCTTCCAATACAATATGGAGCCTGGAAAATCAGTTGGGTGAGCCCCAGCATACTTTTGAAGGAATGGCTGAGGCAGGGGTCAATCATTTCCAAAATATTTTTCGGGCCAGTGAATAGGTTACTATTGAGGAAATCATCAGGGTAGCACAATTGTTTCCTCGTTTTGTGGAGGAGGAGGACAACCGTTTACTGATGGGTGCCATCTCGGAGGAGGATCTTAAGGATGTGCTCTCTAGTTTTTAGAAAGATAAAAGTCCTGGGCCTGATGGTTGGTCGATTGAATTTTTCCTTAAGCTCTTGGATTTATTCGGGGATGACCTTCTGAAAGTGGTTGAAGATACTCGGGTTTCTGGAAGGATCCCGTCTTCTTTTAATTCCACTTTCATCGCTCTAATTCCAAAATCCAACTCTCCGGCCTCTCTGAATGATTTTAGACCTATTTCTATGTGCAATGTCATTTATAAGATTATTACTAAAACCATTTCCATACGCCTCAAGGGGATACTGTCTAATCATATCTCATTGAGCAGTTTGGATTTCTGGAAGGTCGACAGATCCATGAAGCCAATGGGGTGGCTCGGGACGGTTTGCATAGTATGAAAACTCATAATCTGAAGGCGGTAGTGCTAAAAATTGATCTCTCCAAGGCATATGATAAGGTAAGTTGGCTTTTTCTCAGGCTCCTTTTTACTCATCTTGGTTTTGACATTGGTTTTATCAGATGGATCATGAGATGCATTACCACTATCTCTTTTTTCGTTCTCATTAATGGGGTTGCATCCCCCTTTTTTTCACTCGGGTCGTGGTCTCAGGTAGGGCTGCCCGCTTTCTCCTTTGTTATTTTTTCTCGTTGCTGAAGGTCTTAGTTGCGCTATCCTGGATGCTAGGAGGCATGGGGTTTTCAGTGGGATTCAAATTTCCCATGATTTCCATATCACCCATATACTGTTTGTGGATGATGTTCTCATTTTCTGCTCGGGCACTGAACGGGATGCACTAAGGCTCAGGGAGATTCTGGAGCTCTTCTCCAAAGCTACTGGGGTGGAAATTAATATGGGAAAGTCTACTCTTACTACTCATATGCCCAGTGAGGCGAAGGTGGCTGTTTTTCGTCGGACTTTACCCTTTTCCCACATGTAGCTCCATGACGGTTTGAAATACTTGGGTTTTAATCTGAAACCAAATGATTACAGAATTGTGGATTGGAAGTGGCTGGTCAAGAAATTAGAAAAATGCTTGAAGTGCTGGAGTCATCGTTGGCTCTCTCGGGAGGGAAGATTGGTTCTTGTAAAATCGATGCTCGAAACAATTCCAGTCTACTAGATGTCGCTCTCATGGATCCCCAAGGGCATCCTGGAAACCATTCGTCGTCTTTGCTCTCGCTTTCTGTGGAATGGAAAAGCTGAAACCTTTGTTATGCCCTGGGTGCATTGGAACAGGATTACATTTTTGAAGGCTCTTGGGGGGTGGGGCTTAAAGAATTTACAAATATTCTCTAAGGCTATGGATGCCAACGGAGGGTGGAGGCTGACCAAAAGCAATGGCCTCTGGGCTCGGTTAATTCTTAAAAAATACAATTCTCCCAAATCACTAGAGAATTGGATCAGAAGTGCGGATAGATCTCATTCGGGAGGGTCGATCATCTGGAAAGTTGTGTTTCATCCTTTGATCTCGTTAAGAAAGACTTGGTTTGGAATGTGGGAAATGGTCGTAGGATTCGCATCGGACTAGACCCCTGGGTCGGATGTGAAAATCACCATCAGCTTCTGTTGGAGGCTGTGGAGACCTTGAGACAACATGGCCTTTTTTTTCTTCATCAGCTGGCGGCACATGGGGAACGGGTTCTGGGTTTTCAAGATTGGCGTCAAGCCAATTCTTTTGATCTACCAGCGGATGTGGAGTGTATGTTGTCTAGGTATATTAGATTACTCTATCGTGATCATATATGTCTTGATGAGGACGAGGATGTACTAGTCTGGGATGTGGATCCGGCCGGGGTTTATACACCAAAGAGGGGTTACCTAAAACTTACAGAAGAACAGGCTCCAGATGAACCGGTTTGGTGGTGGAAGTCTTTGTGGAAGATTAAGATTCCACTAAAGACTCGTTTGTTCATGTGGTGTGTGTTGGAGAACAAAGTTCCTACTTGGGACTTCCTACAGAAGAGAAACAAACATGGGTCGGGCTGGTGTATCGTGTGTAAAATGAATGGGGAATCGGTCGAACATCTCTTCCTTCTGTGTCCGTTTATTTTTCGGGTGTGGGTTGAGTGCTCTCGCTTGCTAAACTCCATGTGTCCTTGGGAGGGAGTTGTTGTGTCGACTGCATGGAGAAATTGATTTGATAACCCTAGACTTAAAGCTTTCAGATCTCTTCCTCTATTGGTTATGTGGGGAATCTGGATCGCTCGGAATAATTGTTTATTCAATGATAAACCCTGCAATCCCATAGTTACTGCTACTACATGATGTCCTCCTTCTGTGTCAATCCAGGTCCTAAATGGGTGCAGGACATTCAACCTGTGAACATTAATAAAACCTAGCCGTGGGTTTTTTTTTTATGGCGCATCACAATTAAATTAGTGTGGGGGTGGGGCCTTTCTGTTCCTTGCAAAAAACCATTTTTTTGAGAAGTCTTTGGGCCTGGGGGCTGGGAGTAATAATGTTGCAGAACTATTGAGTCTGAAATTTCTTGTTTCTTTTGCTGTGGAGAAGGGCTACCACAACATTGCAGTATATGGGGACTCTTTAAATGTTGTCAATTGGATTTATGGCACTCACCTTTCTCAAAACCTTTAACTTGCTAACATTTTATATTACATTCGAGCATTGTTGGGCAGTTTTGACTCCTTTACTTGCATACATGTTTTTCAAGGAAAATAACCAAGTGGCGGACAGGGCGTCAAAGGTCGGGTTGCAGTTGGCATGGGGTGTATGGAAGATAAAGGAAGTCTTTGATGGGGATGAACAGGAGTACTATCATCGTCCCTTTATCGAGGCAGATGGATTACTTCTCTGATCAAGGGTCTCACTAGTTTTATCAGTTTTCATACTTCTTGTTTTATCTTGCTCATCACTTGTGGATATATCATGTGGTTTTATAATGTCACTATGCTTGAAATGTTGCCTCTATGAGGTTTTTGTAATATTAAAAAAGTTTGTACTGCCACTAGCACAAAACTGAACAGCTAACGGTTAATAGACATTGTTTCTATATGATTTTTGAGGGGGTCAATGGTTTTGAACCATGATTTTTTGGTCTGCGTTGTTACTACAGCATCACACACTTTTTCAATTTATTTGAAAAGTGGATCCTACAGAATGTAATTTTGCTCTCGAAAGATGAATCGAAATTACACTTTTTTTTCAAGGAAAAAAAAATGTTTGATTAATTGAGATAGGGTTGATTATTAGTTATGGTGGAAATACAGCTAAATAAATGTTAATAATGATTAACAATGTTAACAAGTTATGGTTAACTTAGGTGGTAATTAATGCACTTGGTTATTAATGCTTAAATGAATATTAATGATCCTAATTAGTTAAGAACTTGGGTAAAAATATTAAATGTGATTGTAATTTTAATTGAGGTAATATTAACTTGATTGGTTAATATTAATTACGTCTTAAACAATGTTAATTAACTAATTAAAAATATAGGGATAAGATTTAATTTATAATTACTTAATTAATTATGATTATGTCGAAGTCATTTAGAACATGGTGTAAATTATAAATAGATATCATATGCAATTATAAAACAAAGTGTTGAATTATATTTTGAGTTAATTAATAAAAAGATTAATTAATTATAAATGAAACATTGAATTATGAGGTCACCGAGAGGTGACTAGTAATTAATGTGGTAAAACGTGTAAATGTAAAACACTTACGGTTAGTAGGTGAACCAACCCCAAGCTTAAATTATATAATATATAAGATTTTCTTATTTATTAATTAGAATTTTGAAACAAGAAAGAATATTAAAGTTATGCCGAGAGGTTGTCGGTTGAGTGTGAAACACTTAAGGTTGGTAGGCGAACCAACCCAAACTTTAATTAAATAATAAAATAATGCAATTAATGTCTTGAGTCAAGTGTTGGGGGCTCGAGGAGGACTAGGGAGTTGGAGAAAATTAATGATGGGGATAGGGGTAGTTATGATAGGAGGAGTCGACGGAAAAAGGAATAAGGGGAAGAATAGACATAGGAAAATGATCATCTTTTGATTTTGGAGAGAAAGAGGAAAGGGGAAGTGTTGGAGAAAAAACTTGTTATGGGAAGTTGGTTGGGCTTGTACTCAGTTTGGTCTCGAAGATCCAAAAGGAAACTTTTGGAGTTGGATGGTCGGCGAGACCTCTCCATTTGGAAGGGAGGCATACCAGGTTGGTTTGGCCGGTTGAGTTTCCTGGTTTGGGAAAGAAATTTGGTTGCAGTTCATACGAAAGGGAAAGGAGGAGCAACAAAAAGGACATCTAGCTATTTTGAGATAATTTTCATTTAGGTATACCAAGCCCTTTCTAACTCTGTAAATTTTTACTTATGCAAGCTATAACTTAAAGAATATTATTGGAAATTACATGCATATATATGCTGCAGAAAATGAAAACTTGTTCTTGATGTTAGAACAGTAACTAGTACATTTATTTACAGGCAATAAATGTTATTTATTTAGAGGTATGAGAACTAAGCAAAAACATGAATTAGACACAGAATGTAAACAACTAAAATGACTTGATTTTATTGAGAATCAGGGGACCTAAGTTAAGGCCTCTACGATATATATATATATATATATATATATATTTTCCAAGGAAAAAATCATAATTTAATAATTTAATAACAAAATTACATCCGCAGAAATGCATGTTTCCATGCACTTTCAGTTAAAGCCTTTCAGCTCAAAATATTGATCCACCAAAGGACCAATGTGATCTACCTTCTCAAGGTTTTTGCAATACATAGAGCAGTAAAAAATTACATTGAACGAGCATACAAAAGTACTATTCAACCGAAGCCTATATTCTGTTAAAAATTTCTGATGAGAGACCGAGCTCTCATAGTTCCAAAAAATGTCCCCAAAACATCAACTATATAGTGTTGTGTAGCTGTGATTTTTTCTTATGCTACATGTTGAATTTGTGGGTTATCAAGTCCTTCAATGAATGGTCTGTGGTAGTATTCGTAGGTTGTCCCTTCTTTATATTATGTGACCTTCTAGTGACCATATGTGATCTTCAATTCTTCTTTTGAGAGTTTGTCAGCTGTAAAATTCCTTTCCCTGTAACATGACGACAACATAAAGATTCAAAGGTATCCAATAAACGTAATACTTCTGTGATGGAATGGTGGCAGACTCGTAATACTTAGAATCATTTCCTTGAGAAAAATCATCATTGGTGCCTTGAAAATCGTCACTTGGGGGGGATTTTCATCATATTCCTCAGTGTCTTTAAAATCTCCACATGGAGGAAGCTCTTCATCATCATCATTAATGCCTTTAAAATATTCACTTGAAGGTAAATCATCATCGGTGCCTTTGAAATCCCCACTTAAATCAAAATTTCCATAATCTTCAGACATTAAGATTGATTCAGATGAGTCCATGACTTTTCACTAAAAAGTTTAAGAGAATGAAATTTTCTCACTCCTCACCCAAAAATACAATGGTTCAACTATCAACCCCCACAGGATATACAATGAGTGCACATTGGGCTGTGCATTGGGCGCCCTTTGCATAGCCCTTGGGCTATGCTATGGGAACCCCGTAACATAGCCCAAGGGCTATGCATTGGCCATGGGGGCACCAACTCATAGCCCTTGGGCTATGTTAAGCCAACAAATTCTAAGCTCTTTGGCTACTATATGTTAACAATTTTTTTGTAGTGCAACTATTTTTTTTTAAACATATACTAATTTTTTTTTTTTTTTGTTTCTGACTATAGGGAAAATGACATCAAGAAAGCTATATGTAAACATCTCTGGAGCGAGATCGTTGATGAAGTCATTGAAAAACATAGTTGAGCCATCTGGCAATGTTGCGCGTGATGAAGTTGTTCCCAATGATTATTTAAAAGCCAATAATGTTAGAGAATGGAAACGGGCAAAGCTATGAAGACAGAAATATGATCCATGGCTGAATGAGGAATGTTTAATACATTGGAATGAACAAAAAGTTGGCTCCTCCATTTGGACAGCAGCTTGGAAAAACAAATCTCTAATTCAAGAGCATGCCTTCTGGGAGATCAAATATGGTAGGCCAACAAACTTCTGGACTGACTCTTGGTAGCAACTCCCTCCTCTTGGAGAGTCTCAAAATATTGAATAAATATGCTCGAGTCTCCTTGATCATGGCCTTCAAAATGTTGTGGATTTCTAGATCGAAGGAAGTCAGGGATAAATGTGGAGGCAATGGAATCTTACCCAACAAAATTTGAATATTCCCAATCACATCAACTTGTAATAGTGGAATGCAGTGCTAGACTGTAGGAAAATAAAGTATAAGGAGGGACTGGATATACTTTGCTAGGGACGTTCTCCCAAAGGTACCTTTACCACAAAAGAAGCCTATGATCTCAAATACCAATCCAAGCCTTCACCTATGAAGAATGCCTAGAAGAACAGCTGGACTCTAAAATTATGGCCCAAAGTCATTTTTTTATGGTTAGTCATGCATCACAACATACTAAATTGGGACAATCTAAGGAAAAGAAACTTCAAATGTCCCTCTATGTGCTTTTTATGCTCTTGGCGGGAAGAAACTGTAGAACATCTGCTCAATCATTGCAATTTCAATAACCAACTTTGGGAGAAGATGGCGATTCTTATGTGCCTCACAGACAAGAAAAGGGATATCATCACCGAAACAATCTCATATTGGTGAACCAATGCTTATAAGAATCCATTCTTAAACCAAATTTGGCAGTTACTTCTAAGTTTCATTTTATGGTACATCTGGAAAGAAAGAAACCAGAGAAACTTCCTCTCGGCGGCTCTCTTGGACCCAGATTTGGGAAGAAATCAAAGCTTCTATCCTTGAAATGGTGAAAACTATGTCCTGGACTCATGAGGATCTTTCTTATTCCTTCGAGGAGCAGCTCATCCTCTCAAATTGTTGCCTCACTTCCTCAAACACCCCTACCTCTACTTCTATGTTCCCTTATATTTCCTCCAGTCCTTCTTCGTGGTCCTACCCTCCTAATGGATTCATGAAGATTAATTTCGATGGTGATTCTAAAGGAAATCCTAACCTAGAAGGATATGGTGTTGTTTTCAGAAATTCCTAGGGGCAAATCACTCAAATAATGGCAGGAATCATTCGTCATGAAACCAATAATGTAGCAGAGATTTGGGCCATTATAAGAGGACTTCAACCAGCTATCAATATGAAATTTCCTCTTATGATTGTGACTGGAGACTCATAGATAATCCTCTTGCTCCTTTCCAAAATTCTAATGGCTCCAAGGTGGAAAAAGGTTTCCCCCAGTTGGTGGTTACTGGGACATATGTAAACGCTTGCTTATCTCATTTCTCCACACCTTGTTATGATACCTTCTCTTGTTTGGAGAGATTCCAATAATATTGCAGACAAATTGGCCAATTGGGGAGTTTCTTGCGGGAATGAGGAGTTTCTTTGCTCCTCCTCAATGCACAATGATCACAGTCTTTGGCATGAATTTCGTACATTGGCCAAACAAGAGAAATTTCCCCTGGATAAGGTGTTATCTGTCAAGTCATAGCATGGACTCGATGAAAGGTAGCCACGACAGGTGGTGGCGATGGGCCTGCATGGCATCCTCACACACCACTCGTGGCAGTGAAATGGTTAATAATCCCACGCATGTTATAACTCTCCTCCCTCTAGATTATTTGATCCCGGATCTCCCTATGTCCTTTGACATGACTACATTTAGTTCTCATGCTAGTGAAGCCTGGTTTGTACGATGTGGTGAGGTAATGTCCCCCCTTTATAATGGGTTTCTCGTGTGCATATCCTTAAGGATCATTCATGGCATTTTAAGGTGGCATGTTAAATTAGATCACAAGGATGGAATATTTCATTTGGTTCTTCGGCTCTATGTTTATCCGTCTCCCATGACCAGGCTTCGTCTTCGTGGGCACTCCAGACACGCTGCTTAGCGTCACCTAGTCAGAATTGGGGCTTTCGGGGAAAAGAACTATCATTACCTATTCTTTGGTGGGTTCTTTATCACCTTCCTCTGATTCCATGTCGAGCATCAAGGAGCAGGGTAAGAGCAATTTGCAAGAGACCATATGGGGATGCAAGGTGGAATGGTTCGATGATTTGGCGAGTTCATTGGGCTTCCATCCTACCCTTTCTCCTTCTCAGATTCATGGTTCTCGTCAGTATTCCAAGGATCAAGGGCAGAATCCTCAGCAACGATGCTCCACTGACTCAAGGATTCCTCCAACAGTGAATTTAATGAATCCAGTTTGTGGGGATGGTCATTCCAATGCCTACCTGAACTTGTTGTTTGACACCCACCGCGATATCCATAATTTGCATTAAAAAATGGAACAAGTTGATCGTCGGCTGGATGCACTCATCACCTTTCTAGATGGCCTGGATATGTAGAAGCATATGAGTTCCTCTTCTCCACAAGATGTTGTCTTATTGGGCACCCCTCTTCCGTTGGCATATCGGTCTGAGCATGGTGCACCAGGTTTAGTTGCTTCTCACAAGATTGGGTAGACTTTGTTAAATTTGTGTCTAGTCTCTCGACTAATATCATCAGTTTTTGTTCTTGTCTGTTATGTGATTTGGAAGTCTTGGGTTTTTAGGCAGTATGATGTTTTGTTTATAGCCTGTAGGGATCTATGTCTTAAAATGTAATTATTCAGTCATAGATATGGTCTGCTGGATAGGTGCAGGGGATAGAAAATGTGGTTTAAGTTGTCATATTTATGGGTTTTGACCTTGGACATAACCGGTTATGGTATTTGACCTTCCCACCTCGTTTAAACAGTTCCAATGTTTTTTTTTTTGTTATTATATAAAATAATGTCTTTGCTTACTTACAAAAAAAAAAAAATTGTTATTATATAATATAATGTCTCTTCTTACTTACAAAAAAAAAAAAAAAACGTTTTAATTTTAACATTATTTTTTATTTGATGTTTAAATCTTAATTTTACCTGTCATAATAATAGTTGTTTTTTTTTGTTAATGGTGAATGGGTGTACTATTAAGGAACTCTTGTGTTAGGTTACTAGTTCGAAACTTTGTGAGTACTAGCTTACAAAAAAAACTATATGAAACATTTAATTCTCATATCTTGCCTCATATAATACAAAAATATAGTTCAATATAACTTTATATCTTAGCACAAGTAACACTTTTGAAAACTTCATTTTTATTATTGAAACATGACCTCAGCTTAACTATATTGTAATGAATTTGTCTTCGTGCATTAAGCATCATTGAAGGTATTTTCTCGAACTCAACTTGACTATGGAATCAATAATTTCTATATTGTTTTTCTCTTAAGGTCTGATAAAACAAATTTGGTTTACATTAAAACCATCATTCATATATATATGGGCTTGGGATATAAATATGAATTAAAATTCACACTTTATTAATAATGTTTAATTTTATGAAGTGACAATATTTTGATGTATAAAATGGTAAATTACGGTTACCATCAAATTTCAATCCAAGTTAGGTACTCATGTTTTATGACAAAAACTAAATAAATAAATATCATTTTTAGGTTAAGATTGGTCCAGTGTATATTAATCATTCTAGTTGAAAAAATATATTTATGTAAAGAATTTGAGAGTGAGTTATTATCATTCATAGTGGAAAGAATCGGCGATGTCCCGAAAAATCGCGATATTTTCGGGATGCCGATTTTTTGCGGTGAAAAAATCACGACTTTTGGAAAAATCGCGACTGCGCGAAATGTTAAAAAAATCGTCGATTTTATGGGAAAAATCGCGCCACAATGGTAAAAATCGAGCATCTGTCTATCTGTGGTTTTAAAGCCTGTTTGACTGGATTTTTTCACCAGTTTGACTTGGTTAATGAACGTTTTTAAGCCGCGTTTTACCTCCACGAACCCTTGCTGCTTCTCTGCATTTTATCTCCACAAATTGAAGCATAGTGGCCTGTGAATTGCATCCCTACATCTGCACATTACGAGCACGAACTCCATCTATTTCGGTCTCTGTTTGGGTATCCGTTTGAACTCAATTTTGTGGAGGAGGTCGCAGAGGGGTTTTTGTTGCGTTCAACCCCCACAAAAAAAAAAATTGCTACTGCTAATTGCGGTTTTCAACCATAAAAGACGGGCTTTTCTCCACGGTGGTTAAGTTCGCTGCAGCCGCTGCTTGTTTGAAGGGTTTTTTCAATGGTTTGCTCAACTTTGAAAATGCTATCAAGGTGAAACTTTAAATTTGATTCAGTTTTCATTATTTCATTTTAAATTTGATTATAATTTAGGAGTGCTAGTTTAAGTTGAAATTGTTTTTCATTGTTTATGAATTTGTCTCATATTAAGCATTTTTGCTTCAGTTTTCTCATTTATTTAAAATTTGAAGTATATGTTATTTCAATTTGTGTGTAATTGTGCATATATTTGCCAAAAACATTTTTAGACGAATTAATGGAAATGATTATGTTATAGAGTTTAGAATCTACATGGTAAAACTTTCAAATGTGCTAGAGCCTAGTATTGGAGGATGCCCACAAACTTCAACTTCAAAGTGTTTGAAATTGACACCAACATTTTAAATCTTATAAGTTATTATTAAAGATTAATTCCAATTTCCAAATAAATTACAGTGTACGGAAGAAAATCAAACACATAAAAATAACCTTATCTAGAGGACTGATTTTTAAACCAGCATGTTATTTTTTTCTATCAGGGTTTAATGTCGTTTTTTTTGTTTTTTGATTCCCTAGGTTTGATATTTGAGTCTATCCATTTGCATTGCAAAAATTCCTAAGGCATTGGACCCATTTTGGCAATATGTTGATCTTGAAGATGGAACAAAGCGACAATGATTGAATTGCAAATTGTGTGGGCAACATATGACAGGAGGCATTAGCAGGTTGAAGTACCATTTGGAAAAACTCCTTGGCCATGATGTGGGGCTTTGTAGTGCAGTTACCCCCGTATTATGAGAAGTGCCCATGATGCAATTCACTCAAAGGATAGAAAAAGGGAAGTGTCGGCTGCAAATAGAGCTGAACTTGCAGTTGGTAGAGTGGCTAGGAGTTTAGGGACATGTGATCATCACACCGAGGGTAGTGGTAGGGGCTCCATGGCCATGGGTTCACCTACCACAAGGGTTGCATCATCTTTCTTTGTTCCATGGACCATAAGTGGTACTCAATCTTCCATCAGGTTTATGGTTTAAAAAAAGGAGGAGGAAGAAGCATATAGGCTTATGGGGAGGATGCTTTTCTAGAGCGACTTGCCTCTTACCATCACAAGAAACAATCCCTTTTTTCAGCCAATGTGTGATGCCATTTCTATTGTTGTCCCAGGGTACAAGTTCCCTACATATGAGGATATTTGGGGGCCTATTCTTCAAGCATAGAAAAAGGACATCAACACTAGATTGGAGGAATTCAAACAATCATGGGAGACGTCCGGATGCACATTGATGTCCGATGGTTGGATAGATAAGAAGGGTAGGACCCTTATTAATTTATTGGTACATTTCCCAAGGTACCATGTTTATCAAATCCGTTGATGCATCGACATAGATAAAAGAAGTGGCATTGTTATGTGAGTTGTTGGATGGGGTCCTCCAGGAGATCGGTTTGCACAATGTGGTGCAGATCATAATAGATGATGCAGCTAATTACGTGGTTGCTGGTAGATTGCTTATGGAGAGGCACCCCTCACTATTTTGGAATCCATGCATAACACACTGTATTGATTTGATGCTGGAGGATGTGGGGAAAATTACCTTCATTAAGGAGGTCATTGATCAAGCTAGGAGTATCACCAAATTCATATATAACCATTCTTTTGTTCTTATCCTTGTGAGGAGATGCACGAGAAACAGGGAGTTGCTCCATCCGGGAATCACACGGTTTGCCACCAACTTCATTTCTCTTCATTCTTTGCTTTGAGTTCAATTTGAGCTTAAGCAAATGTTTGTTTTTTATGAGTGGCGTGATTTCACATATAGCAAGAGAGAGGATGGGAGGGCCATTTCCAGATTGGTGTACACCGAATCCTTTTGGGCAGGAGTGGAGGAAGTGTGCTCAATTAGTGAACCTTTGGTAAAGGTTCTGAGAATAGTTGACAGTGATAAGCTCGTTATGGGCTATTTGTATGAGGTCGTTGATAGGGCCAAAGAGCCTATTCGGTCTTATTATGTGGGGAAGGGTACCCCTGGATATAATATATACATGATGCTATAGGATTTGATTGATACCCGCTAGACCGGGATGCTCCATCAACCTATTCATGCAACTGCACTTTACCTTAATCCTGCCTTTTCCTACCAGTGTAAATTTGATTTTGATGGCAAGCTTATGGAAGGGCTCATCGAATGTATTAACAGGATGGTACCTGATGTTGATACTCGCGCGAGTATTCCTCCAATAATGTGAGCACCTTATCAACATGTTGAACATGGGATTCCCAAGATTTATTGTAGATCAGTATATCATCAAAGAATACTAACACAATTTTTTGAAGAAAGGACTTGAAGATGGAATTCATCAAACCTTGAAATGTGGAAGGTGCATTTGTAACGCCAAAAGGCATGACCAAAAATCATAATGGCCTTCATGAGTTCAGAAAGTTGTTTTTGGAATGTCCTCTTTCTTCATTTTGATATGCTGATAACCTAAGCGAAGATCCAATTTGGTGAAGTAAATTGCCCCATGTAATTCATCAATAACTGGAATGGGGAATTTATCTTTAATAGTGAGCTTGTTGAACTCTCTATAATCTACACACATGCGCCATGAGCCATCCTTTTTGTTCACCAATATTATTGGAGAAGAGTAAGAACTTTGGCTAGGTTGAATTATTCCAACCTCTAACATTTTTGCAACCATATGTTCAATTTCACTTTTATGGGCATAGGGATATATGTAAGGCCTTATATTGGGCAGAACACTTCCTGGAACAAAGTGAATAGCATGATCATGTTCTCGATTAGGTGAGGGACCTGTGGGAATATTATAAAATACCTTAGAATGATTATTGAGGACCTATTGTAGATCTGGAGAGATGGAAAATTTAGGTGTTTGAACATCTAGTGAACAAAATTGTGCAATTACACCCCATTGTTCCTTTCGCAAAATCTTATTCATGCCATTAGAGTTGATTATCTTACCAAGTCTCCATGTGATACCTCTTAACATAAATTATTTTCCTCCCTGAAAAAATTTCAAGAAAAGCTCTTGAAAATTAAAAGTTATTGTTCCCAGGGATTGTATCCATTGGACTCCTAGGACCACATCAGCCCCACCCATTGGAATGGTGATCATTGGACTATTTAGTACATAGTATCCCATATAGAGGTCTATCTTATGACATGTTCCTGAGTAATGTATAGTTCCTCCATCTGCAACCATCGCCTGAAAATCCGGTGCTAGATATATAAAGCAATTTAAATAATGTGCTATCTTACAATGAATAAAATTGTGAGTACTGCCAAAATCAATTAGTACTATTACCTTTTTCTTCTTGATATAGCCTTCTATCTTGAGAGTTTGAGGAGTGGTAACTCCATCCAAAGCATTGCAAGATATGGTGGGGTGAATTTCTTCTACTTCAATCCTTGGTGTTGATTCCTGGTGTGAATCCTCTTCTTTCGATCCTTCTTATTCATTTTCTCCCTCTTCTTCACAATCTATGTAAAATAGTTTCTTATCGGTTCACTTGTGGCCCTTACTGTATTTTCTATCACAACTATAACAAATCCCTTTTGCTATTTTTTCCTCTAGTTGTTGATGTGTCAATCTTGTAGGTTGTGGGTGACTTGAGACCACACTTCCTTCCTTATAGTTGTAACTGGTAGACTTCCTTGTAACCATAATTTTGTTTTCAACTTTTATTCCCACACTAAATGCATGTTCCAAGGAATTAGGTTCCCAAAGGTGAACCTCATGTTGGATGTTATCCTTCAAAGTTCCAATAAAGAGATCGAACAAATTATCTTCTGAAATATTCTTCACTCTGAGACTTAGCTTCTGAAACTGCTTGGCGTGCTCTGTAACTAGGCCTTTTTTCTTTAGATTTACCAATTGGCTAAAGAAGGTGTTTCTATGTATATCCCCATAACGTGCAATCAATTATTCTGTGAATATAGAATAGGAGATAATAGAGTCCTTTCTACGGTCACAAATCCATTGGTACCATACAAATTGATCAGGATCTAAATATAAGGATCCAATAGTTACCTTTTGCAAAGTTGGAAAATGGTGTAGATCAAAGAATTGCTCCATCTAGAATATCTAAGTTATTGGATCATTTCCATCAAACTTTCTCATTTAAATTTTAGGAAGTTGGGTACCCTTTGGTGACCAACCCTGATGACTTCCATTACTAAAATCATTTCTTCTTGGAATATTCTTATTCATGGAATGTTTCTCAACATGGAAATTATGTTTATCCTCTTGAGTATCCTACAACACATCATCACCTGTAGGGGGAGTATCCCTTGAATTTTGTAAGAGATTAGCAATATTGTTCAACTTCTCTTCTAAATTGAGTAAATCAGTTGTTCTCGCCAAACCTTTCATATTTTCCTCCATTTTTTTCAAATTCTCCTCTAAATTAACTAAATCAACTTTTTTCACAGTCCCTTTAATCATATCTTCTAACTAGGACACTCGAAAAGATAGGTCTTCCCTTTCATCATACGTCGGGATGGATCCTCTGGTAGTTTGAGGGGAGAGTGAATTTTTACACTTCCTTTTGGTGGCATTTTGAGCAATATAAATAGATATCACGCCCTAGGTTTCACCACAATTAGATCCTTCTACTCAAAGTTATTCAAATTTAAAATGGCGTACCTTTTTCAAAACCTGATTGGAAAATTGTTTTATGGATGACTTGTAACTAAGGTCAATTTGAAATTTCTACTCCTATGGGTCTAAAAATTCGTCCTGATGTAGCCTGATGTGTCATTTTATCCAATGTTGTAGGTTTGACCTAATTCTGATGTACCAATAAGAAGTTATTGTCAATCTCCCAACACTTCTTATTTTTTGTCTTTCCAGAAGAACGCACTTGTACGGTCTACCACGTGTCCAATATTTCATATCTGAAGCTTAAAACCATACCAAAGATACTATGGTATGTCTTCATTTCTTATTCAATAGGTCTCACTCAATTTGGATCTTTCATGATCCATATATGACATTTTTCCCCAGAACACTTGTTTAAGACTAGTTTTTGGACTATTAAAAAACCCTATATTCCATGGCGAGTATCTCCGAACTTGTACAGTATCAGTATTTTAAAATTGGACCCCCGATAGCTTAGGCTGTTTTGGAGATGGGTTTTTAATATTGGTTTCTGAATCCTTGTAGAAAAATAATTAGAGCAAAAATTACAAGATGACTCGTTTTGAAGAAACCAGTCTCGAGGAAAGAGCTCTGATACCAAATGTTATGCATCCAAGTCCCATATATAGCATAAAAATAGAAAAAATAGACCAGAAGAAAGTATTCAATGCCTTAATAATGAATAACTGAGATGAATAACAATCCTCTTCGAGGGAGGAACCTCCTTACACAATGTACTAAGTACATAAGACAAAACAAGATGCAATGATGACTAAAAGGAAAATATCTCATTCCTATATATAGGAGACAAATGTGTATAATAAAAACTAATAGACCCACTAATAAACCCAAGCCAAAATTAATAGTATTTAATGCACCACCATATAGTGGGTAATGCGCCACTTTATAGGGGTTAATGTGCCAACATTTAGGACTTAATAGCCTTTGAATCCTTGGGATTATAGGCATGTGCCTCAATATCTTATGAGGAGGACCATGTGCTTTAGCCTTGTTTTTCGATTCTTGGTACCTATCATGCCCACATTTTGGACATATCTATTTGTCTGTATATTCACCTCTATATATAATACAATCATTGGGACATGCATGATATGATATGTACTCAACACCCAACATTTTCAAAATTTGTTTTCCCTCTTCGCAGTTGTTGGACAATACATTACCACTCGGAAGTACCTTATCTTTGAATAACTTATAGTTAGTGGGAAACAAATGTACAATGTCATTTAACGTTCATAAATTAAACCATTTTCAATGTTGATTGTGTGACAAGATTCCTCAAAATATAAGGTAGTTGATGGTCAATTACCTCAAAAGTGCCAAGAAACACATGTCTGACATGCCATACTTTGATTTCAAGTTGTACAGTAACATTGTTGTCCCCAACTATGTAGACTTTACTAGCCATATCCAAAGAGAGGGGTGGTGCAAGCCAATTTAAGGCTTTCGAAGAAGGTTTTAGTGATTTGAGCATCATTCCCTAGATCATTGTCCTGGAATGTATGTAACAATATTGCATCCATGGAACTTGTTTGTCGTAATAACTCATCCATACCAACCTCTACCTGATTGCCTCCATTGCCAACATGTGAAGAACTAATACTATAGGCATTCGTAATTAGTGAGTCTGGATGCAATGGAAATTGAATAGGTGCTTGATTCAACCATACTTGGTATGATTCCTCTCCAAGTTGCGCTCTTTTTTCAGCCTTCTCTCAAATTGACATCATACTAGGGTGCAATAGAAGATGGTAGACAAGTCACTCATCATCAGAATCATGATTTCAAAAATATTGAACATTACATCGATGATGTTAGTAAGCACAATGCAATTACTTTGATTTAGAATTATACAAAAGAATTATTACAGAAGCACAACAATCATTTCCAATGGAAAATGTTCAGCTACAAAAAATTTATAAAGCAAACATTCAAATTGAGCGATAAATTAACATCAATCCCACAGAAAATTTCAAATTTTCAAATTGAGAAATACATTTTTTGTAGGGCTAGTACCCACGGAGTTTTGAACAAGTGACCTTATGTAAAAAGTGCCTTAACAATACACCCATTAACCGTATATTCTACACCCCATGGGAAAATTGAGCAATACATTAACATGAATCCCATAGAAAATTAACAAATACAATTAATCAAAGAAGAGCGTCATTGTATCCAAGCTAGCAGTACAAGTAGTGCAATTCATGAGTATGTGTGTGATTTTGGTGTGACAATTACACATATGATAATGCTGTGATAAAACATCCTTGAGTGTATGATGACTCGCATGAGGATTTTAGGTAAAGTCCCCTATTTTGGCCATAAGCCAAACAATTTATAAATTCAATTAACAATTTATAAAACAAAATTTCAAGCTGAAAAATACATTAACATGAATCCCATTGAAATTAACAAATACAATTAATCAATGTTTTTTTGTCTTATGCCCCAAGGGTATGTCTAGGGGTAATCTCAATGCAAGGCATCTCTGAAAAGTAGTTGGTGGTCTACGAAATTTATAGTTTATTGACAACTCGTCACTAGGAGACAAACTATGTATTACATGTCCTACAACAAATATGGACGCTTTCCTTTTCATAAAGAACTCCTGGTCATTGAAGTGTTCCTCAAATGAACAATTTGCTAAAAATAAAGAGCACCTAGAACTATTTATGAACCCAATGTTCCCATGAGTGCATGGAAGACCATCTATATCTAACAAGACATTCTTCCTGTTAAAGTTTTCCGAAACATAACCATTCATGCACATACTATACATGGAAATGTTATGCTTGAATTTAACAATATTCAAGTAATCCAACCGACAATAGATAGGACCTCAAAATGGCATAAGTGCTATTGACTATTTGGGAGGAACGAGTACATGTGAAAGGATAAACAAACCAAGATTTGCAACATCTATATTAGACTTGGAAATCGTAAAATGATCACCACAAAAGGAGAATTTGGTTCCAACATCAGGAATAGGTAGAGAAGACGGCCAAGCGCCATACAAACCGCGGTTGTAAGAAGTTTGATATTTGCTTTTCAAATTCACAGGAAGGGAGAAATTATCGCTACCCTCCAACAATTGGACGGACCTTGGTGTCTACTTGGACAGTTTTGCTCTCAACTCATGCAAATTTGTGGATGTTCTAGTAGATATGTGTTGGGTGGCATTCATATCATACTTTGGATCACTAGAACTTTAT